>CM051033.1:9406500-9426500 GCA_027627225.1 Congeria kusceri | reverse complement strand
TGGACACAAATAGTAATATTATTTTATTGTGTTAAATTAATTAAACAGCATATACTCCTAGTAATGGTACCCAAAACAATTCGCTTTTTTAATTCCAATTAAATGACAGAAAAAAAGCGAACACTTGCCAATTCACTGACTCACTGAGACGCACACGTTCACATAAATGCAAGTCTAATTGTATAAACGATAAACGTAATACAGTAAAAGTCTAATTAGTAATATCATACAAGGTTGTGCATTTGGATTTAAAGCTGGGATTATTTTCAGTGCGAATGGTGCTGTTTCCATGACAGTGGTGTGGGTTTTATAAGGGAATAGTTTTCACTATTTTCCAGTGATAGTGCATTTTAGAGAAAATAAGAATGCTTACAGGCTTATTTTCTTAAATTAATTGTTGGGATTGGATCGTGATATGAATGACGTTGCATCAAGAGTTATAATCGGTATTTTGTGGTAATGAGTTTTAATTGCGATGCTATGAGGTTAATTTTTATTTACATTTACATGTTTTGTGAATAATTCTAGGCTAAGTGTGAGGTTCGTGCGCACATACACCGGTATAAACGCCCTATGCTTTGCATTGACCGTTCCAAGGCGGAGACCCCAGCTTTATTCATGTGTGTGTTGTGTATGTTATGTGTTTTCTTGATGTCCTGTGCATTGTTTTTGGCAATTGGTCACTTGCCATCAATAAAAGACCTCAAGCTGCTAACAGGAGTTCTCTCCTGCTGTAGCAGCTGGAATTTCGCTTTGTTTATATTTTAATACAAACAAACACCCGTTTAAAGCGACAATGTAAACACATCTAACTAGACTAAATGTATATGTGTGTATTTCATACAACTACATTTACACATGGTGGCGAAGGAATAGAAACTATTATTAGAATATCAAGAATTATTAATTAGCAATTCATTTATTGCAACATACTTTTTGGAGGCGCAGGAAAATACGTTGTTACTTATAAGATAATGTTTAGATATCAACACTTGCTATTCCTTGCTATTGAAGTAACAACAAATTAGACTATTTATATTAAACTTGAAATAAGCACATTGTCACTGCTCTTTGTTTTGTTTTCTAATGTATTGAGTAACATGTGTCATGGCTTTTATTTTTTCATTTGTGTAAGAGTATTTGTCAAATTTGTCAAATTTGTGTTTGTTTTGTTTTCTTATGTATTGAGTAGCATGTGTCATAGCTTTTAGGTTAACATTTGTGTAAGAGCATTTGTCAAATACTGTTACATATACCTATTGTTTAAATATAATAGTATGTGTGTATTTGCACCAGATGAATATGAAACAACTCAATATGTTCAACGTGTTCTTGCCTGTTTATGTTTGACGAGAGGGAGTGTGACTAAATACATATTCAGTACCTATCAAATGTGTATTTGGACCATACATAAAGAAATTCAATATGATATGGTTTCATCTACACATAGACGCGTCTGTGGCAATGTATGTGCTTCGAAAGGCACATCAATGTCCAGAATGCGTATGTCTCCCCTAAGATTTGGTATAAATCGAAATCTACTGTAATACCTATCGGAATACCTATCGGAATATACTACTACTACTACTACTACTGCTACTACTACTACTAGTAGTACTACTACTACTACGACTGCTACTACTACTACTGCTACTACTACTACTACTACTACTACTACTGCTTCAACTACTACTACTACTACTACTACTACTACTACTACTACTACTACTACTACTACTACTACTACTACTACTACTACTACTACTACTACTACTACTACTACTACTACTACTGCTTCAACTACTAGTACTACTACTACTACTACGACTACTACTACTACTACTGCTACTACTACTACTACTAGTAGTACTACTACTACTACGACTGCTACTGCTACTACTGCTACTACTGCTACTACTACTACTACTACTACTACTACTACTACTACTACTACTACTACTACTACTGCTTCAACTACTAGTACTACTAATATTAATTATAATACTAACACGTAATATTATTAATAATAAACGTCTATATAAACGTCTCTATGAACGCAGGTGTGTGTTAATAAGTAAACTTTTGGAATAAGTTCGGTAAACAGTATTTAACAAATCGGAAAGAAGACCATTAATATGTTACTAACGACTTGGGCATATAATTCACTATGATATGAATCTACTGAGAGTATAGTGATACATTACATGATGTAGTATTGTCAAGTTCTGGTCGTACACTAATGAAACTGCAACGTTTTGGTAATTTTTTCAGCTAATCACTCTCAATGGGACTACACGCGATTACGGCATGCTATGAGACTGCCAAACAGATGCACTTTGTTCATCTGCAAGTTCGATACACTGCAAAAAATCAGCAACATATTAATAACTAATTATGTCATTTATAACGACATATCATGCATTTTGCTAACTTTCAGATTACAACCTAACCTGAATTGAATATAGGTTTAAATAGAATTGCTTATCAAAAGTTATGTAAATATAATGATTGCCGTCATATTTTTTGCAATTAAATCATTGTCGAATTTTATACGACAAACCATTCCACTATGAGTGAAGTATGACATTTTAATCCTTGTGAGCATATATATTTACTGATATTGACTGCTTTTGTTTTGTTTAAACACTATCCTGGGATGTGTAGTTTTGCAAGCCTTTATCTTGTAACCTGGAGATAGGCAAACACAAATTATAAGCATATAATGAATCATGCATATTCAATTGCTGCATTATAAAAAAGAGTATAAAAAATTAATAAATACGAAGAAAAAGACATATTTGAGAATTAAGGTTAATGAAATCGAAGGATTAAAAAATCATAGACCCAGAGATTTTTGGAAATATTTTAAATCAAATACTAAAACGAAAATTGATAATATTTCATAAGAAGACTTTAGCAATTTTTTCTCTAATATAAGTAGTGGCTTGTTTGATTGTGTAAACGATGATGCCGAAACTTTTTGTTCAACACATAATTTTGATTTACCAAATTCAAGTTTCCCTGAATTAGATCAGCCTTTTACCGTTGACGAGATAAAAGCTTCAGTTAAACTGTTAAAGCGTCATAAAGCCCATGGAAGTGATTGTATTTTGAACGAATATTTAATTGAATGTATTGATATTTTAGCTTTGCATATATGCGATTTGTTTAATGCGGTATTGAACTCTGGTCATTATCCTGAGAAATGGACGGAAGGTATTATAATCCCATTGCATAAGAAAGGCGATACTACAAATGTTAATAATTATAGAGGAATTACCCTACTTAGTTGTTTATCTAAGCTATTTACTTCAGTTATTAATAGTAGATTAGAAACGTTTTGTAATAATTTTAACATCATTTACGGATGCCCAATTCGGATTTAGAAAAGGGCGCTCAACAATTGACGCAATATACATCCTTATGTCCTTAGTTCAAAAATATGTTAACGAAAATAAAAGATTATATGTCATTTACGTTGATATGATGAAATGTTTTGATACTGTATATAGAAATGCATTGTGGCTAAACATGTTCAAATGTGGCAGTGAAGGTAAATTATTAAGAATAATAAAAAATATGTACCAAAATGTTAAGTCATGTGTTAAGCATTGTTCATCATATTCAGAATATTTTAATTATGCTGTAGGTCTACGCCAAGGCGAAGTTATGTCCCCATTGTTATTTTCTTTATTTATAGAGGATTTAGAACTATTTTTGCAGAATGAAAAGTATTACTGCTGGAGTGATGAAACTTTATTTAAATATTAATCAACATGTGAACTTGCGCACCTGGGTATTTTGGTGCAGTTTCTTCCGACATCAGCGGAGTTATGGCTTTTTTTTCAGCAAATAATGACATTTTTATGCCTCCACTTTAGAGGGGGGCATATAGATTTGCCCTTGTCCGTCAATCCGTCCGTCCTTCCGTCCGTCCGTCCGTCCGTCGGATGTTTGTGTCGCGCATAACTCAAAACGTATAACTGCTAGAGTGATGAAACTTTATAAGCATATTCATCGGCATTGCGGCTTGTGCACCTGTGTATTTTTGTGCGTTTTTTTCAGCGGAGGTATGGCCTTTTTTTAGCAAAAAAAACATTTTTGGAATTGTGTCGCGTGTAACTCAAAAGTATTATTGCTAGAGTAATAAAACGTTATAAACATATTAATCAGCATTCGAACTTGTGCACCTGGGTATTTTGGTGCAGTTGTTTTTAGACACCAGTGGAGTTGTGGCTCTTTTTTAGCAAAAAATGACAGTTTAGAAATTGTTTAGCACATAAATAGAAAAGTATAACTGCTGGGGTGATGAAACTTTATATACATATTGATCAACATGTGAAATTGTGCGCCTGGGTATTTTGGTGTAGATTTTTCAGACATCAGCGAAGTTATGGCCCTTTTTTAGCAAAAAATGACATTTTGGACTTGTGTCGCGTGTAACTCAATAAGTATTATTGTTAGAGTGATGAAACTTTATAAACATATTAATCAGCATGAGAATTTGTGCACCTTGGTATTTAGGTGCATTTTTTCTTAGGCATCAGTGGAGGTATGGCCCTTTTTTTAGCAAAACAATGACATTTTAGGAATTGTTTAAGCACATAACTGAAAACGTATTACTGCTACAGTGATGAAACTTTATATACGTATTAATCAACATGTTAACTTGTGCACCTGAGTATTTTGGTGCAGTTTTTTTCAGACATCAGCTGAGTTATGGCCCTTTTTTTAGCAAAAAATGACATTTTTGGACTTTGTCGCGTGTAAATCAAAATGTGTTATTGCTAAAGTGATGAAACTTTACATATATATATTAATCAACATGTGAACTTGTGCACCTGGGTATTTTGGTAAAGTTTTTTCGGACATCAGCGGAGTAATGGCCCTTTTTTTAGCAAAAAATGACATTTTTGGACTTGTGTCGCGCGCAACGCAAAACGTATTACTGGTGGAGTGATGAAACTTTATATAAATATTAATCAGCATGTGAACTTGCGCACCTGGATATTTTGATGCAGTTCTTTCCGACATCAGCGGAGTTATGGCCCTTTGTTTAGCAAATAATGACATTTTTATGCCTCCACTTAAGAGGGGGGGGGGGACGGCATATAGATTTGTCCTTGTCCGTCCATCCGTCCGTCCTTCCGTCCTACCGCCGTCCGTCGGATTTTTGTGTCGCGCATAGCTTAAAAAGTATAACTGCTAGAGTGATGAAGCTTTATAAGCATATTATTCGGCATCGCGGCTTGTGCACCTGCGTATTTGGTGCAGGTTTTGTCCGATATCAGCGCAATTATGGCCCTTTTTTAGCAACAAAAATCACATTTTTGGATTTGTGTCGCGTGTAACTCAAATTTATTACTGCTGGAGTGATGAAACTTTATATGAATATTAATCAACATGTGAACTTGCGCACCTGGATATTTTGGTACAGTTTTTTCCGATATCAGCGGAGTTATAGCCATTTTTTTGCAAATTATGACATTTTTATGCCTCCACTTTAGAGGGGGGCATATAGATTTGCCCTTGTCCGTCCATCCGTCCGTCCGTCCGTCCGGCCGTCGGATGTTTGTGTCGCGCATAACTCAAAACGTATAACTGCTAGAGTGATGAAACTTTATATGCATATTCATCGGCATTGCGGCTTGTGCACCTGGTTATTGTTTGCAGTTTTTTCCGATATGAGCGGAGTTATGGCCCTTTTTTGGCAAAAAAACACATTTTTGGTATTGTGTCGCGTGTAACTCAAAAAGCATTATTGCTAGAGTGGTGTGTGTCGCGTGTAACTCAAAAAGCATTATTGCTAGAGTGGTGAAACTTTATAAACATATTAATCAGCATGTGAACTTGTGCACCTGGGTATTTTGGTGCAGTTTTTTCAGACATCGGTGGAGTTATGGCGATTTTGTGGCAAAAAAAGACATTTTACGACCTGTTTTAGCACATAACTCAAAAAGTATTTCTGCTGCAGTGATGAAACTTTATATACATATTAATCAACACGTGAACGTGTGCACCTGGG
Organism: Congeria kusceri; assembly: GCA_027627225.1. Lineage (NCBI taxonomy): Eukaryota > Metazoa > Mollusca > Bivalvia > Myida > Dreissenidae > Congeria > Congeria kusceri. The sequence goes on along the minus strand of CM051033.1, from coordinate 9,420,475 downwards.
TATTTTGGTGCAGTTTTTTTTTACATCAGCGGAGTTATGGTCTTTTTTTAGCAAAAAGGACATTTTTGGACGTGTGTCGCATGTAACTAAAAACGTATTATTGCTAGAGTGCTGGAACTTTATGAACATATTAATCAGTATGTGAACTTGTGCAGCTGGGTATTTTGGTACAGTTTTTTCTGCCATCAGTGGAGTTATGACCCTTTTTTAGCAAAAAAAGACATTTTTGGGATTTGTGTCGCGTGTAACCAAAAAGTATAACTGCTTGACTGATGAAACTGTATATACATATTCATCAGCATGTGAACTTGTGCACCTGGGTATTTTGGTGTATTTTTTCCGACATCAGCAGAGTTTTATAACAACCAGCGGATTGTGGGGGCATCCGTGTCCTACGGACACATGTCTAGTCGTAAAATAATTTTCGTGATTGTGCTTCAACATATGTTTGTGTTTATTACACTGTAGTTCGAATGATATTTTCGAAAACTACTAAATGCACGTCTAGCTACATTCTGGAAAATAAACACCATGTTGTTGTTTAGCTTCACTGTCAACACTAATTAGATATTCGAAACATATCCATGAAACCATCAGCTTATTGTATATCAATATTCTGGTTGATTCCAGATAGTTTATGTCACGAAGGTCATTGTATCGCTGCATGCGTTCTAAGACAATTGCGAACGCCTCATAAAGAATTGCGGTTAATGGTGTATGAATAATAACACTTTGCTAAATGATGTCAGCTATTATAGAACTATCATATTTATGCTCACCACAGTAAATTAACGAGCTGTGATTGCATAATATTTTATTGCAAGTCTTCGAATAAAATAATAAGCACATTCAATAGTTAATAACTATATTATGCGTGTGCCATATTTCTGCATGTTTTGTTAAATGTTTGGTGAAGAAGGAATAATTTTTATGCGCTTCATATACACATTAACAAAATACAAAAGATTGTCTTTCAGAAAATGCGCTGAATCAATGCTTCTGTAAATTATGGAACACACACGCCTTTGCAAGAAATTTAATAGGAATTGGCTTCATGCTGGGATATGTTAACGAAACTGAAATTGCAATTTAACTGTCGTGCCGTCTTTGCAATGTAATTTCGGTTTCCCTTTCCAACATACTGTGAATGACGTAAATCATAAAGACATCGCAGCTCACATTTAGTTTAGTGCATGTATATATAACACACTATTGATGGCATTTTTGGCTTCAACGTTGAAGTTGTCTTTACGTGTTTAGGGTTTATAATGCACATACGTAGAATGGTCACCTATAATCATAAGATTGATGTTTAATGCGGATCAATATCGATAAAGCATAATGTCAGCAGTGTAGACTAAATCCAACTTTTTTAAACTAAGAAAACATAAAATATGAAACTTGTTCCGTATAATAAGATTTCGAAAAAAAAACGATCATCAACTATTATTTTTACATTAAACAACATTTGTGTATCTGCTTCTATTTATTCGTGTATCTCGACAACAGACTAACCGCTTATGTGAAAGACATTTCATGTTAGAAATAAACACTAATTTACTTTTTGATTATACCTAATAACATACTTTACAGTCTCTGTAACTCCATGCTCAATGTTTCTACTCCGATATTATTTCCTAAGAGATTGTATACCAGACGCATATAAGTGCTATATTGTGTATAATAATGATAGTTTTGCACGATATTTATATGATATATTCAATAATGAATTTAGAACAATTCGTAGTAAAAAGCAATACATATCCTGGTAACTGAATACTGTTTAGTGTTTATTATTTCAATGATACAACATATTACATTGAAAATTACCAAACGAGTCATGCGTTATGTTCATTATAGCCAAATTATAGCCAATACATTGTGCATTCATGTGTTTCACTGTCGGGAAACTGTCGGATCGCATTCTGGGGATTCGGGACTCTGTTGGGACTCTGTCGAAACGCTGTCTGGACGCTGTCGAGTCATATTCGATATTATGATCAAAAATTGAATTTCTAGCCCCGAATCTCAGAATGTTGTCCCGACTTTTGACATATTTGTTTTAAAACGATGTCGGTGCAAGAACGGCAGTAAGTCGGAAATGTGTGACTGTGGCTTTATATAGAGAAGTTTATGTTGCGAGGCTTAGAAAAACGGAAGCGCGAGTTATTTTTGCGAGCGCTTCGGATTTTCGAGCCGAGCAAGATAAACTTATCTATATTCAACACTTATTATAGTATTCTATGTATCCCATATTATCTTCTTCCAAAATATATACCAACACATGTATAACAAATTGTAGTATTTATAAATTTTAGTAGTACAACTGCTTTTTATAGTATGCAAAGTTTAGGGATTGTGTTAAAAGGTAGTCCGCAGATTGTAGAAATAAAATAAAAGAAACTATTGCTGTTTACAAGTTTATTTGTATATGCTTATTTTATGTCTATTAAATATTATATAAAGTGATAATTAAACTAATAGAACAATATTAATTCAAATAATAATACATATAAATATACTAACATTAATATAATAATAATAATAATAATAATAATAATATAATACACTAAATTGTTGTTCCGAAAATAAATCTGTACTTATAGAAACAGAACAGTTAATCATTCGCATCCAAGCGCTATATTTTTTGGAGTAATTCGCTGAGCTGGACAAAATATTCAGGCAAATATTTTGACAAAAAATAGCGTCTCGCTGGAAATGATACCCTTGATAAAAAGAGAACTAGTCAGAATTAGCATAGTCGTTAACCTGATTTTTTAATGATGTGCATGTTTATTGCTTATAGTTTACAAAATATAAATGGTGTAGATATGTTTAATTGTCTTTAATGTCCTTCAAACTTTGGAACTGTGCTATTATTTGTTTAACATATTCCAAAATCGATATTGTTTCATTTTGTATGTTTAAAAAAATACACAAATAAATAAATTGTCACATTTGGACTCAAATAATCCCCAACAATAATCTCAACACTAAAACTATGTATTTTATTTATTGTGTTATTGCTTTCATTCACCTACTCATTAGTTTAAAACACGTGCCATTTCAGAATGTACGTATGTAGGAAATGCAGAATCATATATGATTTGTGAAAAATATGATACTACAAACGCAGGTAGGCATGTATGCATCTTGATGAAGTAGAATGTAGGAGTTGCGTCATATATCGAGCTACGGATTTGTGGATACTGAATTGGTTTAAGGGCTGTCAGCTGTCTTTTGTTCGTACGACTCCTTCGTCTTGAGTTCGATACTAACTTACCGTTTTATTTTTTCATGTATTTTGTTGCTGTGTTGTTGTTTACAAAAATCCCTTAATGTAGCAAATAATTCATACTTAGTGTATGGTAAACGCCTTGGTACTGCTCATTTATATAACATAATAACAGATACATTGCAGAAGGATGCCACTTATTCGGAGACAGTGTCTGTCAATCACAGGAACTAAAACTACATAATGCAGAATATGAGAACGAATTTCAGATTGTGTAGGCCAAGTTTCACCCAAGGAAAAAATCGTTTCGACGTTTTTGTCCGTTATGACTATCAGTAATTGTAAATCTTTGAAATATGATAAAGAAGCATGAAGGGTAAATATTTCTTCCATATTCCATGCGGGATTTGGATCAGGTTAGTAGCACGTAGATATTTGTTTGCACAAACATGCATATGGCATTGTTACGCACACATATTATTGTATTATTCGGATCATTGAATTTGACTTAGTTAAAGAAATTATTTAAGCATTGGTGTTGAGGATCACGTCGTGTAATGACAAACATAAAATAACGGCAACACAAGTGATGATATAAAGTTTACTACACGATAATCCGTTACAATAACATATAACAGCCTAATATTACGTTTACGTGATTTATAAACGTTTTTAAAGATGTACTTCAATGTAGATTTCATGTTGGAATATAGCATCCTGATGATTGTTCTATTACTCATATAACGTCGTTTGATCATTAAAGTACATGCATATCAAAAATCAGTGCAACCACAAGCACATATTTTGGTACTTATTTATTGTTTCGTTTATCTGGGAAATGGTTCGCGTCGAACGTAATCGATTTATTTCATTCAAGTTGCGGTAGGTATTAAATCATATATCTTTATGCGGCATCACTGCAGTTAACATATATAGGTGGTGTACTTAGTCAAGCCGAAAATGTTCATACAGTTGCGCAGTTATCAATATTAGTGCCATAGTTGATTCAATTTTGAGCCATTATATAGTGTTGAATTCAAACTTGTTTCATGTTTGTTCGAGTGATGGTAAGTATGGCGGCTGTCAGTAAGTTAAACACCTATAACCTTTTTACATTTCCACTATCTGATATGAGTCAACTTAATTGTTGTTTTACGTAAATGTCATTTGTTATTAAGTAGAAATTGCGTTTCAGTCTATTACAATTATTCTAATTGAGATATTGTCTGCCATATTGCAGACTAGAAAAGTGTTTAAAACCTTTCGTTAGTTGTATTTATGTTGTACATTCATCAGTAATAACACTGAACTTCTTGAACATAATCTATTTCTGAAATATTGCGTAGTATTACGTTTTCACGATATGAATTGATTTTCATTACGAGTTGCCCTGTAATTCAGTATTGAGTATAACTAATACATACCATACGACGATATAATTTGGAATCATGCATAGCAATTGTGTGTGTCTGGAATATAATTAGTTATGACATAGCCGTATAACATAGGAGAAACTTAAATCATATTATATTACATTACTATTAAGCATATCATATTATTAACGTCATTAACAATTATTTATTAATGTGTTATGATACGGTATTCAGACGGAAAGGTCTGTGCTTTGGCAGAGATACGCTAAAAATAGTAACAGACTGAAGAACTGGTATTTGTGCACTACTCAAATTTATTTAATTTCCATATCTAAAAACTGGTCGACATCTTATACCAAACATTTACAAATCGTTTATGTACTTGTGTAATACAAATTTGTTACTGGGATTATCCTAAACTTTGAATGGGTTCACAATACATGTACTCGTTGTACATGCTATTCATCAAAGACAGTCAGTGTGCCTTTAAAAGGTTAACAACAGGTTAAAAAACAGTCACCTAACTGTAATTACTGAACACAATGTATTATCCAACAATGAAGACAACTCTGATGTGTGCATAATCACATAGTAAATTGTGTTCAAATATGCAGTTTGTTGACGATTGAAATGCATTTTTATTTATTTGTTTTATGTTATAAACTGGGATTTAAAGATAACGAAGGCAATCATTTGCAATTATTTTGGTTTCGTACCAATCTCAGAGAGAAGCCAGTGTTAAAGTGATCACTTGCAGATCTACATGTCTACCATAGTTTACCATGACATCAATATCTACCATGCGTTGTGTATGCACCACACAGTCTGAATGGCAAGCAGCCGTATGTACAAATGGAAACAAAATACAACTGATACGACAGCAATTGCTTTCACTGCTTCGGGATTGCGTCCTGTAACCATCAGATAGAGCATTTGTGAGTCATGCACGTTTGCTTATTGGGAACAACTGATTAAGGAATTGTTTTTTTTTATAAACGAACTAAACCAGTACCATATTGGTTTAGCTCAATACTTAATGATTTTATACTTAAACATACAGTTAAGTCATGATTGATAACCTCAGTTAATATTTCCTTTGAATTTAGGGTTTGCCACAATTAGTTATGGATTTGTTTCACTCCAACTGGAAAATGCACCTAATTGGAATAAGAATAGGTCCTTTTACGGGACACTGTCAACAATAAAAACAAATCACTGTACGAAATGTCTAAAGACTGTTCCACACGTCTTATTTAGAACCAACGAGAAACGACGCGAGGAAATAGAAGTTTAAAATAGATAACTACATTATTTAGCAATTTGTTGTAAATCATATATCATTAGCATCTAATGTCTGTCGCTATACTTTGTGAGGCGATAATCATTTTTGTCAAACGTATAAATAGAGAATTTGATTTTCATGGCATCACCCATCCGGAATAAACCGGAGATAGCTACATATAGTGCTTACATGTATAAGTATGGCGAAATATAGTATGGTCCATGTTGGCTCATGTTGTATGAACAATGTTGAAATCCAGCTGCATTTGCAGATGAGGAGAGAACTTTTATTAGCAGCACAAAGTGCATTATTTAAGTCACTAATTGCCAATACCACATAACGCAATACAAAGAAAAACACAAAATCCACAAGTATAAAATACTGGGACCACCGCCTTGGAACGATATTTGCAAAGCTTTCGGGCGCCCGAACCTCACACTTGGTCCATAATTATTCCTCTTTACTTGTAAATGTAAATTAAGAGTTTCCTCATAGCATCGCAATTTAAATTAAACGATAAGTTAGGTCTCTGATTACGGTGACATTCCCTGATTAACTTTTCTTGAATTTTCGTCAAATCTTCACTAAACGTTTTTGGCTGTCTTGTGTATATATATGTCGCCATGCATAATCTATCATAAATCATAATATAGATGTACTCATAACATATATTGGTTTGGTTCGTTCACTAACTTTACTGCATAGTGAAATTACACATTCTGTGGATACGAGTATTATAAAAAGTTTTCACCGTTTGGTATAATGTCATTTATGACTCGTATGCAAGTCCGAAATGTTTGAATTATGAGTGATGAAGTGTAGATGTATAACGCAGAGCACACCAGAATTGTTAATGATCAACAGAAATAGACCATGTTTCATTTCGATGTTTTCTTTCAAAGTTGGGTTTCGTCTATCCGTATGCAAGATTATATAGACATCGTTTACAGCTTATTGATATCAGCATCTATATACCAGCACAAATAAAACTTACGCGACATTCCTACCAATTAGTGAATGTCATTATTACTTTTACCATATGTATATGTATATACTTAACTAGGATATAACAATACATCAAGTGACAAAAAATTACTATTTAACGTCCATAATTTACCGATTGCGTTTGCTCGTACTCGTTACCTTGTCATTAGCCATTGGGATATAACTGCTCAATGCATCTTAAAATAAATATCAAATAAATTGTACACATGTGTAAGAGCCATGTTATACAGGGGACGTGGATTGCGTATTCAAAGACATGTCGTTATATTTTATCCGTATTAGAACGGTATTTATACCGATAATTATACACGCGCATTATTTTGGATGTTTCATTAAATAATGAAACAATATAGCTCAAATTAAACCAATTTGATTCACACGCATAACATTTTGGCGTGCATCTACTGATTAAAACGTGGAACAGTTCCAGGAACTTGCATGTGGAGTCAACATAATGAACAGTGCTACACGCAAAGAGTCGTCCTTAATCCACCCACGGGAGTTTGAAGACGCAATGAAAGTGAACTCACGGCTGTATATGCCAGACGTACATAGTTTTATGTAGAGCAAATCATACCAACTTTAATAGGTATGATATAACTATATCAGTAAGTTGCTATGCAATACAACTTTGAGCTAATTTTGCTCTCGCCGGTGCGTACAGCTTATAGATTTTAGAGCCAGAACCGAAGCTGGTGCAGTGGCCATGGGGGCCGCCATTACAAACGCGACAGCCAATCAAAATCTTGTTTAGTAAAATGAGCGAAAAGACAATTTATCGGCGGAAAGAAAATTAAAGAAAATAATCGGATTTTTTGGGGGGACGAAAAAGTTGTAGGGTCGGGGGGCAAAAGTAAAGGGTCGGTCGGGCGACCGGAAACGGGACTCTCTTTTTTGGCATTAGCAGGGTTCACATGAAAAATTGAAAAAAAAATGTTTTTTAAAGCTTTGTGGATACAAAAAGGAATTACAAATGCTTGTAGCTGGATATTAATTGTAAAATGCCGTGGATCGACGATCTCTGTGCAGGTAAAAGTTGCATAGTCGTTCAATTTTGTTTTGTTTTGAAAAAAAAATCGCTGTTCTATATTTAGCACCGCGCGAGGGTGAAATGACAAAATATTAACCTGGGCTATAACTTTTTGTCTATCGACAAAATACACAGAGTATTCACGTGAGGTGTAATAATTATACCCCGCTCGGTGTATATTACTTTCCAACGCCATGACATATTAAAAGTATGCAGAGATGAGTACATGGGAGTTTACAATGTGAAGATGAAGTGAGGTTTAATAAAATAATATGATTTCGCTGCATATCAACAACTGGATGTGATCACAAACTTAACATAAAATGTAAAGAATAAGACCGTGATGTGTAAAGAATAAGATTTCAATTTTCACAACTATAAAGAAATTAGATCTTATTTTTCACAGATGTGAAACATATGATTTGTGAACAATATGGTACTACTATGCGCTTATGTTTCCGGTACATGTAAACAACACACATTATTTAATTAATTTCTTTATTTATTACGTAATATATTACGAAGTAACAAGGGCGTCGGCAATGGGGCGACAGCCATGGGGCGGCCGCCGCCCCTATATTTCAGCAAGTGATCGTTATGTATAAATTCCGCCGCACCTTCTCGGAAATTGGAAAATCGCGCATCCTCTGTTTAAAGTCGGTTGCTGTTCCACATGGTCAATTAAATGACAATCAATCATGCTGGCCCCTAATCTTTGGCAATCAACGGCCCTTGTCTCTTAAATTTCATAAATCATGACACTGATAATGCTTTGTGCAGATTAGCCCTCTATCTTTCTCGCAGAGGCCACTAATTAAGGTAGACGGTAAGTGGTATAAACAATATTCAGAAAACATCTTTTTTCGGCAATTTTAATAGAGGATTTTAAAGCACGCTAATGATAATAATTCTATAATAACTATTACTCAAATCTGAAGTTCGAATTTTGTAACTTACAAACTTATGCTGATATTTCATAGATTGGAAATCTTGTGGATATTTCATATTTGATCATAAAATATTTGTATGTGCATCTGACAGTTCTTGAGATGGTGACCAGTAGAGAAAGATGATTTTATTATATACTAGTAAAAATTAAATTGCACCCATAAATAAATGCGATAAATTATGTTCATGTAGTTATTGTGTCCTAACAACGGTCACTGGAATAGTCTAAATGCGATATTATACTCATTGAAATGCTGAGAAAAAGTCTAAATCTGGAAACTACCCCCCTTGCCTCGCCAACTCAATGTTGAAAAGTTGCCAACGCCACTGAGTAAAGGTGTACGATGCCTAGAGTTGCGTTATAATATGTGCTACAGCATTTCATTGTGGAATCTGAATTTGCATTTATGGGAGACATACATGTACTCATTCATCCCGTGCTGTATACTGTGCTGTTAAAATAAAATATCGGTATTTTTAAAAAATATGATTCATTGTTACGGTGTTCTTTTCGCGGTGTGTTATTTCCTTTCAATGCCAAGAAAGTGGTGCCCTAGCCACGCGTGTGTCATATGTCTTCCTAAAAGCTATGAATATTCAGCAATGAACATCGTTGGCGATTTGCCAAAAAAAAATCAATTAATTGCGACAAGCGATTCCTATTATTTTAGTTGAAAAATCGCTACTGGTACCAATGCTTGTCTTTGTCCATACATGTTCAGAATAAATAATTAGTAATATGTTCATCTAAATTCCATTAAAAAAGCACACGTAAACATACATTACATGGACATAAACATACGCAATTCTCTAAATACGACTCATAAAGAATACATGCAATTGGCACGCACTTAATGGCAATTTATGCCACATTTATCGCAATACGTTGGAAATTAAACTGTAAACATTCACATATTATCATACATTCTTTTTTTATAGTTTGGGTGCTAATTTAATAATATACGCTAGTAACACTAATGGAAATTACTGTTTATCTATAGTTATGTTATTTTATGTGTTTGCTTGTTTTTTTGTTGTTGTTTTTTACTGGTACGTCAGCCGTAGTGGCTGTTCTACACTCGCCTGACCCTATTGCATTTCCCGAGTCTGGGTTATGTAAATTTTATTTTCGTTTTCAGAAAATGCCATGTGTCATTATGTAGATATTACGTTTCGGTCAATCGCAATTATCCTAATTGAGGAAATTGTCTGCCAGATTACATAGCAATAACGAAAATCGACAATGAATATATATAAGATAATGCACAGTTTCCAGTTAATTCAAAATAACATTTTGGTTTGCTTTATGTTCTCTATATACTGCTGATGAAGATGCTGCTGCTGATGCTATAATTATGATGATGATGAAGATGATGCTGAGGATGATTATGATGCTGATGCAGCTTTTAATGGTGACAATGATGCTGTTGCTGCTGCTGATAATGATACCGCAGCTGATGATGGTGACAATGATGCTGTTGCTGTTGCTGATAATGATACCGCTGCTGATGATGGTGACAATAATGCTGTTGCTGCTGCTGATAATGATACCGCCGCTGATGAGGGTGACAACGATGCTGTTGCTGCTGCTGATAATGATACCGCTGCTGATGATGGTGACAATAATGCTGTTGCTGCTGCTGATAATGATACCGCTGCTGATAATGGTGACAATGATGCTGTTGCTGCTGCTGATAATGATACCGCTGCTGATGATGGTGACAATAATGCTGTTGCTGCTGCTGATAATGATACCGCTGCTGATAATGGTGACAATGATGCTGTTGCTGCTGCTGATAATGATACCGCTGCTGATGATGGTGACAATGATGCTGTTGCTGCTGCTGATAATGACACCGCCGCTGATGAGGGTGACAATGATGCTGTTGCTGCTGCTGATAATGATATCGCTGATGATGATGGTGACAATGATGCTGTTGCTGCTGCTGATAATGATACCGCTGCTGATGATGGTGACAATAATGCTGCTGATGCTGATGATGATGCGGATGGTGACAATGATGCTGTTGATGATGCTGATACTTCTGCTGCTGATGCTGCTGATCTGATGACGTTCGTAATGTTGACGGCTGGCGATGGTGGTGATGATGATGATCATAAATAAAATAATTTTTTCTAGTAGTATTGATCGAATCGTTTAAAAAAAACATATATACAATTTTAGCAAAAAAAGTTGCCTTTTTTTATGCGCGGTTCCAGCAGGATTTCAACTCACGTCTACAAAATTGCCCACTTCAATGAAAACTTTCCTCCGCTACACTATAGTTATCAATAGTGCGCATAGCGGTACTTCATGTACATGTCATTCAAAACGGATTTAGAACTACTACTAATTTTCCCGCGCCCGCGATGTGCCACGATTACAATTTCTATTTATTATACAAAACTACGATATAATTCAATTTTTGAAACTATTATACCATTCTAGCCGCCGATACACCCCTTTAAAAAACGGGTTAAAATATAGTTTTGATTGACACAATTGGTTCTAATATTGCCCTAATAGTGAACAGAAATAACGTGTGTGTGAACTCGAAACTCTCCGCTGCATATTTGCAACAAAATCGCATAAAAATCCACACGATACAAACAAGTGAAATACGGTATTCAAGACATTGGGTGTCCTAGTTTCCCGTCAAAGGAATGTTAATCCCTTGCATGATTAATGCATGGAGAAATCCCGGTATTTTAGTAAGTGATTAGGAGTGTTTCAAGTTTGAGGGTCGTCTCATAAATCTATACTAGTATTCAAAATTGAACAAAAAGATTGGTATAGCAAATGGAGAAAATATAGGTAAATTATAAACCAATTGGCGTGGTGTTTCCATGCAAATTTACTTATTGGTGGAAAAAATCTTACCAAGTGATTTTTAGTTCGTAAATGGTTGAATTTATTATATATCGTAAACCTCTAATAATTTTAAACATGTTTCATAGACGGCACTTATAATGACTTGTCCATTTGATGACAGTTAATATAACCGTTAGAAGTACAGTTATTCATGGAAAGCATGAAACATGAGAAAATAAACACAGTGTTTTTAACAATAGAGTGACTTTTGTCTTTAATAAGACGCTAGTCAATGAGCCCAATGAACATCGATTACGAATTGTCATAAAATATTAGGCAACCATTATATGTACTCGATATATTTAACTACATCATAGTTCAGATATATACATATTGTGCGATTTTATTGACCTGGCACTCATTAATCTACGGTAGCGCTCGGCTGTTTTATTTACCGGTATATCGGTTTAATGTTTGTCTAGCGTCTAAAGCAAAGATTTCATAGTCATATAACAAAAAACCCATTAACAAGTGTCAGGAAGAATGGCGCGATGGATAGTGTTTTACACTTTGAATCACAATAAATGTGGTTCGATTCCAGACAAAATCTTTCTTCTTTTTTTTTATTTTCTTTTTCTTCAACATCACTTATTCGCATGACATCTTTCTTTATTTTATCATTGTTACGCGTTTTCACTTTGTTTTATTTTAATTAGTTAATTCACTTTATCTACATAAAAATGCATTCGAAACGGCTCTGTTTCGCTCAAAGTATCGGTGCATATTTATTCTGTGTCAGAGTCGAGGTTGGTGATTAGATTATGTGTCATGACGCCTGCAAACAGATCCATTCAATAAATTAAATTACATGATTTAAAAGTGCCTGTTCCGGGATTTGAAGCTAAAACATCACGCTTACAAACTGTGCATGCTTACCACTGCACTAAAGTATCAACTATAACGGAATACAGATTTAATCGATACATATTCGCGTCTACGTCCTCTATATAAGTTAGTAGCTTAAAATAGATTTACGAAATTAAACGGAATATTCATGAGTGCCAGGTCAATACAATCGCACAATACAGGTAATTACTTTCCATACGACTATTAGTCTAGTACAAATGACAGTCATTGCTAGGTAACGTCACGCTCACAATTGTCACGTTTATTGGCAGCACGATGTCCTTTCGAGTCAATGCGCTTGCCAGCAAAAGGGAAAATATAATAGTTTGCATTAACTCCAAACACGATGAATTGTCCTAGATTTAAACATATAACGTTTTATATGTAAACATTTGTGTTGTCTTTATCATAAAGTTTATCACTTCGTGATTGTAAATTTGTGTAATGCGTTGGCGTCCAATGTTACTGAGATAAAAATATACGGGTCTGTGCAGGGGGAGTTATTTTTTAATTTTTGAAAGCTCTTCTTACGTATCATGAATAGAGGCAACACACACGTATTATACAATGACGTATGACGTACAACTGTATGCTCAGATCATATCTATCATACTCTAGACTATATAGATTGTTCATATGTTTCATTTTATGTTTGAGATGTTAGCATCCAGCTCATAAACAAACGATAATCAGTTGTCGAAAAACACATTTATAATACAATTAATGTTAATGCTGATAACCAACATGTCAACATGAAATAAATCCAAACATACGATATGATTAACTATCTTGTACTTAACAGCCTCCAAATGCATACTAATAAGCGTGTTATTGGTAATTAAAATTGCCATTATTTCGATCAATGTGTTTTTTTTGTAATTACTAGAGTAATATCATGAATTGGGCCAATGAACTATTAAAACAATATATGCGTGGGGTGTGCATGTTGGAAATCAGAAGGTACAGCCGCTGTAAACTGACTCATGTACGATAAGCTTAATAACAGTAAATGTAACTTGAAGTGAACTACTCAAAGCCTTTGAAGTTAATGGCTCATATAAAAACACGGTTAACACGGTTGCATAACTATTATATTATTTCACCACTTTCAAAAGGTTCATTAAACACACTATTTACATGCACTCATATTTCAGACTGTTTTCTGGCACCTGTGTGTGGGTTACCTGTAATTAAGAATAGAGCGCACAGAATTATTTAACTGATTCACTCAGCGTCTTTTGTCAATTTGGTATATAACTCAATGCAATTCTCAATGACTTGGGCGGACCCTAATGGCCATTAATATAACACTGAGACGTATATCAAACTGCAGTTATTCAAGTTTGATTTTTGATCAAACGTTGTTTATTGGCAAATAAATAAC
>CM051033.1:9021500-9404000 GCA_027627225.1 Congeria kusceri | reverse complement strand
TACTACTACTACTAGTATTACTACTTGTACTACTACTAATACTACTACTACTACTACTACTACTACTACTACTACTACTACTACTACTACTACTACTTCTACTACTACTACTGCTAGTATTACTACTACTACTACTACTACTACTAGTACTACTTCTACTACTACTACTACTACTACTACTACTACTACTACTACTACTACCACTACTAGTACTACTACTACTCTACTACTACTACTACTACTACAACTACTACTACTACTACTTCTACTACTACTAGTACTACTACTACTACTACTACTACTACTACTACTACTACTACTACTACTACAACAACTACTACTACTACTACTACTACTACTACTACTACTACTACTACTACTACTACTACTAGTAGTAGTAGTAGTACTACTACTAGTACTACTACTACTACTACTACTACTACTGCTACTAATGTTACTACTGTTACTACTACTGCTACTACTACTAATACTGCTGCGAATACTTCTACTACTCGTTGGAACGATTGAACATTCTGCATGTTTCACGAACAACGTTGACATAACAACTTTAACAGTGGATGTGTAGAAATGAATATACAATGACAGACCATCAAATGTGAACATCACGAGTTAAAATATATCATAGACCAGCAGGTGACGTATGACTTTGCCATATCAAGAACATCTCCAATCGTTGTGTAATTTTAATGAACTATTTCACGGTATTAGCCTTGAATAAACACGTAGTTGATAAGAAAGAACGAATAGTCAGTTCACCTGAACTACGTGTTTTTGAAGTTAATGAAGGAGATAAGAGCGCAATTACCAATTTGTAGTTCGAATAGTCATTAATTATCCTAACTATGCATGCATTCATTTAACACCTTGAAATGCATGATTAATGTATATCTACATGCACATGCATGTGTTTATTAGACCTGTGTGTCGATTGGCATGCATCATTGTTTGTTTAAATTTACATGAATTTAGTACGCAATATGAGTAAATGAGTTCGTTTCGTCTATTAGTCGAATTCCAAATACGAGAATGAATAGTACGTTCAATGTAATAAAATTCATCACGTATGACGCTTAAACAGATATTTATTCATATTGTACTACACTATGTTATAGCTGTTTAAAAAAAAAAGACATATGCATTTGTAAAGCATATTTACTGTAAGAAAACAACTCTGTATCGCTTCGATTGTAGCAGATATAACAAAGCAATGGTAGTCCTCTTCTGCTGAGGTGGCCGAATGTTCCTTTTTCAATGAATATATACGATCTTGCAGGAAAGGGTGGCACACTAGGCAAAATGGTAATTCAATTTATTTATTTCATTTTAAGTGAATGAAAGTTCCGAATCAAGTTCGTTTATCCAAAAATTATATTATTAGCTAAAACATCCCCATTATTGCTCCTCAAATGTTATTATCGAAATGTGCCCAGCCACAGCGGGGCAGATTATGATAATTGCCCCGCCGATGTGTCGCACGCTCGCCCTTACATGATAATTGCCCCGCCGATGTGTCGCACGCTCGCCCTTACATGATAATTGCCCCGCCGATGTGTCGCACGCTCGCCCTTACATGATAATTGCCCCGCCGATGTGTCGCACGCTCGCCCTTACATGATAATTGCCCCGCCGATCTGTCGCACGCTCGCCCTTACATGATAATTGCCCCGCCGATCTGTCGCACGCTCGCCCTTACATGATAATTGCCCCGCCGATCTGTCGCACGCTCGCCCTTACATGATAATTTTTTTGCCCCGCCGATGTGTCGCACGCTCGCCCTTACATGATAATTGCCCCGCCGATCTGTCGCACGCTCGCCCTTACATGATAATTGCCCCGCCGATCTGTCGCACGCACGCCCTTACATGATAATTGCCCCGCCGATCTGTCGCACGCTCGCCCTTACATGGTAATTGCCCCGCCGATCTGTCGCACGCTCGCCCTTACATGATAATTGCCCCGCCGATGTGTCGCACGCTCGCCCTTACATGTTAATTGCCCCGCCGATCTGTCGCACGCTCGCCCTTACATGATAATTGCCCCGCCGATGTGTCGCACGCTCGCCCTTACATGATAATTGCCCCGCCGATCTGTCGCACGCTCGCCCTTACATGATTATTGCCCCGCCGATCTGTCGCACGCTCGCCCTTACATGATAATTGCCCCGCCGATCTGTCGCACGCTCGGCCTTACATGATAATTGCCCCGCCGATCTGTCGCACGCTCGCCCTTACATGATAATTGCCCCGCCGATGTGTCGCACGCTCGCCCTTACATGATAATTGCCCCGCCGATGTGTCGCACGCTCGCCCTTACATGTTAATTGCCCCGCCGATGTGTCGCACGCTCGCCCTTACATGATAATTGCCCCGCCGATCTGTCGCACGCTCGCCCTTACATGATAATTGCCCCGCCGATCTGTCGCACGCTCGCCCTTACATGATTATTGCCCCGCCGATGTGTCGCACGCTCGCCCTTACATGATAATTGCCCCGCCGATGTGTCGCACGCTCGCCCTTACATGATAATTGCCCCGCCGATCTGTCGCACGCTCGCCCTTACATGATAATTGCCCAGCCGATGTGTCGCACGCTCGCCCTTACATGATAATTGCCCCGCCGATGTGTCGCACGCTCGCCCTTACATGATAATTGCCCCGCCGATGTGTCGCACGCTCGCCCTTACATGATAATTGCCCCGCCGATGTGTCGCACGCTCGCCCTTACATGATAATTGCCCCGCCGATCTGTCGCACGCTCGCCCTTACATGATTATTGCCCCGCCGATGTGTCGCACGCTCGCCCTTACATGATAATTGCCCCGCCGATGTGTCGCACGCTCGCCCTTACTGGCACTTCACAAAAACGAAGGCTGACATAGCAGTCTCAAACACATGGCGGACACTGTTTTACACTCTATAGATCATATCGCCACAAGATAGAAAGTAAAAAGAGGCAAAAATACTTGCGGCATCAATAAGTTCTGTTATTTCGGCCGATAGAGCCAACACGAACCAAACACTATCAATGCTTAAGCATTAGAGGAGCTTTGCTAGTAAGACTGAATCCACATCGAGAATGCTCCTGACCGAGTCTACAGTTCTACCACTTTAACATAACAATTCCTAGGCTAAGTTTAACAACAGGTCCTGTAGACTCCTTTTGATTTATTAACACAACATGTGAAGACTTTAACACGCTTTCAACCAGACCCCGAGCTTTGTTTTAATCAAATCTTGTAATAAATCCACACCAATGCATTATAGATTAGGATACATCGAAATTTAAACTCCACAAGAAACAAGAAAAGCAGTCTAATGTTCCAGATCTGTTGAAACCAATGACATCACCAGTTATGACGTGTACAATATACATGTCCTTGAAAGCACCCACACGGGCGTATCTAAGTCATTTTGCATTGCTTGTGCATTACTTGTCCTACACAGGAATAACATTGGAATACAAATCTACAAATGTATTTTCCCTATTGTGAAAATGGTATATATTTAACTGAGACATAGATTTATCGAAATGCACAATACATTAGATCTACCTATATACATAGCTTATGTAGATATGTCAAGGTAAAATTAAATATATTTTAAAGCTACGTTCACCCATGTTGCGTCATGAAAATTGTCTGTGGTCGCTTCTAAACATAAAAAAAACGCTTACTTAAAATACCAAAGCATGTACTGGTTATAAGTGAAGATGTAAATAAACATGATAAAGCGTGAAAACTTATTGCATATCATTTGTTTTGATAAGAATTTTAATAGGTTATAAATTGGAAAGAAATAAAGAAAACACGAATGCCATACGAAACAAATATGAATGGTAATGTAAACATATATTAAACAGATCAATAAATGGCGGCCGGGGGATGGCTCGATAATAGCCCCGGAAACTCGCAAATGGCCCTCGCGCCAAAGCCCTTGGGTCATTATCGCTTTGCCGGGTCTATTATCACATTGTATATCACTCTGCCAGTCTTTCATTGATAATATGCATCCAATTATGTGACCGATATAATTTTATTTGAATATTGTTTAGTTTTGTTTTGTTCATTCCTTGTCATGCTATGTTCTCAAACGATTGTGTATACGCACTGAACAGTAATTGATCGATGTATATTTTGCATGAAAATGTGGCACGTATGAACTATCGGGGTATACTGTTGTGATTCCATTACTTAGACGCCCACACCACACTATCTTTTAAGAAATACAATAAACTAGTGATAATAAACACATTACGTGCCAAAACGCTGAGAAGCCCATTTAAATCTAATCGCAATTTCAATTTTTGTTGGCACTATTTTTCATCATATCAACAAGCGTTATTGCGATGGCATGGAACATATGTTCTGGATGTATCATGATCAAGCATCACAAATCAAAAAGAACACCGGGACCTGTTTTATTGCATTTGTTGTGATCATTTTCGGCACGGTATCGTACTGATGCATTTCTTGACTATGAATCAATGTGGATTTCAAAACGAATGTTCATGAATCAAACATAATTGGACCATAAGGGAATATCAAACTTTGCTTTTCGGTGTAAAATGATTTCACACCCTGAAATGTCGGTCAAACCTGACACAGGCAATGACATTCTCCGATATATATTAAAAGTGTTGTCAAACATACTGTTGCACAGTATAGCATATATACATTGCGTATGCAGGTATGTATTACTTGACATACCAGAATGTGCTTCTTTCACAGTGTTTAAGCGTACAGTAAGTTAAACTGGAAGTTTGTGATCTGTACGCCGATGGTCGATTAAACAACAGAAAACGTAGTAAGTGACACAAATGTTTTAATTTTATATTTTATTTCGAAGCAGAATATAAATAAAATTATGTTCTCCGAACACGTATAATGACATTACGTAAATATATTCTTTCGGTTATGCTTAGTATTTTAAGAGTACTTGTTTTAGCAGACATAATCACTTAGTGTTTCGATTTTTTAAATTAAAAAAAATACGTTTGTAGCCGCATATTTTATTGTGATGATGGTTGTTGGCGCATTTTTTGTGTAAACAAAACTGATAAATACTTCATTTGCAAGGCAAGCAGTATTCATTTAATTAAAGAGAATAGGTTTGCGCGGAGAAATCAAACATTTTGTCCAACCACCAAACGTAACTCGACTGTACGACTAGTTGCAACATGTCAGACTCTACGATTAGTTGCTCATTAAAACGATCTGAACGGTTATGTTCAGAAGTAATTATAACTCGATTTAATGTGTAAAAGTCAATTTATGTTAATTTTCTCTGTCGGCATTTTCAATACGATGATTTTATATGTAAGAATGTCGTAATTTTAAAACCAAAATGATGGCGTACGTTTGTGTAAACAAAACTGATAAATACTTCATTTGCAAGGCAAGCAGTATTTATTTAATTAAAGAGAATATGTTTGCGCGGAGAAATCAGACATTTTGTCCAACCACCCAACGTGACTCCACTGTAAGACTAGTTGCAACATGTCAGACTCTACGATTAGTTGCTCATTAAAACGATCTGAACGGTTATGTTCAGAAGTAATTATAACTCGATTTAATGTGTAAAAGTCAAATTATTTTAATTTTCTCTGTCGGCATTTTCAATACGATGATTTTATATGTAAGAATGTCATAATTTTAAAACCAAAATGATGGCGTACTTTTGTGTAAACAAAACTGATAAATACTTCATTTGCAAGGCAAGCAGTATTCATTTAATTAAAGAGAATATGTTTGCGCGGAGAAATCAAACATTTTGTCCAACCACCCAACGTGACTCCACTGTAAGACTAGTTGCAACATGTCAGACTCTACGATTAGTTGCTCATTAAAACGATCTGAACGGTTATGTTCAGAAGTAATTATAACTCGATTTAATGTGTAAAAGTCAAATTATTTTAATTTTCTCTGTCGGCATTTTCAATACGATGATTTTATATGTAAGAATGTCATAATTTTAAAACCAAAATGATGGCGTACTTTTGTGTAAACAAAACTGATAAATACTTCATTTGCAAGGCAAGCAGTATTCATTTAATTAAAGAGAATATGTTTGCGCGGAGAAATCAAACATTTTGTCCAACCACCCAACGTGACTCCACTGTAAGACTAGTTGCAACATGTCAGACTCTACGATTAGTTGCTCATTAAAACGATCTGAACGGTTATGTTCAGAAGTAATTATAACTCGATTTAATGTGTAAAAGTCAATTTATGTTAATTTTCTCTGTCGGCATTTTCAATACGATGATTTTGTATGTAAGAATGTAATAATTTTAAAACCAAAATGATAAGTTAATTGCGGTTGTTTCACTGAAAAAGAAAACGAAAGTGTGAAGCTTATATTCATTGTAGAAATGCATTTCAATTTGATCCTGTTGTATTACATGTCAATCAAATGATGAATCCAACCCAACAGAAGAAACGCCAAAGACGAAGTCACCAGAACCATCACTCACCGTAAGCGAGGTCTGCGATATAAACATAAAAATGAAACAATGGGCGGTGAAAAAGGGACACCATAAGCTTCTCAAGTCATGAAAAGACACTATAGTGATGAGTTAGGGGAGATTGCAATAAAAAGAGAGAAAGTGAAGCAGACAAGACTGAGACCCTGTTAGTGAATGCATATAAGGGTGTGTATGCTTGTGTGTGTGTAAATATGTGTAAATATGTGTAAATATGTGTAAATATGTGTAAATATGTGTAAATGTCATATTATATTATATTAAAATAAATGTATGGAAATACATGTATGTTTATATGTTATGAATACACATATACATGTATACAAATCTATAATGTAAATGTACACGAAGATGAATGCACTTGTGTAAAATAAGACATGTACACTGTAATAAAAAATAAGATTAAATTAAGAAGTCACTAAAACAAATATTTTCAAAATTCTGTTATATTTCCTTTATTCTTATGAACATACGAAATGTATATGAGTATACGATATAGCATGATTACTAATGTACATCACAAACATACATGTACAACCAACGACTAGTTGCCTGTGCAAGTAACACTGCATTAAGTGACAACCCGTGTTAAGAGACCACTTTTAAGAATCACCACGTGTGGTCTCGTAAGACAGGTTAGACTGTGAAATGCGTCTCTGAATATAAATATGCATTGTTTCAATAAGATATATTGTTTCAATCTATAAAAAAAAACTCCTTAAATATTTTTTTGGTCCGAGTATGTTTTCATAACAACATAATGTTTGTTGTTATACCTTCATGTAAAACCGGTGTTCATTCACATATTTTTAAATGAAACAAAATAACAAAAAAGTGGTTCCATTTAAGCCAGACCGAAATAAGCAATTGTTCTCATTTTACCCAGAGTTATCACTCATATTTTTGCACTCGCTCACCGAAAGCCTGAAATAAATAAAGAACATTTAATTGTTGACTTTGCTGTAAGATCTCCATGTTGATTGTCATGGAAAGCTTGATTGCTCTAGGACTTAATAAGTAGATCTGAAATTTTATATGAGGCGAATGAAATATGATACTAGTTTAAGTCGTGATTCAAACATTCTTAGTGACGTGCACACATTTGGCGGTACGGACAAACACGCGCGATTCCAATAATGCAAAATAAATGTATAATAAATATCGATATGTCACCATGAATTGACACTATCGAATAAAATTATTATTTATTATCATAAATAGTGCATGCACATGTAAACTATTATAATATTAACGTACAATTACACTATAATTATCAAGGAAGATCAAACATTTCTTAAATTTGTGTCGATCACTAATCGCAACTAAGCGTACAGAATTTTATTTCAATCGCGCAACTAATGATTGCGTACAGTCGCAACTAGACTTACAGTCAATTAACAAACATTGACTGAATAAAACGGTAATTATCTTGGATATTACAAAGATAATCCGTTATCAAGTAATGTCTTTAGTTTAATAAGTGTTTATAGTTGTTAAGCAACACACAGGTTGCACATTTGTAAACGCGTAATCCAAAGAATTACATGGAAATTAATTCAAATATTTTCGATCGTTTCAACATATTTGCAGTGATCAACTACCGATTTTTTAACGAAAACATAGTTTCCACACAAATCACAAATGATATGTGTGACAAATAGGACAATAATTAACATACACGTTTAAATCGTGTTACATTCAGTCCTGAAGTAAAAGATAATATCAAACATTGTGTCACGTTTGCTGCGTTTTCTGCTGTTTGAAATAACTGATCATCGGTGTACAGATCACTAACTTCCGGTTTAGCTCACTGTACGCAGATCACTAACTTCCGGTTTAGCTCACTGTACGCTTATACTCTGTGAATTTGATATTAACTGAAACAGAATAAAATACAATAAAATAGCACGGTGTTATCACGAAGCGGTAACCTCTCTTTTAAAGTAGAATGCACCTTCTCCTTGAAATCAATACGTTTTTGTTGTACACGGGTTTACAAAACATGCAAATATGGCAATAAAGAGTCACTTTGATCGAAAATATATTATGCACAGAACAGTCAAATGTTTCAGGTATGGAACAGCATGGGAGGTTTTTATGCAAACGCAAACGTGAACTGAAACGAAGGAACCAAGTTTCCGATAGCCTTAAAACACAAATAGTTGATTGTATTGTCGCACCATATGTTTTAAAGAACACACCCACAAAAATATATACAATATGTGAAACCTAGTACAATTAGTATAACACAGACGACAATACGGAGAGGTTACATGTGTATTCCTATTCAGACCGCCACCAAGTGTTTGCTTATAATGTTACAGGTAAATTTACAATTGTAAGAAAACAAAGAGAATAACGATGGGAAAATTCGCCGATATTAGAAAACTTTTGCAAAGGTTTTCACTTTTTCTAGGCAACAGATTATTTAATAGTGCAAAATATTTGCTGAAATAGCAGAACTGTGCCCACGAGGTTCCATGGAATCCAAATATCGAATATTTCGGCGACAATCAGTTATGATTATATTGACGAGAAAGTGATCTACTTGTACTTCTTAGAGATGGTTTCTAACGGAGAGGATAAGGCTTAACAAAGTTAATGGATTGTTTCTCAGGCAGCGCTGCAACGTTTTTTGTATGGCTAATAACGACTTCGATTTAATGCCAAACAAAATTGTATATACTATCTTTGAGAATTTTTTGTAGTTATGCCTAAAGAGTAAAACCATGAGTAAAAAAACTTAACTATTTGTATAGACCACGATAAAATACTAGAAGCTGAGTTCTAATGTTACTGCTATGTAATCTGACCGACAATGGAGGAAATTGTCTTCCAGATTACATAGCAGTAACATTAAAAATCAAAATGAATATCTCTAAGATAATACACAGTATACAGTTTCTTCGAGAATACGTTGTATAATTTTGTTATCTCTTATTCAACATTTAATGTTGCATATAGTTTATTGAATCGGCGACGATGATAACATTATATACTTATTTGTTAAATCTGATTTATCTTATTCTTGATGATAGAAATGTGTCATATACACCAATAGCTGCGACACTAGAAAAAAGTATTGACTTTAAAATACAATTTTGCAACAAAATCAACCAGTGTTTTAAAAAAAATACATTTGAATATCAGTACATGTTCAGACGTGCTTGAGTTGGGTTAGTACGACATAGCCCATCTGGAACAAACCAGAGATCGCCAGTGATATACACTTATACTTCTGATGCATTATTATGGACACTGGTTGAGAATCTCCAATTAATGTTGACGTTGTAATGATATATAAGCATCAAGATGATAATTTATAGCTTGTTGTGCATTTTGTTGTGATAATGATAATGGTGATACTAATGCTGATGCAGCTGATGATGATGTTGATTGCACTTGTGATTGTGATGATGATGATGATGATTATTATAATAATAATAATAATAATGATGATGATAATGATGATGATGATTATGATGATGATGAAGAAGAAGGAGAAGAAGAAGAAGAAGAATATGATGATGATGATAATGATGATGATGATGATGATGATAATGATGATGATGACGATGACGATATGGATAAAATATTGAAACTACTACCATTTTCAGATAAATATGTTTATACAACTTGTTATACAACACGGATTAATATATAATTTTGAATGGGTTCTAATATGAGGGTTCATAATAGTGAACACAAATAGAGTGTGTGTGAAATTGAAACATCCTGCTGCATATTTGCAACAAAATCGCACAGAATACTATGCGATACAAACAAGCGTATTACGGTGCTAGACAGTAATGTCCAAGTTATAGTGTCACGTTATAACACGCCGTTGTAATACAAATTTGAAACTTACGTCCTATCAAGTTGTCATCAATTTTTACTACGCTGCGCCTCGATGTACTACGTGGTCACTGCGCTATCGCTACGCTACGTTACACTTGACAACGCACCACAACGCGTTGCATGGAAGAACGCAGTACAATAGCGTAACAATAGCGAGAGTGATGCTTGGCGTATCGTTGTTTAAACGTAGCGAATAACGCAGCATAACGTAACAATTGACAACACTCTCGTTATGTTCACGTTGTACTAAGTAAAGGTCACCTTGTTCCACGTTGTGCCACGTGTACCACTACGAATAAGTACGTTGTGGTATAACGTAGCAGTATTTTAAACATGTTCAAAATTCAGATGTGTCGTATACGTTGATCTACGAACCTGCCAACTTGTGCAACGTTGTTACGGCCACGTTGAACTGAGTACCTGTCACGTTGGGCAACGAAGCTAAACGAGGCAACGAAAACGTGACACTATGACTTGGTTAAAATACACTAGTCAATGAACCCAATGAACATCAATTAAAATTGTTGTAAAATATTAAGCAATAATTGTATGCTTAAAATATGTAACTATAGCATCGTTAAGGTATATACATACAACTAATTACTTTCTATGGGACAATTAGTCTAGTACCAATGACAAAGTAATGCAAGGTGGCGTAACGCTCAGAATTGTACCATGTCATGTGCAAGTACGTTGCTCTTTCGAGTCGCATGCCAGCAAAAGAGTGAATACACAAGTTGGCATTGACGTCACAAATGCATTGTCCTAGATTTAAAAATATTCCATTATATATATAAATAGTTTAGTTGTTTTTATAACTTCCTGATTTAAATATTTGTAATGGTTTTGCGTCCAAGGTTGTTGAAACAACAATATACGAGTATCCTGTTGGGAAGTGTTTTCCATATTAAAACAAGGATACTCTTTGTTTTCCAGTATAACACCGGATATTGTAATTAAAACAAAACATAATTAACCATGACGTGAAGTTTATTCTAATTTGAAGTTTTATATATTTAAATAGATGTACAGTCAACCATCGACGTGTCCTAAATGTTTCAAACTAAAATAAATAGGTGTAACAAAAAAGAAATTGAAGTGAATGACTTTTACTTGGTAACGACGGTAAGAATTACCTGAGTAAATTCCATGAGAATGACATGGTTTAAAATATGAGATAGAGGCCCTGCATTAACTGTTAATACAAAATCACAATATAGCACGTCTATACTACATGTACTATTTTAACATCACAATCAAATAAATGTCTTGGCCTCCCATCGATGTCACTAACACATAATGAAGTCCATGACAAATAAATACACTAAAAGGGCCTGGTAACAAGAATAGAAATGTCAAACTTATCATGTAAATTAGACTGGAAACCAGATACATGTTATTGAACAGATCAATACAATATTTAAAATAATCATTCCTGCTACAAAAGCTTACGATACGTATTATTAATGGCGGCCGCACACGTACGAGTATTACACAACGACGTGTATTGCAACTGTATGCTCACACATAGCATCATCTGGAAAGATATCAGCAGCCGGCAAGTAATAAACATATGATAATCAGTTGTCGGAAGACACACTTGGAATACAAACAATATTGCGGCTGATAACCAACATTTCAACATATCGTTGATAAAACCAAACATAGAACAGACTACAAAAGCATCGTTGTCAATATTAGGCATGGTTTTGGTAATTAAAATGATTGTTTCTTTTAATTTGTTATCATGTAATAACTAGAGAAATGAATTTGGCCTATGATCTATTGAATACTTCATTACGCAATACAGTATTGGTATTGGATGTGCATGCTGCTAATCAGATGTATAACTGTTATCCACCGCGTCATGTACGATAACTGAATATCATTAAATGCAACCTGACATGAACTAGACAAAGCCTTTGAAGTTCATGACTGATATAAAAACGCGGTTAACACGGATGCATAACTATAATATTAAATCACCACTTTTAAAAGCAAATAGTTAAACACACTATTTACATGCACTCCATGTTTCTGATTGTTTTCCTGCACCTGTTTGTAGGTTAACCGGAATTAAGAATAGATCACCCAAGGTTATTTAACTGGTTCAATCAGCGTCGTTTGTCAATGCACTTCATGGGTACGTATGTTCGTTTCGCCATGTCTGTTAATTCTATACGTGAATGTATACATCATACAATCTAAATAAATACATTTATGCATAACGCATTAACACAGCTATCGTACTCAAAAGTAGTATCGTACAATTTCGATCGATATTATTACTAGTACGAAAACCACTGTCTTAAACTATATAAAATGAATGTTCTCGATGCTTACCTGAGCTCGAAACAATACTCAGATACATTTGGATACATGTTAAACAACGTAAACTATGTGTTAGTGACATGAACGTTGGCGGTAAACATCAGTGACTGCCTCAACAAAAGAATGCTATATTCGAATGAACAGCTCTCCTTCTTTATTCCTTCGAGATTCTTTTGTTCAGTTGAATTTTCTGCAAATACAAGTGGTAGTCTGTATTACTGAACGATTTATATGAGAATATTAAATATCATTAAATTTCTGCAAGCCTCATACTCTGTAGTATAGTGTTTGTTACAGTGATTTGTTAAGTGGTTTTTATATATTCTAGCAAAATCGTATGATGGTTATTAATCAGAGGAACAAATACTATCTTAGTCTTTGAAAACTTAATTACGGTACTTGGGTAAAGTGCATTTAATAGTCATACTTTCTGTGAAACGGTCCTTTTTTTCTAGAATACGGAATACGGACCTATTGCTGCAGGTAACTTGACATGCTCCCTTTTAATGTAAGATGGTGTGTGAGAAAGGGCATTTCATATAATAACAAAATACGAAATAAACATCATATGGCGATTACAAATCCAGTTAGATACTATGAGTATTATTGGGAGTATGACGTCACAATTGTACAAAGGTATAGCTTTGACAGAGGAACAGAATGATTACCAATTACATCAACTTACTTCAAACCCTGTTCACCGTTGGCTTATATAACCTTTGCATGTATATCGTTTTGGCTATATCTATTTACGCAAGATTAACATTTGTGTCCGTAGTTGCAAATAAGTATACATCGATTTTCTAAAATGTGTTTTTAATTTTAAGGGTAGTTTCCTGTAAATCTTATCGCTGTAATGATATCGTTGTTATTGTCTCTCTTTTGAAACCTTTTTTTGTAGGAATATGGTGCGATGTCAATTTGCGTCTCTTAAAGTTATCTTTCAAAAAATAGTTTCTAATAATGAATAGTTTCATGAATAATAGCGACTATGTGTTCCTGAGATAAGAAAGCCATATATCCGTGTTTCAAAACAGAATAGCATCACTAGTTAACTTGATAATGATCAGCAACTTCCCAAGGAAACAGATAACATAACTAATCGCATCAATTTCACATGCCATTCTAAACAAAATTGGGTGTATGAATAAATCAACGGTATTTTTATACGTAGAATCACATGCATTGCAAAGGAATTGATGGGAACAGTTGACTGCTTACGTACGAACATTGTTGAGAAAAAGACACATCGTTAAAATCGAGAGAGTAATATCAATTAGTTTGTTTTCAGTGTCAAAATTGTTATGAATAATTTACAATGTACAGCGTTTTTGTAAACATGTTATATTTCCATTACATAATGTGTAGAGGCATTTATTTACAAATCGCGCGTACGGTTATTCCGTATTCGGAAAGCTTAATGAATTAAAAGGAGTGGCTATTAAGTTTAACACTATTTGAAATAATCATAGTTTCATATTTGTATGTAAATGGAGTTCATATATTTCGTATTATACAAAAATAAATCGTTACCACAAGACTCCGTGCATATCCAGGTATGTACAATGTATTTCTATACTCAGTATATAGGTTTACAATTGGCAATTTTACAATATGGTTAGGATTCTAACGCTGGTTATGTTATTTCTTGTTAGTTGTGTTGATGTACAATGCATAAGACGAAGAAGATTGCTTTTGTCCAGGAATCCGTAAAGTTGTTACAATTCCTGTTACAAAGTTTAAACAGCTCAAACGTCATATTGGCAGCATTTGTGAATGACAACATATGATATCGCAAATAAACACATATGGTGTAGATTATTCAACGTATGTGGGAACATATTGCAATCGTGTCTTTTGTTATCAAACAAAACATTTACAAAATTATCATTTATTAACAACATATTACGTGTACAAATTGCAACACATGCACCTTCTTCAGGCGATAACAACATAACAAAATAATGAATAATGATAGTATATCACAATGTAGTTATTAAACGATGACCACAAACACACCTGTGCAATAAATGAATATTTACAACAAGCATATTGTCTTGTGAAAGTGTATATATAGTTGTTTAGCCTGGCGCAATTCACTTAACAAAATCGGAAATTATACCCGCACTAGATTGCTTCGTAGCCATTGCTAATACAATAAGTGCTTTGTTTACATAAATTATTAAGTTTATGCAGATGTCAATGTGGTCCTGTTAAGCGACATAGTCAGCTGTGTTCTTTCCATATCTTTAAACGACGATCTCTTGTTGAAATACATTTGCAGAAACTTGGAGCGGAATTGCGTGCTCATGATGCAGTAAAGCAAGAAGTTTATAGCATTGTTTATTAGAGCAATAATATCCATGAGGTCCCCAAGGGGTAAGTATACACTGTAGTAAAAGTTAGGCACAGTGGCACTGATAAGGATCAGCATTCCGTGTGGAAACTCCGTAATTAGGAACAGTATTATCACAACCAATAACATTCGTGTCGTTTTGGCCTGCCTGCTTTCGCATCTGAAATTCGTATATGTCACTGATAATCTTCGTCGCCGCTGCCTTCCTCTCACATTTAAACTGATCAGCAAGCTTCCGCTAAACACCGTCATCAATAGGCATGGTATGAGTTTTGTGACGATTGAGTATGTCAGTACATTCACCAGCACTATTGGGCGTGTTTCATTTGTACCAAGTTTAATATCTTCTATTACATATATAGTGTTATTACTTAGATCATTCTCGACAATCTTGTTAGTCATGTAATTGGGTATGAGGATTAAAGCTGATCCGATGTACACTGTTGCAATTACTTTTTGAATAGTACTGTACAACCGCTGTTTCGCTATGGTGCCTTTGACAGTGGACCGTAGCTGCACATATCGAAAGACTGCTAATGAGACGCCCAACCAATTTGAAATAGTATGGGTAGTGGCTACAAAGTTTATAAGAAACAACATATACATTACCCACGAGAATGTGTATTTCTCGGTTGAATAGTCGTTTGGGTCGAAGGCACAATAGAAATGTATCACGAACGGCACATACGGTACCATTGTCAACAAATCCGCAACAGCCAGCCAACACAATAAGGCGTTTGTGGGATTCCGCATATCTTTCCGCGAGAGAACTGTGATGTTGATGATATTTGTAGGAATGCCAAATAAACACACGATGAGGCTGGAGTACCCGTGAATGGACGTGAACCACTCACCAACCGATTTCACTGGGTTCTGCTGTACGTCACCTGCGAAACGTTCTGTTACGTTGGCTGCCATGCTGTCTTCTGGATTGAACATATTGACCTCTGTGAGAGACATCTGTCTTTAAAACACAGTAACTGTGATAGTATTATATAAACATAGTACAATGTATCATTGCGCGTGTAAACTTATATACATGTTATTTTGATAGTATTATAAAATAATTTAAATGCACAGAGATACAATCATTTCCATGATTTTATAACAAATAAAATATATTTAAGCTGACTATTTTAGAAATGGTCGATCACAAAGTATACACATATTTTGCTGCTCTATTTTAGTGTTGATGAAATTTACCTATTTGTATTTCTTGACTTTATTTAATTACATAACGTGTCACATGTAGCAGATATAACGGAACAACATCAAGTAATATAAGCGATTTACTTGGGCTAATGCGGAACACAATTTTGAACTATAAGAGGGATTCAATAAAACGAACACAAACGGCACACATTTCTATACCGATACCCCTGATAAATGTTTTAAATTAAAGTGAAATGAAAGGAAGATCAAAAAGAAAGAAAGTTTGAAGACAAACTCATATTGAAATAAAGTAACTTAATCCCAAATTATAGTTTATTATATATGCGATGTCGTATATTCACTTTCATGCATAACTAACTTCACACGTATTTTAACTTACTGTCAAATCATGCTTTTCTTAATTAGTTATATTTATATTATAACTGAAGTTGTTCATTTTTTTTTTATTCCTATCAACTGAACCCAATTCTTAAGCTATCTTAGTTGTGTTATTTTTATCAGATATCTTCACATGAAAAACGTTTTAATCGAATTAGAACGTTCATCATTTTGCTTATTATTATATATTTTAACCAACAGTCTCAAACGATGAAATTTCTTTTGCCACGTGTCAGTTATTTTTATGTTGATATTTTATTGTTACATATCATGATATATTATTTTATCGTTTTAAAAAAGCTTGTGAATACGCACATAGGCATTATTTATACCGGCGCGTACAATGTAATGTGGCACATATTAACTATCGGGGCATACCATTGTTTTTCCGTCACTTAGACTTCAGCAGCCCACGCTCAATCTCCCGAGAAATGCAACAAACACGTGTCAATAAATCATTGCGTGCTAAAACGCTGATAAGTCAATTTAAATCAAATCGCGCAATTCAATTTATTTTTGCTCTATGTTTCATCATATAAACAAAATGCTTGCGAGCGCTATTGAACATATGTTCTGGACGTGTCATTATCAAGAACCGCACATCGAAAATCGCGGCTGGCTTGTTTTATTGCATCTATGGCGAATATAGTTCGTGTGGTATCTTACTGATGCATTTATTGACTATAAATCACAGTCGATTTCGAAAGGAGTCTTCGTGAATTAAACATAATTGGACCGCAAGGGGGTATCAAACTGGAGTTTTTTCCCGTCAAACAATCTCACATTCTGTAATAAAGACTTGTAAAAGGCGACGAACTGATTCGCTGGGGTATAATTAGAATGCATTGCAATTGTGACCGAAAATGGGCTACATACCATTACGTAAATACTTTTACATTTCTTGGCATTCAAGTGTCTGTTTTGAAATGGTTTGAGATAAGATAACACGACGGTAAATGGCAACCAAAATGATTATTGAACTATTGTGTTTATTCTCAAAATGACAAAGTACGAATGAAATGACTTCTACGTGTGTTAACAACGTGGATCTTACATTGTGTGAGGAATTACTAGTAACACCTAAACACTTTCACGGGCGCGGGTACATTTATTAATACTGTTATTAATTTAGTCGTTGAACCTGAATGCAAAAAAGTATTTAATTAGGCATATGAATGTGCTAGTGTGGACACAACGATAAAATGAAAAGTAAATTTAACGATATAGGGCATGTAGGCTTGAATCACGGAAGAAGCAAGCAGTCCAATCATGGTGTTTGGTGTGGTTATTTTTTCTCTTACGCGTGTGCATTCACCATGTGCCCTCGCTATTTTAATCGATACGAAACCACTGACTTTTAAAATTTTCCGTGTACTTATGTGCAATAATAATACCATACAGAAATAATGATGTGTCTCTTTACAAACCATTATATTTTCAAACTACGAAAGCAAAGTCACAGAGAAAGACTGTACAAACAATTAATTCAAATATATGGATACGCTGTTACAGGGGTTTCCATTGTATAATGGTATTAAAAATAAATTATGTAACGCCCAAGTTATGAATAAATTATTGTATAAATGCAACTGATAGGTAATAAATCTGCTGAAGGATATAGTTTCTCTACCTTCATACATTAGGGGCATGTATTAATCGTTAAGTGATATTAAGAGCGCATTCGTCATAACATTAAAGCGCTACTTTATTCAGGTACTACAAAGCAGTCCATTAATCATTAATGCTTTTATGATGAAAGTATAATGGAAGTTGATCACTGAAACTAAGAATATTTTATGAGTTATAACCTAAATTGCGGTACCTTGGTGCAATTCTTCTGACCGACACAGTTTCTGTAAAAGGTTAACACGTTTTTATTCAAATTCTGGCGAAATCCTGCATATATATATGTGGCGATTCATTTGAATGTAATACTGATAATTCCCATAATATGCATGCACATTCAAGGTTTATTTCTTTCAAATGCATAACATAAATACACAACAACTCAACGTCAACATTATACAAATCGTTTTTATGAACATGATGTTATAAACATCTATGAAAGGTTATGTTGCATTTTTAAATTGTGTTTTCCATTAAGCAGACTTATTTTCGCTATATAAAACTCATCTGAGTATAAAAATCTAACTGTAAAGACAAAAACAGTATTTAGTAAGTTAGTAACTTCTTATTAACGTGACATGTGTATAAAGTATTCATAATTTACAAGCTGAATAAAATATTGGTCAAGTTACATCCGGCCTAACGGGCCTATATATCATCATAACATACTTGAAAATACGGGACGTTAACTGAAATAATATACATATTATTATTATCTGTTTGTGTATTTGAATTTCTCGCCGTTTTAACAGTATTTCAGTTATTACACGGCGGTAGTTAACCTATTCAAACTTGTCTTGGGCAAGCTTAGCCGATCTCAGCGGTTTACCAGTACTAAGTGCACAAACCTATGCCAGTAACTGACAACTGCCCTACTTGAATCAGAGGTAGGGTGAGAATGGCCGTGGAAATAATTTCATGACCTATATATGCTGTAATTCACGGTTATTTTGTAATTTTAGTATACGTTTGAAGATGATTATCCATTTAAACATACGTTGTATTCCCTTGTATACTGTGTGTTTTTCTTCCCATTATAATAATGTTTTCTGTAATAAATAATGTGTATACCTCATTTCCCTGTATAAGCTTTATGTTTCTTTTATTTTTATATGTACATCTTTTTTTTTCTCGAATGTCGTCCAATGCAAAAATCACGTAAGCGTATGAACGGTTCTGTTTTATATATAATGTATATATTGTCAAAATGTTTATATGTATAAGTATATGGAAAAAAAATCAAAATTGAAACAAGAAAGACAAAAAAAGAAAAGGAACATGTAAAAAATATTTTGATTGTGGCAGTTCCTGTCTTATTCAATCATATTTATGAATGAGAGTATTCTGTTGTTTTTTCTTTTGAAATAAGTTTGTGCAATATTGTCATTTGCAATGCCAATTCACGTTTCTTGAATACGTCTTGTAAATAATAGTTTCTATAATTGTTCATGACAAAATGGGACCATGTGTTGCTCAGATAAGAAAATCATATATCTGAACTTGTAAACAGAGCAGCATCGCCAGCTTAGTGATAATGATGAGCAACTAACCAAGACACAGATAACATAACTCATCACGTCAATTTGTAGTTGCATTCTAAGGAAAATTGTATCAACATGTTTCGGTCGTAGAATCGCATGCATGTTAAAGGATTTTGGGTAGTAGTTTGCTGGTACTTTAAGAATGGTGTAGGGCAAGCGATATCGCGTTGTGAACTATCAATAATTTTACGTACATATCCAAATTGACAATTTGTATTTTAGCAACCAAGTATTAATAAATTATTGATGTAGTATTTGTTTACAGTTTTGTTCCAAAGTGTAAAACGTTATATAGCCTTTTAACATTTACAATTTCTAGACAAAGGCGCATTCTGTATAATTCATATGTATCAGTCATATATTATAATTGATTACTGAATGAGAATAATTCAATATTCCCTATAACACGTTCAATTTGTTGTGCAAATATTTATTGTTTCAGCGATGTATGCTTAATTGAGTCAATATATTATGCAAACGAAATTTTCCCATTAGACACTGTGTTATCCCGGAATTTATGTCGATGTTCAATATATCCGTTATAAAACTAAAAAACTGAGCAACTGAACGCATTTTAAAATAGCGAGTTTACATGTAAATATTTTCTCTGAACCTGAACGTTGACACTGTTGTCTAAGTATGTTAATTGTTGATGTTGAGTACCTAAATAGAACATTAAGTGTAACCAAATAATTGTTGAAACTATATAGTTTTTAAATTGCTAAATGTACTTTTAAGACTATAAGTATAAGGAGTTTATCATTATGTTCTGTGTTGTTTGTTCGTTTTTGGCTATGTTCAATAGTATTTGCCAAATACATGTAAATATACTTTAATTGACCTGATTCATGACAGAAGTACGATTTACTCAATTAAAGGCGTTTTTTAATGATTGGAAACAATGTATAACCCAGTATGTGTACATATAACCCAGTATGTGTACATATTACCCAGTGTGTGTACATACATGTAATGTATCGCAACACGCAAGAGCCATATTAGAGAAGCAATGTATCTTAAAACTTGATGACTAAAGCTACTTTTTAGTAATGAAATATTAAGAAAAATACAACATATAAATGTGTGAATTACTTTATAGTTAAGTAAAGGAATATAATAATATATTATCATTTACACGTGGAATAAACAATTGGAAGAAAAATCGAGATTCTAAAGTTTAAGACTAAAGTTTGATTTAAGATGTTTCTCGAATACAGTGCCGTGTACACGTTTTAAGTCAATGTAGATAATGACAATATATGTTATGCTGTTTATGTAATACATATCCGCGAGGAAAAATTCTCACGTAACTGGTGTTAACGCGTGCGTTTCTAGTAACTGTAAATGTCAGTCTCACTGAAGCATTTATTATAACAGAGTTGACATACTTCGAGACTGGAGAGCAGTGTGTATTTGTAGCAATGTCATTTCAGTTATGATAAAGAAACAGCATGTATACATACACGTATTCACGCTTTTCACATGTTGCTGTATATTGTTTTATATTAGTTAATGTTGTATTAGTAAAAGGTCCGAAATATTTGTTGATCAGTTGTATTATTGTGTACAAATTGTGTATGGAGTTCACACAAGAAGGAATCATCAGTCTAATATTTATACAGCAGCTTGTGCTTGTCACTGTTCAAATGAAGAGATTATTATTTTGCATAATTATTTTTATAAATGTTAAACTTTAACAGGACTGCTTTTTGATCGTTTTACTATTTGGAAAAACATGTTAAAGCGCGTGAAACAAAGATTGGTCAACAGTTTTAAGTATATACCATATAATTTTATTGTTCAACTAGACAGAAGGGTTCATTATTTTAACGAATTTAAACGTGACAAATTATTTCGAATGAAACAAAGCACATAATTTATTTCATGAGTTAATTCCTTTTATTACGATATGATTGCATGTTATTTCGTAGTACGTTTTGTTGTTGAATTTTGTACATATATGTATATGTCTTGTAGATGCCTGTTTTCAAATGTAAAAATTATAAAATACTTATAACATTATCGTTAAAAATATAACTAATGTTACCTATTCAGCTATATCCAAACGTGTATCCCGCGAATTCAAACTAATGTATCCAAAAAGCATCATCCATATTTAAGCATTTACATTGTTATGTATCCATCATCATTGCCTGACTTGTATAGACTACTGTCGCAAAACGATTCTATCACTCCGTTAAATACCGTTTTCACTCTGATAAAACAATGCAAACACAGTTTTCCAATAAGAAGCTGGCGACCAGCTAGATGGCATTTTCAGAGACCTTCTCTACCTTTGTCGGCACCCCCTTTGTTGTCTGACGTTAAACGTGGTTATTGGTTTGTGTTGCTTCTTTCTGAGCGAAAAAAGAGTTCACTGCCGAGTGATAGTACTGCGTGTGTCTGCAGCGTGTTCGCGTCAAAAGCTTTGTTTTATTTCCAACACACTTGCAACTGTGTGTTTTGAACTACACTATCTAACTTAATATTAAAAACACGGATCAAATACAATTGATGCAAACATATGATAACATTTAATCAACGACATGTAACTAAATAGAAGAATTATTTTTTACCAATTATAGTGTAATTTGAAATGCATGCTTGAATAAAATATTACTCGACTACATGTTTTGGTAACAAACTTATACACAAACATAAATTAATGTAGCAAACAAATTACCTTTAACACAATTTGAAATCCGAACTTTACGATTACTCCAATTGTTTTTGTTTAATTGAATGTGGTATAAAGTTCAAACTTTGTGCGCAAAAGGTCGCTTTACAATGTGTTCATATATGAAACACCGCGGTATAGAAACAGTCTGTGCGGTAACCTGGGAATGCAAATATGCTGTACTATGTGCTTGTATAGTTGTATAGGTAATGATCGAAATGCATGTACACTTTCAGTTTACGGTAGTGGTCTACGTATGGACATACACACCAGCAATATAATAAATTTTTCCAATTGCAATTGAGGCCCCGCACAACCTTATCACAGACTTGATATTCGCTGCTTTTAAAAGTGCATTTCCAGCACTGCCTTGCACTATTTCGAGCCAAGTAGATTCAAACAAGTTTATAAGACATTATCAAGAACAAATTTTGTTTCTTTTGTGCCATGAAGTTTGCCAATATGTGGGTGACAAAGTACACCTACACCGCGTGTGTGTTGTGATTTCGTTTACGTTCATAAATCAGAAGTCCGTCATCAGGTTGGTTAATTATTCATAACTTTATTATTTGCTCGGAAGATGAACAACTGCGGTGCGCTTCGAACTGCCAATGTAACAATTAGTCACTATAGAGCAGCACAGATTTACATGGAGAATAATTTTGGGAATAGTTTTAAAATTGATGTCTTGACTCTAGCTATTTACAATGCATCATTACCTAATGTAAATTTTGCTGTTACAAGTTTGCGGTTATGAAAAATTAAACATTTATGTCAGGTCAAATATGCTATGTTGCTCAAACAAGTCCCAGCATGTTATGAAAAACGGGTTCATATCTTATGTAAAATGACAAAAACACATGGCCCGAAATTTAAAACAATTTTAAACTGTATAAATAAGCGAATTAATGCATTTTGAACAACCAATGAAGTGAATGTCAAAATCCTAAAAATATATTTCGCTGGCGTACATATCAATATGACCATGATAAACGATCAATTGTCAATACACTACACAACAAACGTGACCAACACTTACAATCGTTTACCTTGTTACAAAATGTAAGTTGTCGTTTTAGTTTTGCTCTGCACAACTCTAACAATCACATTATGGTCGATTTTCTCGCATTTCATATGATAATCCCAAGGTATGTCAGAATTGCAATCACTATTTATTATCCTCTTTTCCTTTTATATTGCTACAAGAAAGTGAACCGAAAGTAAAAGTCATTTTTGCTACGCTGTCATGTATATTACTTACAACATGCATCAATTACGTGATGCATCACACGGTGATACAAATTAGCATATTAAGTTGAGTTGGTGCTAAAGATGGGGTTTCTCCGAGGGTTTTCTGATTTGATGTAATAGCTTGCAGAAAACGGACCGAATTATGCAGTCTGGGTATATAATGCATTCAACT
Source organism: Congeria kusceri (assembly GCA_027627225.1). Classification (NCBI taxonomy): domain Eukaryota; kingdom Metazoa; phylum Mollusca; class Bivalvia; order Myida; family Dreissenidae; genus Congeria; species Congeria kusceri. Next base: position 9,380,137 of record CM051033.1, on the reverse strand, counting down.
AATGGTTTCTTTGTGTAGTTATACAGTTTGACCGTAAAACATCCGGGATCTTTAAGCGTTTTAGTATGATTTTGACAAAAATTGTTTGTGAGTCGCAGACGTCAATTTGATTATCCCTGTCCAATAATATATTACAACTATGGATGTCTAAAGACATAATTCTTAGCAAACGTTCTCTATCCAACTAAACCATTATTCCACGAGATGAATTAAATATTTTCAATAAGCCAATAACAAATTTTATACCAACGGAAATGATTGCATGGTCATTTTATTTTACTTGTTGAGTTAGAATAATATAATATAACAATACTGAAAATTAGTATAAGGACTGTTCCAAATAACATTTAACCGAAGGCTGTTTATAATATCGGACAAATTATTGCAATTCTGGAACTATGTTTATAATTAAAGACTGTCTCGTGGATTGTACTTTATCTTCTGGCAAGCGACGTAAACTTATCAATGCGCTCAAGCACAAGCGGAAGATGTTCCTAATACGTCTGCGGTAAGCGCGCAATCAGTGAAGTCGTAAGCAATAAATACAGAGCTTTTTGTCAATAGAGATAAAGCCTCTATCTCTTGCTTCTCAGAAAGTGTGAACTACTGTCAACTTCGAGTAATAATAGTGGTAATAATCATGCCTTAGTAAATAATTTATTTTGACTATGTCGACCACTCATAACAGAGCTGTAGAATTCTTATATTTTTTAAAGTGCCACCTGTTAATAATTATGATGGCTTGGGTTGCATTTCGATGGCTGCATGTACCCTTCTGTTTATTAAATATTTACTGCGCTTTGAGAATGTAGGTTAATAATTATTTTTATTACAACTTGGATGCAATTATTTGTAATACTTTGCTTCATTACTCTGTACTGTTTTTGCTAATTTTGGTTTTGCTACTTTTGGTTTATGTTATGTCCATATATTAATTCATTTAGTAAATATGACTGAACAATAAACATAAACAGTAAGTTGTTACCCGATGCGACATACACTGCACGATATGTATTTCTCTAAGTAACTCATCATACTACTAGTTGTTTTGGGGTTGATAAATTAAAAGTATGTAAAACCGTACACATAAATCATTTGAATCACAAACAAATATTTAAATCCTACAAATGCCAATTTATACATACCACAAGCCATCTGAAAAGAAATGTCTAAAACTGACACAAAATCCAGCAAGCCATCAATGATACGTCACATTATTTCAAGATGCGTTTAAACGAATTCCCTTGATTGGTACATATAAACTGACAATGTCCAGTTAAACTGACACTATGATTTACTATGCGAAATGCTGATGCCGGAATCCGAATTTATCCTGTTTCTACCTGCAACATTGACGTAATAAACGGCTGACCGTATACATTTTTCTATATCTAGTCAACAGGAAGTGGCAAGGTTTATCCAGTTAGTAGTGTATTCCTACGCGCTAAATCGAGCGTTCTTGATTTTAACCTTTTACATTAAATATACAGTACTGTAGGGTGTGCTATTTTACAAATTTCGTCTGCTAAGGTTAAGACTCAAGCTATAAGAAAAGTAATGGAATAAGACAAAAAATAAAATAAAATGAAAAAAAATAAAAATAAAAATAAAAATAACAGAAATGTATGAAAGTAATTTAAATGTGATCTGATTGAAATTTCATTAATCTGAACAGGCTGAAATGGAAAACCCTGAACCAAGTTCTGGAAGATTTGGATTGTCCAATGCCTAAAATCATTGAATTAAGAGCAAATGAAATTAAAGAATTATTTGAAGTTGAGCTCACTGAATTTGACACCGTAAACGAAACTATGGACACAAATGTTAATCCTCAGATTTCAATACGGTAACCATAAAATAAACTTGACAATAACACAAATGCACTGAAACATTACAAAAGCAGTGATTTTTTTTAGAATCTAAATCTTGATGATGTAAAAAAGCAAATTGAACAGTAAGAAAACAAAAATATACTAAAAGACACCTTTAATGATGTAAAAAAAATCAAAAGATTTCAGTTCGCCAAAAATGAAACCAAGGCCATTCATGAACTTGCCCCGGAATTACTTGATGAATACCTTGCGAATTGTATTCTGTCTGTTATGTGTGAAGGAACCGAAAATGAACCTACTACACTAAGAAATATTAGTTCAAGTATTGAAAGAAAATTAAAACGACATTAATGCCAAGTAAAAATCATGATGGAAAAGGAATCAAACCACTTCCAACTTACGAAAGATGCGCTCAGGGCAAAACAAAGAAGTCTAAAAAAGATGGGAAAGGGAAATAAACCCAATGCTGCAAGTCCTATTTCAGACGATGAAGTTAATATCTTGAAAAGGAGTTAATGGGTGGAAAACACCAAAATCTCTTTTGAAAACACTTTGGTTCAATAAAAGCACTTTCCTGTGGCTGCGAGGCACAACAACAAACTACAATCTAAGGCATAATACAAATGATACAAATAAGTATTTCATTTAATTAATAATGTAAACTACTGTTTACCGCCAGACAGGTGTTCTACATTGAACAACAAAAATTACTTTACAGTATGACAACTATGCACAAGTCAACCAGCCCTTTAATTTTTTACATTCATATTTTTTTCCTATATTTTGATTAACATACTTATCAATATTTTATCATTTATAATCTCAAAACTTTACATCATTCTATTTTTAACATTGAAATGCAAATTTAAAACACAATCAGGTCAGAAAATATTTTCAGAACCAGGACACCCGTTCTATCTAGCTCCGAGAACGTGTGCCACTATTTCCCCTTCTGACCAATGATTTACACAAAATCCAGTAGGAGAAAAAAAAACTTTGATCGATAATGAAAACCATGTGCTTGGCAGCTGGCCTTGACAACACAAATAGGCTGACTACATGTAATCATGCAACAAGAAAAACACTTGTGTCAAAGCTAAGAGATAGTGGAGTAGCTCCCACTGATATAACGCAGATTAATGGACATAAGAATATGCAATCTGTTCTCAACTATTCCACAATGTAAGAAAATAAACGCAAGGAAATATTCTCTATCCTTAATGGAAAAAAAAAGAATCAGTTCTACCTTTGAGGTCACATACATGGGCACTCACAGAAAGTGCACCAAATGTATCCACACCACGAGTAACGGCACCTTCTCCTCCCGTTCAGTCTTCATCAAGTTCATGCGGCAAATTAGTTTCCCCACCCTGCCACCAAACACTAGTCACGTCGTGAAATCTTCAACACTAAGTAACACACATATATCCATTGCAAGTGCTCAAAGTCACCAATTGCAGTCAATGTTTGCAGGTGCAAACGTCTCCAGTAAACATTTCAACGTTTACAAGCGTTAAACGTTTAAATATCCACATCACCTTAATACGACAACTCTTCGCACTCACATGTGCACATTGACCTCGACACTGCATCGCATTCCAATGGGTGATACTATTTCCATGTCGTTAAATGTAGAAATTGTCGATGTGTAGTTGTTGTTGTTAAATAATATTATTAAAGTGGTATTCTTTGTTGCATTTCACATTGTTAAAATTGTCGAAAAAGTGTGATGAAGTATTTTGTGTGTAATACTATTTTTGTTTCGATGGCGGTACTAAGGTCCAATGCTCTTAAAGGCAATGTTCGCAAGAAATAACAATAAATAATTATTAAGGATGTTTGATTGGTTCGAATTTAGTAGAAACACGCTCAATAGAATAAAGCTGGCCCTATTTTCATTTTCTAAGCCTCACCGGATAAACTTTCTCCATCCCGGCATCAACCATGTATTCTCTATATTCCCCCAGACGCATTGTAGTACATATAATGTCAAACGACGAGGTCGAAACAGTTGGGGAATACGTCTATAATGGTTTAAATAAATAAGTCGATATGTTGTCATTTAGTCATTGGTATGTTAATGCTACAAAGTATACAGTTTTAACTTTACTACTTAGTATAATAAAAGCGTGCTCGTCTCGGGGATATACACATGTTAATTATAAACAACAGGTTTGTCTGCAAAATATGGACACACAATTGTCTTTATTTCCTCGCGCTTCGCCTCAAAACAGGAACACGTATGGCGTTTCTCACACGTGCTGTACCGATTAACATAATTTGATATATTATCAGCAGGCACACACATATTTCGTCAAACGTTTTACCGCAAATGCAATCTAAATTTCTTCATAGTATATAAAACAATACACGTTTGTTTTAAAGATAAATTATTAGATATACGGCGCTGAATATGTATGTGAAAGCTTTATAAAAACATGTGTTGTGTTATTTTGATGATAAAAATATGATACAAACATATAAAAAAGGAATTACTGTAATCGCTCACTAGTAACAGTGGTAGATAAAATATTCGTGCTACTGTATGGTGTCAGGATAAAGCACTAATAATTAATCCAAACCAAATTCCCGCTGTTACTTAAAATTCACTGCAATGACTACGACAACGCTGCTCTTTTTTTAGATAAATATGAGTTTCCACTTAACACCGGAGCATCGTACGATGCACACATAGAACGTGTTTTCACATTGTATATATACGAATCGGGTCAGACTTGAAGAATCCTGTATATATGTTTTATGTTTCAAAATAGAAGTTATTACGTATACTGCATGAGTCCGCTTCATTAATTGGCCGTAGTTTAAACAGCGCAATGCCACGCAATGCAAAAGTATAGTCACTACGTAATGAAACATAGTGCATATATTTTACAATTTCGCAAGTTCGCATATGGCATAACACAGCGTGAATATGAAAAAAAAAACACAACATAATTATGCTTCTATATGTAACAAGAAATGTATTGGGATCATATTTCGCTATAGTTCAATTTTTCTTTAGGACTGCACGCAAACATATTCAAGGTTTATTCATTGTGTGTGTTTGATTTATAAACAAATTCCTCTCGGGATATCGTGAGTTCGATCCTTACTTGGATAGCTTTTGAATAATCTTTCGCAAAACATACCAAGTACTGGTTCTACCCAGAAAACAAGCTCGAACGTGTCTCTATAATCTTCCGGCTTTCAAAACAATGGAGCTAAAATAAATACATTGTTTCTTGCTATGAAAACCTTTTAGAAGTTATTAAAACTTCTTCTGTTTAAGATATGTTAAATATGCCTCTTTTTTATAATAATAACTTCAAGATTGTATATAAGTATATAAGTATATATTTATCAGAAAACTTTATGATAGAGGCATAAGATATGTCAGACATGTTGTTAAAGACTAGACTACTTTTTTAAGTAAACAGAAAATTGATAATATTGTAGGATAGCACATAATTGTTTTGCTATATCAGGGTCTTATTTTGTCAATTTAACATTTTTTTTTAATCAATAACATTGTCTTCACATGCTCTGATGTCAATTGTCATACTGTAAGTTTGTCCTGGTATGCTATATATTTGTTTAGTGATGAAAACAATAAGAACTTCTTTTACAATTGTTTAGTCGAAAGGAACAAAAGACCATTACCACCATGTGTTGAAAAATGTAACAACATTCTGGATTTAAGAGGAGATAGAAAACGGGATAATATATTCAATAATGTTTTTATAATAACCAATGACTCCTATATACAGTGGTTTCAAACAAGAATATTACACAGAATTCTTAGTACGAATTCTTTATTATATAAAATAAATATTTTGCCAAATAATATTTGCTCTCTTTGTTGTACTGTTAAAGAAACAATTCCCATTTATTTTGGATTGTATTCCTTAAACATATTAATTTTAAAGGTAAGTAACTTTTTAAATGCATTTTATGAATTTAAACATGTATATCTGTTATACACATGTTCACTCATATACTATGTACATATTTATATGGCTGATTTTAATTCCATGAATGTTCCCACATACTGCCGGTTTTGAAATATGTAAATGACATATATTCATAATTATATATACTCTTATTCATGCTATATATTGGTAATCGTTATATGCATCTCTATTCATATGCTAATGCGCTACGTATATGTTTCATCATATAAAATGAACTGTACTATATTTTTTTATAAAATATGGTGGTGAAAAAAAACAAACAAACATATAATTTAAGAACATACATATACAAATCGCCATAAAGGCATTTTATTGCGTGTTTGAGTTATCTGCATGTATTTTATCATGCGAAATAAGTTTTTCGGACTGTTTTGTAATGATTTGTCCAAACAATAATTTGCATTATACATAAAACTAAAGTCATGGAATGATATCAAAATCTTCTCCGTGCTGGCCTACACGAGTGCAGCCGTGCTGCTTCTAGAGTATCAATCAAAATCTTCTCCGTGCTGGCCTACACGAGTGCAGCTGTGCTGATTCTAGAGTATCAATCAAAATCTTCTCCGTGCTGGCCTACACGAGTGCGGCCGTGCTGCTTCTAGAGTATCAATCAAAATCTTCTCCGTGCTGGCCTACACGAGCGCAGCTGTGCTGCTTCTAGAGTATCATGAAGAATGTTAACAACGTGCTGGCCTACACGAGTGCAGCCGTGCTGCTTCTAGAGTATCATGAAGAATGTTAACAACGTACTGGCCTACACGAGTGCAGCTGTGCTGCTTCTAGAGCATAATGAAGAATGTTAACAACGTGCTGGCCTACACGAGTGCAGCCGTGCTGCGTCTAGAGTATCATGAAGAATGTTAACAATGTGCTGGCCTACACGAGTGCAGCCGTGCTGCTTCTAGAGTATAGTGAAGATTGTTAACAACGTGCTGGCCTACACGAGTGCAGCCGTGCTGCTTCTAGAGTATCATGAAGAATGTTAACAATGTGCTGGCCTACACGAGTGCAGCCGTGCTGCTTCTAGAGTATCATGAAGAATGTTAACAACGTGCTGGGCTACACGAGTGCAGCCGTGCTGCTTCTAGAGTATCATGAAGAATGTTAACAATGTGCTGGCCTACACGAATGCAGCCGTGCTGCTTCTAGAGTATCATGAAGAATGTTAACAACGTGCTGGCCTACACGAGTGCAGCCGTGCTGCTTCTAGACTATCATGAAGAATGTTAACAATGTGCTGGCCTACACGAGTGCAGCCGTGCTGCTTCTAGAGTATCATGAAGAATGTTAACAACGTGCTGGGCTACACGAGTGCAGCCGTGCTGCTTCTAGAGTATCATGAAGAATGTTAACAACGTGCTGGCCTACACGAGTGCAGCTGTGCTGCTTCTAGATTATCATGAAGAATGTTAACAACGTGCTGGCCTACACGAGTGCAGCTGTGCTGCTTCTAGAGCATCATGAAGAATGTTAACAACGTGCTGGCCTACACGAGTGCAGCCGTGCTGCTTCTAGAGTATAATGAAGAATGTTAACAACGTGCTGGCCTACACGAGTGCAGCCGTGCTGCATCTAGAGTATCATGAAAAATGTTAACAACGTGCTGGCCTACACGAGTGCAGCCGTGCTGCTTCTAGAGTATAGTGAAGATTGTTAACAACGTGCTGGCCTACACGAGTGCAGCCGTGCTGCTTCTAGAGTATCATGAAGAATGTTAACAACGTGCTGGCCTACACGTGCTGCTTCTAGAGTATCATGAAGAATGTTAACAACGTACTGGCCTACACGGGTGCAGCTGTGCTGCTTCTAGAGTATCATGAAGAATGTTAACAACGTGCTGGCCTACACGAGTGCAGCCGTGCTGCGTCTAGAGTATCATGAAGAATGTTAACAATGTGCTGGCCTACACGAGTGCAGCCGTGCTGCTTCTAGAGTATAGTGAAGATTGTTAACAACGTGCTGGCCTACACGAGTGCAGCTGTGCTGCTTCTAGAGTATCATGAAGAATGTTAACAATGTGCTGGCCTACACGAGTGCAGCCGTGCTGCTTCTAGAGTATCATGAAGAATGTTAACAACGTGCTGGGCTACACGAGTGCAGCCGTGCTGCTTCTAGAGTATCATGAAGAATGTTAACAATGTGCTGGCCTACACGAGTGCAGCCATGCTGCTTCTAGAGTATCATGAAGAATGTTAACAACGTGCTGGCCTACACGAGTGCAGCCGTGCTGCTTCTAGAGTATCATGAAGAATGTTAACAATGTGCTGGCCTACACGAGTGCAGCCGTGCTGCTTCTAGAGTATCATGAAGAATGTTAACAACGTGCTGGGCTACACGAGTGCAGCCGTGCTGCTTCTAGAGTATCATGACGAATGTTAACAACGTGCTGGCCTACACGAGTGCAGCTGTGCTGCTTCTAGATTATCATGAAGAATGTTAACAACGTGCTGGCCTACACGAGTGCAGCTGTGCTGCTTCTAGAGCATCATGAAGAATGTTAACAACGTGCTGGCCTACACGAGTGCAGCCGTGCTGCTTCTAGAGTATAATGAAGAATGTTAACAACGTGCTGGCCTACACGAGTGCAGCCGTGCTGCTTCTAGAGTATCATGACGAATGTTAACAACGTGCTGGCCTACACGAGTGCAGCCGTGCTGCTTCTAGAGTATCATGACGAATGTTAACAACGTGCTGGCCTACACGAGTGCAGCTGTGCTGCTTCTAGATTATCATGAAGAATGTTAACAACGTGCTTGCCTACACGAGTGCAGCTGTGCTGCTTCTAGAGCATCATGAAGAATGTTAACAACGTGCTGGCCTACACGAGTGCAGCTGTGCTGCTTCTAGAGCATCATGAAGAATGTTAACAACGTGCTGGCCTACACGAGTGCAGCCGTGCTGCTTCTAGAGTATAATGAAGAATGTTAACAACGTGCTGGCCTACACGAGTGCAGCCGTGCTGCATCTAGAGTATCATGAAAAATGTTAACAACGTGCTGGCCTACACGAGTGCAGCCGTGCTGCTTCTAGAGTATAGTGAAGATTGTTAACAACGTGCTGGCCTACACGAGTGCAGCCGTGCTGCTTCTAGAGTATCATGAAGAATGTTAACAACGTGCTGGCCTACACGTGCTGCTTCTAGAGTATCATGAAGAATGTTAACAACGTACTGGCCTACACGGGTGCAGCTGTGCTGCTTCTAGAGTATCATGAAGAATGTTAACAACGTGCTGGCCTACACGAGTGCAGCCGTGCTGCGTCTAGAGTATCATGAAGAATGTTAACAATGTGCTGGCCTACACGAGTGCAGCCGTGCTGCTTCTAGAGTATAGTGAAGATTGTTAACAACGTGCTGGCCTACACGAGTGCAGCTGTGCTGCTTCTAGAGTATCATGAAGAATGTTAACAATGTGCTGGCCTACACGAGTGCAGCCGTGCTGCTTCTAGAGTATCATGAAGAATGTTAACAACGTGCTGGGCTACACGAGAGCAGCCGTGCTGCTTCTAGAGTATCATGAAGAATGTTAACAATGTGCTGGCCTACACGAGTGCAGCCATGCTGCTTCTAGAGTATCATGAAGAATGTTAACAACGTGCTGGCCTACACGAGTGCAGCCGTGCTGCTTCTAGAGTATCATGAAGAATGTTAACAATGTGCTGGCCTACACGAGTGCAGCCGTGCTGCTTCTAGAGTATCATGAAGAATGTTAACAACGTGCTGGGCTACACGAGTGCAGCCGTGCTGCTTCTAGAGTATCATGACGAATGTTAACAACGTGCTGGCCTACACGAGTGCAGCTGTGCTGCTTCTAGATTATCATGAAGAATGTTAACAACGTGCTGGCCTACACGAGTGCAGCTGTGCTGCTTCTAGAGCATCATGAAGAATGTTAACAACGTGCTGGCCTACACGAGTGCAGCCGTGCTGCTTCTAGAGTATAATGAAGAATGTTAACAACGTGCTGGCCTACACGAGTGCAGCCGTGCTGCTTCTAGAGTATCATGAAGAATGTTAACAACGTGCTGGCCTACACGAGTGCAGCCGTGCTGCTTCTAGAGTATAGTGAAGATTGTTAACAACGTGCTGGCCTACACGAGTGCAGCCGTGCTGCTTCTAGAGTATCATGAAGAATGTTAACAACGTGCTGGCCTACACGTGCTGCTTCTAGAGTATCATGAAGAATGTTAACATCGTATTGGCCTACACGGGTGCAGCTGTGCTGCTTCTAGAGTATCATGAAGAATGTTAACAACGTGCTTGCCCACACGAGTGCAGCTGTGCTGCTTCTAGAGTATCACGAAGAATGTTAACAACGTGCTGGCCTACACGAGTGCAGCTGTACTGCTTCTAGAGTATCATGAAGAATGTTAACAACGTACTGGCCTACACGAGTGCAGCCGTGCTGCTTCTAGAGTATCATGAAGAATGTTAACAACGTGCTGGCCTACACGAGTGCAGCCGTGCTGCTTATAGAGTATCATGAAGAATGTTAACAACGTGCTGGCCTACACGAGTGCAGCTGTGCTGCTTCTAGAGTATCATGAAGAATGATAACAATGTTGTCAACAGTTAATTGAAGATTTTATTGTCAGATAATTTCTTATTTTAGTCCGTGGTGTATTCCAGTCAGCATAAATCAGATGTAGCATTTTTGATAAATGCTTTTGGTGATGCATCATGATTAACGCATACCTCATGCCCAGTACGAAGATCGAGAAATGTATGTTTGGAAACCAAAAGCAAACTGTTGTTATATCTAACGTTTACATTTCAATGGCTTAATATACAAGTGTGATTTGAGTTGCTTAACTCTGCTACATTTACTATATACATTTAAAACTGGTGAAATATATAGTACATGAACTATAGTAATCACTTAATCGCTGACATTAGGATTTCGTTTTCGTGAAATGGGAGCCCGTGCGTCTTTTCGTGTGTTTCATATATTATTAATATATCTAAAATAATTATAATTGTCAATATACAAAATGGAAAATTCTTGGCGTAAGAGGACAAGATCGCTGCTTCAGTTTTCTTAAAGCGTAAAGTACTCGTAAGTCTTAATGATTTTTAGCTTTTGTTGTTGTTTGTTTCTCAATACTTGAAAATTAATTTCAACTTCTGTGCATAATGTAATTTACATGGCATTTTAAGACCATGGTGGATGCTATAATTCGTGTTTGATTTAATTTTTCTTACAAGTATAAAACAATTCGTACTCGATGGTATTATCTAAGCATAGAGCGAACCGTCATCATAGAATTGTTCCCGCTTAAAATTGTATCCAAATATCTGAAACTTTTTGGATTATTACGGCGAAGAAATGTAAATCATATTCAGATAAAGAAACACTCTGGGTACACAGGCGATTCTAAAAATAAATCGCCTCTGGTACATTATGCGACATTTTGGACTACTTCCAAAACATTATCATCAAAAATGGCTGCTGGTTAGCGACCCATTTATTGCCCGTACCAATTATTCGCCCACTACTGAAAACCAGTCAAAACCGTACTGGAGTCAATTTGCCTTGTTGTTTTGTTCAACTTCAGCCGATTATTGCAGAAATCCGTAAGTATTCCGTATTATAATATCCATGTAAACAAACAGTGCACTACTGAACTTGTGGGGAGCACGCGGGGGGTGACGTCATCACACACGCGCTCATTTGTTTGAGGCGCTGGAGGGGGTTCGTTTTTCCAGAAGGCATTTTACATCCAGACGATTGTGTTGTTAGTGAACCATGAATGACCCTAGATCTGTAAACGACCCCTTCCAGTTTTAATTAAATGTGTTTGAATTATTTATTGTAAAAAATTTTGCTTTTGTCAAATATACTGATTGATGAATCTGTAATATGAAAGTTGTTTCCATTCTTATTTATCAACTGTCTCTCTACATTTTAAATTTAAATAAACCTGCCATTTCGGCATTAAATTGTGTATTGAAAATTACCTCATAATTATGTAATATGACTTAAACTTTGGGATTTGCTTGATGATAATAACAACACGCTCCTGAAAATATTTATCAAATGTATTATAACAAAGCCACTCACTTTACAACTATTATGGACACCCAGTCTCGGATAGGGATTTCAATTGATGCCTAATCCTGCTTTTTGATGCAAGCAAGAAAATACTGAAAAAATATCAACCATAAGATCAATAAAATCAATTACCCCAACTGAACATGAATTCAACTGACAGTAGTTATATCAATCCAGTTTGGGAATTAATTTAAACAGTGTACCACAAAACAAAACAATCAAAGTACTTCATTTTGTTTATAAGCATTTCAAATAAATATACAGTTAAATAAACCAGATGAGTACAGATTATTACATTTCATATGTTGTGTAAATGTCACTTTAATATTTCATTTCAGGAGAAAATTGACATTCAATGGTTATAATTTGTTAAAACCAATTTCAACAAAAAAGATGATCTACTTTATCACCATTTCATTACACTATATAGATGCATACTCATTCCTTGAAAGTTTATTATTGCAGAAACAATACTAAATGCAGTATATTAATTGGAAATCTTGTTAATAAAGGCATACTTCATGTGTTTCTACAGGTAAGATATAACTGAGTACCATTATATTAAGGAAATGTCCTGTCTGGGTTGTTTACTTACTTGTAGAAATAATGCTATGTTTCTGATATCAATAATTCCAAAATATAGCTGCTGGATGACTGTCCATACATTTCAACATTGTCAAATTGTCACAGTTCAGGCACATAAACATATATGTATTTCTTTCACATCACTTCTCAAGTTTGTAAGTGATTGTGTGTTTGAAAATATTCTAACTTCCCTCTATTCCATTTGCTATAATGATTATCGCATCAACATTATATATATATACAAACAAATATTGTTACTACACGTATTATAATATACATTTTACTTGGGAAATATATTAAAGCATTATTCAACGCTATATAAATGTATAACCAGTTATATAATTAAGGTATTGCAAGTTCAAGACACTGAAGCTGAAAACAGCTTATAATGGCCACAGTACATGATGGTAAATTCAACCTATGTTCCTTTCATTTTAGTTAACACTTTATCATAGTATCATAGTCATATTTATATAAAACTGTCAGTCATTCATTATATCCTTAAATAATATTTGCTGGTCTGCCAGATTATTTACAGTCTAGTATAGTTTCTAAACAGAAGTTTCTCATTGAGCTCTTGTAGGGATACCAGTCACCGCCAGGTTTGGTATTCTTCGGGAGATGACCATATTAATCACAGGCTTGCCAATTCACCAGTAAAAAGGAGATCTGTTACTAAATTTTAAGGAACATTTTGTAATTAACATGCGATGTAACGGTAAACGTAAACAAACAGTATAATGCTATGAAGACTAAAATTAGTTGTACTAGTTAACAAGAATTATGCCAACTATTCAAAGCTCAAGTACTAATATGAATGCTGCAAAAACACTATAATCAGATTACCTTATGGTAAATTACTAATAAGAAACCATGGACATTAGATAAATGCTAACGAATACAATAAAATAAATGAGGTAAAATATAATAATAATAATAATAATAATAATAATAATAATAATAATAAAAATAAAAACAACATAAATACTATTGAATTGCATACATTTAAATATTGTTCACACATTAAAGAACTGGATATACTGAAGAATATCATACTACTTTATGATGATAACATTAACAACATAACATTTATTAAGTACATTAAATTAGAAAAAAATAATAAATCCATTATTAGAACATGTTATTTTACCTGACAAATAAGGCCTTTTCCTAAGCTAGCAGTAAAACGCAATGGCAGTCCGTATTGTGTAGATATTTTCATTATCGTTATTTGATTCTTCCTCAAAACCTTGTTTTATCAGTATAATGTTGCTTTAAATCTGTTTCAATAGTAAGTCTAGTTCCGCTTTCAGTTTGGACAGTTTGTAAACACTTGAATCAGTTTCGAAATCGGATTAAAATTCTTGAAATAATGTTTGCAAAGTAAGCCTTTTGGATACTAGGTCACGATGCCTATACAATATACATCTAATTTTCTTCTTTTATCATCGTTTCGACATAGAAAGTTGTGCTATTTTAACGCGCGTCGTTAATAGCCTTATAACATAGGCGGATCACGCGTTGGGTGTATAAAGCCAAGATGGCTCCATGATAGACACGAGATCTATCTTACGGAACATTCCGGAGTTAGTCGCTGTATCACGATTGATAAAGAAACTGTACATTCAATTTCATAATATTTAGACAAATGTCGTTATATACAAAATAGAATGTGATATTTCAAATACAATTTTATAAGACTTATTATATGGCTAATGTTAATATTTAATATGACTACACTGGCAAAAAAAGTATTTATTAACAGCAGTCAATACAATTGACTAGAGTAGCAAATTCATTGTTACATGTATAAACATTGCTTTACATACAAATCTGCACACAATTTGAACCGTAAAACAAAAATAACCAACAACTCGACGCAGCAATTTAATCCAGAAAATATTCATTTCCACGATCAAGGGAAATCAGCGAAGAGGATTGTAATGATAAGCACTCAAGGGAAATCAGCGCAGAGGATTGTAATGATAAGCACTCAAGGGAAATCAGCGAAGAGGATTGTAATGATAAGCACTCAAGGGAAATCAGCGCAGAGGATTGAAATGATAAGCACTCAAGGGAAATCAGCGAAGAGGATTGTAATGATAAGCACTCAAGGGAAATCAGCGAAGAGGATTGAAATGATAAGCACTCAAGGGAAATCAGCAAAGAGGATTGTAATGATAAGCACTCAAGGGATATCAGCGAAGAGGATTGTAATGATAAGCACTCAAGGGAAATCAGCGCAGAGGATTGTAATGATAAGCACTCAAGGGAAATCAGCGAAGAGGATTGTACTGATAAGCACTCAAGGGAAATCAGCGAAAAGGCTTGTAATGATAAGCACTCAAGGGAAATCAGCGAAGAGGATTGTAATGCTAAGCACTCAAGGAAAATCAGCGAAGAGGATTGTAATGATAAGCACTCAAGGGAAATCAGCGAAGAGGATTGTAATGATAAGCACTCAATGGACATCAGCGAAAAGGCTTGTAATAATAAGCACTCAAGGGAAATCAGCGAAGAGGATTGCACTGATAAGCACTCAAGGGAAATCAGCAAAGAGGATTGTACTGATAAGCACTCAAGGGAAATCAGCGAAGAGGATTGTAATGATAAGCACTCAAGGGAAATCAGCGAAGAGGATTGTAATGATAAGCACTCAAGGGAAATCAGCGAAGAGGATTGTAATGATAAGCACTCAAGGGAAATCAGCGAAGAGGATTGTAATGATAAGCACTCAATGGAAATCAGCGAAAAGGCTTGTAATGATAAGCACTCAATGGAAATCAGCGAAGACGATTGTACTGATAAGCACTCAAGGGAAATCATCAAAGAGGATTGTACTGATAAGCACTCAAGGGAAATCAGCGAAGAGGATTGTAATGATAAGCACCTCAATGGAAATCAGCGAAGAGGCTTGTAATGATAGGCACTCAAGGGAAATCAGCGAAGAGGATTGTAATGATAAGCACTCAATGAAAATCAGCGAAGAGGCTTGTAATGATAAGCACTCAAGGGAAATCAGCGAAGAGGATTGTACTGATAATCACTCAAGGGAAATCAGCGAAGAGGATTGTACTGATAAGCACTCAAGGGAAATCAGCGAAGAGGATTGTAATGATAAGCACTCAAGGGAAATCAGCGAAAAGGATTGTAATGATAAGCACTCAAGGCAAATCAGCGAAGAGGATTGTACTGATAAGCACTCAATGGAAATCAGCGAAGAGGCTTGTGATGATAAGCACTCAAGGGAAATCAGCACAGTGGCTTGTAATGATAGGCACTCAAGGGAAATCAGCGAAGAGGATTGTAATGATAAGCACTCAAGGGAAATCAGCGAAGAAGATTGTAATGATAAGCACTCAAGGTAAATCAGCGAAGAGGATTGTAATGATAAGCACTCAAGCTTTTACTGTAGAAAAAAAAGCGAATATGTAAATCAATGTTGAAGCCAAAACAGATGCCAATGAATTTTATATGGTATTCCAGATTTTAGTTTTCCACCAGTTAAACCGGTAGAGCTACGACTAGTTGTGCTACATGTAAATTTTGTGTTGATTAAATACAACATTTTAATTTCTATTTTCATAGGCAAATAACCATATGGTATTAATCAAAATTAATGAATTCTGACTATGTTTTAAGACAATTCATATACAAATGTAAAAATGATAAACACGAGGACATAATTCATTAAATTGTGTAGGTGACATTGCAAATTCTTTTAAGCATATATAGTAAGAACCATAAAACATGTACAAAAAATAAATAAAAGCGAAACACAAGTTGGATTTTAAACGGTTAATGTTTTCCTATAAATTAATGCGAATTTGTTTCACTATCCCTTAGATACATATACGTATCATTTTGAAACTACTTTTAACTATATTTAAGAATCATCATACATTTTGTTTTGTTACCTGAGTATTACTTATTATAATAAACTGAATATAAACATTGCATTTTTTGTTTAAAAAATACACGTCATTTTTTTTATGCGAAAGCAATTTAGCAACAATAAGATATAGCGTTCTGTCATAATGGGTATAATATATGCTAGAAATTATTGCGATAACAACTTGTCCTGGAAATATATACAAATCATTAGAATTCCAGTTTAAACCAGATCAGGTGTGTTCGTACTCCGGAATTCAGAAGATTGTTCACAGTTCTGTCAACATTAGTGTCAGATAATTTACAAGTACAGGTATTTCAGTTTTTTCGATATTAAACTGTACCTTATTTACAGAGTACATATATAGAAACTAATGTTTGGAAACCAAAGCCAAATTAGATATTTATTTATTGTGCATGTTCTATTGTATAAAATAAAAATACGCATTGTTTTCATCCTACTGTTTATAGCAGTTGCACTTGTGTGTAGGAAAAAAAAAGTCAAATATAGGGAGAATAACAGTTTAATGCCTTGTTTTGTGTAAAATGTTAGGTGAGCCTCAGAATAATATTACGGCGCGCAGTTATTTTATTCGTACCGAACCTTATATATTACACAAGACGAGGAGGAAACCATTTTTTTTATTCATCATACCACGGTTTTCTTAAAATTTCACCAAACGAGCTGATTTTTATATATGTATTTAAAAACTAACAGTAACGCTGATTTTGCTGAGCCGGCTTTACACGTTCACGTACCTGTAGTTATGGTTTTCTAAAAGTTGAATGAATTATACCTTATTATTAACATTATGTACAAATGAAAGGGCTGTTTTACTAAGAATACACAGATTATACAATGGTAATACATCTTCAAGATACTAGTTGACAATTAACTAGAATCTGACAGGGAGTTCTATACGTGTATGATTAAATAAATGCTGCCCTCAACCAGAGCTGTTTTGTTTGTTATCAAATCTTGTTCTATATACAATGTATGTATTTTCGATCAAGACCACTATAATGAAATTAACGAATTAAAACTGACAAGTATTGATTTACTCATGATAAGCTATTAAGTATTAATATTCAATAGAACTGTGTAATTTGTATAGTCGAGATGTAGTGCTGTGGAATGAAATGTATATAATATGGTATAAAGATTAACAGGGGATAGCGAAGACTATTGAACTTGAAGAATAATAAGTATACACGTTTTGACTAATGAAACTGTAACTTCGTCTTCCAATTAAAATTTTGTCTCGAACTATGATGAGTGTAGTTTCAGTTATACGTATTGCAACCATTACTTGCCATATACCACGCAGGATAAAACGCAGTATAGCTATGCTCCGAGAGTTACTGTTTTAAACGCGGAGGAGCAAACCGATATTTACATCAATTATTTACATAAGCTGGACGTATTGCCGCAACACATAAAATTATGTAATTGAAATTCCTGGCAAACTGTTTCAAATTGTATTTTTTTAATATTGATACAATTTGAATAGGCCAGGTTAAATCGTGGTTTCACAATGCTGATGCTGCAATCCTACGAGAATGTTGCCATTTTTGGCTGGGGATTTGATCCAGAACATGATTATTAAATATTTAATAAGTATGGTAATCCAAACTTATTAGCCTTCATACTGTGACATACGTGAGTTTTGCATGTTCTCATACACAATAACACATTAACTTATACAATTGCCAAAAATGAAAACATTGTGCAATATATTAATTATGACACTAATATTGTATACAATATTTAATGAGTATGAATTACTGATTAATTAATATGAACAACTATTGTGGCAAACGGAATACACAAGCAAATAATATCACACAATAAATCATTTTTTCTTTAATGCTAAACTTATGTAAATTTAATATTTCACATAATTATTTATAAAATATTAACGTTTAAACAGCAAAGGTTAATGTACCCATTATAAAAATAAATGGAGGTTGAAATACTCTATACAATGCAGTTTAATATATTTTTATGAAGTAAAGTTCCAAACATATGTCTTTTAATAACTTTAAGCAAACTTATTTTATTAACATGTTATTGAATGTTGAACTTCTGACATACATTTATAAATCGATATGGATTTTGGCAGACAGTGTTGGTAAGAAGAAGCATATAAGCACTTAATGAGCTTCTAATATGCGTGTAAGACGAAAATAGTGAGGTACATTGAACAATGAACAAAACATTAGTATATGGGTATCCTTAATATATCCGATATAACAAACACGTGCACAAGAAGATGCAGATGATAGCCAAATACAATGACAGGACACATGCTTGCAAACAGCCATGTAGTGAAAATGATAAAGTTTCTACAGCTTGGTCATGACTTGCACTCTTAGCGCGTTTTTCCGTGAACAAACCCCACTCGTAACTATCTCTTGTTTTATACAGTGTATTGATAGAGGCGTTGGGCTGGCACTCTCTGAAATTTCAGATGATTAAATATCGCACCTTGGAATAAGAGTAAAATGTTTTGTTCTAAGATAGTATTAGATTTATATAAGTATGCTCTATGTACCAAACGTAATAATATAATAATAAGGTTACTATTTGGAAACATTAATACTAAATAGTCTGCTTCTCAAAGGCTGTATTAAATGTCTGATTATTACCGAAAATAGGGGTACTCTGGTAATTATTTGGAACCCAGATGGTATTTACAAGATACCAGGGCCCGTATTTACAAATCTCGTTAGGGAAAACTTAAGTAAATTTCTTAAATTCTTAACATTGCTTAAGTCTCTGGCTGTTTTATGTATAGGAATTTTAACATTAAAATGTTCTTAACTTGTAAATATTGCTTCTATGCTTAGTATTGCAGCATGTTTTGTACAGGAATCATTGGATTTCACATAGAAAATTTGATCTGAAATGTTCACTTCAGTACAACTTAAGTTAAGATTTCCCTTAGGAGCTTTGTGAATACCAGCCCAGGCCACTAAAGTAATCATTCCAGCCCTCTGTGGAACAAAAACAAATTGTTAAAGAGTTGTGTCATACAAATGCAAGTATCAATCAGTTATAATGACCGTGGCACATATATTGCGAAGAACCGTGTTTTAAGTATTAGAAAAATATTTTGAAAAATGTGAATTTCTGAAAAAAATACATGCCGATGCATTTATATTGTTGAAGTTCCCTTCATTATTCTATTGATGCGGTAACTGTTGCAAACTTCTATCACATGCAGTAGTGGTTAACACAGACTTTGCTATGTAAAATTTGTAAAGTAACAGTATATATACTGCTGATTTATGAAACGAATGTTCAGAGAAAAATACGCATTCATTGTGTTATGTTTTATGTACACATGTTTTACATAGTTTAAAAACTAGGATGGTGATTGTTAGACTAGAAAACTAGGATTGTGATTGGTAGACTAGAAAACTAGGATGGTGATTGTTAGACTAGAAAACTAGGATGGTGATTGTTAGACTAGAAAAGTAAATCATGATGAAGAGAACAATCTAAAAATGTGGTATTTGTTTTATATTTCGCTGTTTTTGTTTTACTTTGAAAAAACTTAATATGAAACCGTCAGATGCTCTACTGCTAATGTTAATGATTAATATGATCTCCTATCCAACCAAAGTATTCTTCCTTAAGATGAATTTGCTATGTTCAATACGAAAAAACACTTTATGACAATGGTGCATAAACAAAGTGAAACTCTGGCTGCAGCAGCAGGAGGGAACTATAAGCAACACACGATCCTTTATTTACGGCAATTGTCCATTTGCCAAAACAACACATCACAATACAAAAACTCGTAACAAACACAGACGACAAATATGAATAAAACTGGGGTCGCCGCCTAGGACGGTAACGGCAAAGAACTGTGGGTTAAAACCGGTTTACGGGCGCCCGAACCTACATTTGGCCCAGATCTTTTCATAATGCATATAAATGTAAATAAAGATAACTTATTACATGGTCACCATAATATACTACGACAACGTTCAGAATGACGTTTAAAAACCATGTATGTACAAAAGTCACATGTAAAATAGCTTACAAGCAAACGTTGTTTTCACTATCGACCGATATAACCAGCTGTAAAAACTAAGTATGGCCATTCTGGCGATATGCTGATAAGAAAAGAATGCCTCGTAGATTGTACTTTCCCTTCTTCGGAACGACGTAAACTAATCAATGCACTCAAGCACTAGCGCGCTAGATGTTCCTAATACGTCTGTGGAAAGCGCGCAATCAGAGAAGTGTTATTCAATAAATACGGAGCTTTATGTCAATGCTGTCAATAACGATAAAGCTTCTCAGACAGTGTGAAATACTGTCGACTACGAGTAATAACAGTGGTCTTTATGCCTCAAAATAACAAAGCAACCATATTATGTTCTGACAGCACTGCGTACATAATGCTATGTTTAGATTGTCATTAATACTAAGATGCCAACAATACGTGTAAGCTGCAATGCGTATTCACTCCAAACAAACAAACAAAATTCCAGATTAAACAGAACTTCAACTTCCGTGTTTCATGCACAATAACCACAATAAAGTTCATTTTTTAAGTAAAACCAATTTACACGTTTTAATAACAATTTTTAATTATTTAAATTTTATGTTCAATATATCGCTAATTCAAATCGGATCCATTGTACTTAACATTTCAGATCGAATGTACTGTATAACATCCAATAATTTATTTTTACAACAGAATAAAAAAAACAACATTTAAGCTACATATATTAGTTTCAACATTTAAATGTAAAAAAAAAGCATCTATATATGAAGCCCCTACAAAGTAGAGACTTAAGGAATTTTATGAATTAAATAAATGTACTTACATTTTCCCTGGCCCCATGTTCACAAAACAAGTAAAGCCCCTATATTCAGGTTTAACATAAACTTGAGCCAGATGTTTTAGGGTCAGGCTCAAAAATGGCGTTCACCAATAATCTGGATCAATTTAATTGTTGTTCAAAAATATATTATACATGACCATGAACTTCTCTTTGTGTATGTTTCTATCTGATATGAAGATTTTAATATAACCAACAATGTATATTTATAAATAAAAGTTATTACAAAAATAAACTAATTTCAGGTTCGGCTCAGTTGAGCTGGAAGATCAAGATCAAGTAAGATTGATCTTGATCCTGCAGTTAATCCTTTGTGAACACAGGACAATGTGATTTATATAAGCATGACCATACATGATTTAGTGATCAGTTATTTTAACTTATGGGCTATTCATAACTGAATTATAAAGTGCTTATATTTTAACAGTAGGTACCTATTAATATTCCAGTGGGCCGAGTTTGCTATTCGAAGAACACCCGTATGCACAATTATGGCGTCTTGCTTATGTGTGCTAATATTATTGGACGGCTCACTTGCATATAAGATGCAATAAGATAACACTATGTTTACTTTGCAATGCTAATTGGGGTTTAATATATGTTCGTGTATTAATTAATTAAAACTTAAGACAACATAGAAACTGCAAGTGGTTAGGCAATGTGAGAGACATGTAACGGGTGTGATGTATTGTTGCTTTTTGTTCGTAACATTCGTTAATAAAATGTATATATTTTTATCTCATCACAAAGCCAGCATTGACGAAATAACACCCCGTGGGATAAACATAGCTGTATTTCCACACTGTGGAATATAGCAAACACACTACTTTTGTTTATGTAGAAACACGAACGCAATACATGATTTTTCAAAATTTAAATTCCAATATAAAAATGTCGAATATAAGAATAACGAAACTCAAAGAGACATCACCTGGAGAGAAACAGTTATTAACACCCGCTGGTCCTTTATTTGAGGCAAGTGACCACTTGCCTATACAATACAAGACAATACGCATAACACAACATTAAAAAATAAAAATGATTAAAACTTGGGTCACCGCCATGGAACGGTCAATGTAAAGCATTGGGGGTTTAAACCGGTTTAAAGGCATTACACTTACACAATTCCCATCAAGCCATCAATTCTGTATCACACTTCTTTAAGAAACAAAGACAGTTAGGAATTCACTAAATAGGTTCATATAAATTGATAAAATGTCTGGTTTAAATCGATGATTTACTGTGCGACATGCTGAGGCCGGAACCTAAATTCTCTCCCAGGCGCATGTAGTGTATGGCATAGACAATGTCAAATGAAGAATTCAAAATGGTTGGGGAATCTATCTTTAATGTGTGCAATAAATAAGTTAGTGCATAGCCATTAGTGCCAGCAATCTTTAGTATGCTTATGCATCCGAATACACAGTTTCAAATTTACAACTTAGACCAATGAAAGCGTGATCGTAACGTGCATATATAAATGCTCATTGTAAAGGACATATTTGTCTGCGAAATGGGGACAAAATCGTGCTCTTATTTACTCACATGTTGTCTACTAACAAGACTAAGTATGACGTTTCTCACACGCGCTTTGCTTAATTTATATAATTGGATACATTGTCTGAAGGCACGCAATTATTTCGTCAAGCGTTTTGCAGCAAATGTCATCTCAAGGTCGTAATAATAATATATGACGTACGACACGTTCGTTCGAAAGTATAATTATTACATCAGATGAACACACATGTTTAATGACATACCTAATCCTTAAACAGGTTTGTGTTTATTATTGCTTTGTATACAATACATTTAATTTAAAATATGTTATATATTGTATATATTTGTAATCTATTTATGTTGGTATTTTAGCGTAATGGTCTGTCTATATGTCTTCTTGTCAAGGAACCGTATCAAGTTAGTAGCATGCATTTACATATTGCTGTATATTAATAGTAGTGTAGGTTAACTTGCATTATTTATAAATATTTTAATAAAACTTAACTTGGTTATATTGAACTCGTTTAAGTCGAAGTGGAACTTAATTCCGGACTTGCTTCCTTTTTTAAAAATGAAAACAATTATCTCATACTTTAATTTAGAATTATCGGTTATGTTGAAATAAGTTACTATCACGACAAGTATATTCCTATGAAATATGGGTTTTTTATCTAAAACCATCTAATGTTGATGTATTGGGCCACGCAGTATGGCCGCATAATAAGCATTGCATCTCAGTCATTACAACCATTACCAACTCTTTAAGGTAGCAATTAAATAAAGAGTCCGCATATAAAACGAAATCAAATATCTTGCTTCGGGAAATTCATGGAGCAGTTTGTATTGATAAGCTTGCTACTGACATCTCTTGTGATATAAGTATCAAGCTATTATGTGCAATGTTGTGTAACCAGGAAACAAAATGAGTGAAAAAGGTGAATAGATTGTTGCATCACTGCATGCGATGCGGAGAACCGACTTTGAAATGTAATTATTATCCAAATATACACGGTTGACGAAAACTATAAAGGATACAAAACGCCGATGGTTAAACTTAATTAATCGGTCGTTTTAGCATTTAAAATTCTTTCCTATATTCAGACGACATTTCTATGGTATTTCACTAACATATTATGTTCATTTTTCAGGAAGAGTGTCAATATAAATATTTCACGACCATTTTCTTGTACATATTTGGTAGCATGTCAAGTTATGTTATACAAGAACGATCGAACCTTACTTACACGAGCGTGGCACATCAAACATTCGCGCTTCTGTATGGTGTCAGGATAAAAACAAAATAACTCGTTCAAATAGCAATCTCGCCGTTAATAAGATGCACTGAAATGACTCTGACAACAGTACGGCACCTCACGACGTGACGTGCAGGAACACTAAAGAACAAACAAAATGTAGCGCGTTACAAAAGTCAAAGTTGTGATCACGTCGTGTATATCATAATCGTATGCAAAGAAGTATGTTTATAATTTGTTGCAAAAGAGAAGTTATTATGTATATTGCTTGCGACAGCTACATGTAATGCATGGAAAAAATAAAACATGTGAAAAAAAAATTCTCCATGTCATACTAGAAAAATCTAGTCATTTTTTTATAAACATATACAACAAAGCTATGTAATCTGACTTTTTACTTCCAAAATTATGGTTTCTTCCTGAAATTGCATGACGATCATCTAAAACTTGAACTATATGATGATATGTCTCTAAACCTTTTTATAAAAATACGAGACGTAGTTGATACTTGTCTATTGTTTCATTCCATCGTGCCTCAGAAAGATGCAATGCTGCTACATTGGTTTGCATCCAACCATTGATAAACTTAATGGTAATTAAATTGATTAGTATTCTCTTTTATTGCTGTTTAATTTTATTTGCAATACTATGCGGTTAATTTTAATTTACACTAAAATGTTTTGTGAATAATTCTGGGCCAAGTGTAAGGTTTGGGCGCCCACAAACCGGTTTAAAACACAAATGCTTTGCATTAACCACTCCAAGGCTGTGACCCCAGTTTTATTCATGTGTGTTTTGTGTTTGTTATGTGTTTATGTGATGTTGTGTGTTGTTTTTGGCAATGTGTAAATTGTCATAAATAAAGTGTCCACTCTAATGATTGGGAGATTGAGCGTTGATTCATGTCCACTCTAATGATGGGGAGATTAAGCGTTGATTCGTGTCCACTCTAATGATCTAAAAAAGTCTGATATTCTCACTGCCATGCACAGTAGGATAAAACAAAAAAAAATGTACTGTAACGTTTTATGCAGTTTTGAACACAAAGATAGGTTATGATTATTAAATATGCATTACGTGTGGTAATGCAACGTTATTGGCCTACATACCGTGATATACTTGAAATAGTTTCGCAAATTGTCATAGACAGTAACACTTTAACAAATACAAACGTAAAAAAAAAGTTTTATGCAGTACATCACTTATTACTAGTATGTTTAGTACCTACATGTAAAGTAATTGCATACGTAACACCGTTTCATCATGCATTGTACAAACCACAAATTTATCATTATGAAGTTTGTAGGAAATTTACTTCATTGCATGAAACTTTACTTTGTTCATAATGCTAACTTCAAGGATTTCATGATCACCGATACAGATGGCATATGCATCAAATTAATTTGCATGTTCATGTGCATGAGCAACATAAATCATTTAAACATACACAGCTTTGAATAAGTAAGCATATGAAAGAATACGTTCGTCTTTGAAAGAACAATTCTGCCAAAAATTTCTATGAACCATTAGATCTCTATCAATTTTAATTAATGCAACCAGCAATTTGAAACCAAAAACATGTTCAGATAACGGCATTGTAAATTGGATTTTTTAATTAGTGTACTGATCTTGATATTTCAGTCAGATGGTTAGAACAAGTGTCGACGTGTAAATTACGCTTCCTGTGTGGTTATTTCCGTAACAAAATTAAAACTGGAAACGTATGATGCTATTTTCCTAACGTTAATTATAAATATGACTGCTTTCACTTTACCTAACGCGTTTGTTTAATGGCAGCGTCAATACAATTTATCACAATTTTAAATTCATATCGCTGGATACATATATACCCATTCCGTTGCAGCGATATTTGTTACATGAGTTGAATGTTAAATCAACGACTACCAGCAATTTGATGCAACAATTGATTCAAGTATCTTTAAACACGTTGATCGTCTTTCCATTAAGAGAAAATCTACGAGTTGTGTTGTTAAACACGCTTCTAATTTCATATCTCTTGTGACATAGGCGTCGACCTATTTTGCGCAATATTTAATTGCAAACAAAAGGCAAATATTAGAGATTTATATCTCGTTTCATAACTGCACTAAATGCCTTGTATGATACTTCAAACCCTATGACAATGGATATACCATTGTTAATCGATATAATTTAAATCGAATCCAGCATTGTTAGGATCTGAAGACATCGTACATGTATAGCAGATCACGTTCAAATGACCTTCCGAACAATAAATTATCAGCCCTGCTACGCCCAATGAAATTGCTTTGTGCACAGCAAAGTTTGACCACGGCTTTGAAAGTGTGATGCATTTCCAGCGGACCCTCGGGAATAAATCATTTACAGTGAATTTTGACGTGGATAACAATGGATATAGTGGTACCTTAGGTGAGTAAACATCCAAAGTTCACGTTAATTTCGTGCATAGTTTTTGTTGTTTAAATATAAAGTTATACCACAACATTTTGAAGGCAACAATTTTGTTGGCTCATGATAAGGTCGTCTGAACGTGACCCCAATGCGAAGTCATCAGATCCAGTCAGCGGATAATATAGTAGCGTCAGATTAGAGATGATTATACTGAGATTACATTGTTAATATGTTATATGTAAATTTAAGGAAAGCGGTTGTGCTCATTCCAGTATTAAAAATATGCCCTCACATTTGACTAAAGACGTCGCTGTCATATAATTCCCAATTCAAGTCCCTTGTGTATTTCAAACACCATAAAGCAAGTTTTTCATTTGTGAAGGATGACGCTCGTTTATTAATATAATATATCTCAAACACAGCGCGTAGATTGAATTACTAGATATTAAGAAAAAAAGTCTGATATTCTCACTGCCATGCACAGTAGGATAAAACAAAAAAAAATGTACTGTAACGTTTTATGCAGTTTGAACACAAAGATAGAAATCGATACACGCGCATCTCGATATTCGCATACTTATACATCTGTATGAAATATGGTGTTCATTGATTATCTGGAAATAGAAGCTAAATATGTACTCGTAAAGTTCAATAGCACACTGTACAAAGTTTTACCCTTCTAATGAATGCATCAATTGCAATAGAGCCGCTGTTTTCGCTTGAAAACGTTTTCATACTGCGAATCTTTAAACTTAATCTAATTCATCATGTGTTTAAGAATGTCTTAATCATCGTTAAACATATGTGAAACGCATTTGTAATTTATGTTTTAAAATATTTATTGAAAATCTTCATTTCGCAGTATGTCTACTTTGGAATCGCAGTATGTGAACTTTGAAATGCGTACGCATCGATGACCAATCTTTTTAAAGTTACAGGCTGTTGTGGAGTAGACACGAATTCTGCAAATTATTCACACACTTTGTTAACATACGTCAGATAAAAAATACGATTTTGATGACATTATACTTTGTATTATTACGCGCGCAGCCTCTAGACGATAATACATCTACAATATAAGTTGCAGTGTTGAATATCGGACAAGACCGCTAAGCATATTGTTTCCGTTTGAACCACCAAATACATCTTACGGTGTTTCTGATGCATATATTAACTTCGTTGCATCCCATTACTAAGGCTGCGAATAACCTGAACTCGTCAAAGTACGTATAGGTAATAAAGCAAAATTGACTATTTAATTTTCTCGTGAATTCGTATTTTATTTGGAGTGTTTTATTTCCTATGGTATGATGCTATTCGTGTCGTATTGTTTAGTTGTGGTATAAAATCGGAACGACTCGGCACTAACGCTTTACAGAAATTAACCTAGGATAGCGAAGATATTAAACGCTGCAGATAAATACGCGCTTTTAAACGTTTTGTTGTATTTTATTATTCAGTTTTTTATGTTTGGTATTTATTTTACATTTACAAAAAAAATTGTGTTTTCTTATTATGTACTATTCTTTAGAGGTTTGAAATAATATAAGCAAAGGTTTGTAATGTTTGTATTGTCGCTTATATATCGATGTGCACTGTAAAACTCATAAAGGTGTGGGTGACACCATACAGTATATTGACGTGATATGATCCAATGAGATTGTTTTTTTATTTTATTTCAGAATCCTTAACCATCATATCTTCTAAATAATTCATAACTCTGTTGTTCTAGGAAAATGAATTATGGTAAGTAACTCATGTCTACTTTGGGGTTACTAACAAGTCATTAATGATCAATACAAATTTAGATGTGCAAATGCGATTGTAATGAAGTCGTTTAATGGTATTTAACTCGACGTTTTGACTCTAGTTATTTACTGCAAGAACCATGTTTACATACATATTCCTGTAAGTCATTTATATTGAGTGTGTAATTCTTGCTCATTCTATAATTCGGGTACTATAGTTTGCACGTTTTTGACCCATGTATTGTTGTAAATGATAACCATAGTGATTTTGGAACTGGCATATGTCTTATTATTTATTTCAGTATATGCATATATTATCAAACTACTATGTATTTATTCGAACTTTAAAAATTAATAAAAGTTATGACTTTAACCGAAGCATTTCTTCTATGAGATGCATTAATCGATTTCAATAAACAACTGTATCATTATAACCGATGAACATCGTTATATATTGAAACACTTTTCAAAATGACGATTTACAGACCTAGATCTGTACGATAGCGTACATAAACAAGATGCTTAAAATAGGTCAACAATTTGTGTTGCTATTATCCGGAAAGAGACAAACAATTCTGGCAATTGTTTGATAAGAAAATAATGTGCCATAGACTACGTTCAAGAAAAAAAACGTAAGATAAACAATTCGTTCGAGTACTCGCTCTTGAAGTTCTTATAACGTCCACAAGAGGCACACAAGCATGGATGTGTTATTGAACAAATAAGATGTTTGTGCCAATCTTTTTTCCGATAACATGACATATTGCCTACTACAAAAATAGTTACTTCCGTACCTAAATTAATACAGCGCCCATATGTAGCGTTTAATATATACTGCAGCAATAATAGCGACATTAATAATACAATGTCCACACATTTTGCAAATGTCAGCCTTGAACATCTGAATATTGGTCACATAATTATCTACAAGTCGGTGTTTTAAATTATTTGACTTTGCATTTAATACTAGCTCATTGCGATGTAAAGATACACGTACATACTTTAAATAATAGATCAACGTGTGTAATATATTAGTAACTGCACTCAGAGTATTGGTCACAGAATGTACCACCAGTCGGTGTTAACTCAATGCAATGTAAAGATGCATGTAAGTACTAATAAATTAGCGTGTGCAATATATTGGTAACTTCACTAATAACTTCACTCAGTTGTGTATTGAAAATGACATTTTCAAGTTCGTGTCAATATTGACTATATAATGTTCACCTTTTGGTAAAAAATGACTTTTAGTGCATTTAAAAGGAATGTATTGAAATAATTGTGTATGGATTAATTTTTGTTCTATTGATGACGTCAAACCACTACCAAAGTGCGGGTTTATGTGTATAATGAAAAAAAGAACGTTTGTTTGTTATTTATGACGATTTAAAATAATAAACTACATGTATATACGTTCTTGGAGTCAAATTGTTTGTTTTGTTGAATCTGATTCATTATTACCGAAAATGTTGACCTTATAGTTGATTTAGAGTAATATGACGTACCTCACAATATTGACTGATATAAACGCTACTGACCTGATACAAAAAAGGCACCTTTGTATCAGGCCGATATTACCATAGTGGTATGATACATAAAAATCTGTCTCGAGCTCGTAGTATCTGTACATACACAATTCTAGTTAATTACTACTTCATGCGTCTGCTGTTTCACCTGATACGTCTGGACTAAATAGTATGTATACATTGGTATACATTATTATTTGTACATTTTATTAATAGTACAAAGTACAAAGAGTAGTAAAATTCAGTGAAAACTCATTGCAAGTAACATGTCTGTCATTTGTAGCATCCTGTTCGTTATGATGATCTTTATCACTGCCCAGTTTTGTCAGCATTGACCGTTCAAAGGCAGTTACCCCAGTTATAAGCATGTTTGCGTTTCGTGTTGTATTGTGCTTGTTGTCCTGTATTGTATAGGCAATTGGTCACTTGCCTCAAATAAAAGACCAGCGCATGTTATTAAGGGTATTTGATATCGGAGTATTGTATTGTGATTGGATATTGTACTGTCTCCATTTTTTTCTACATATTAAAAGTGTATATTATTAATTAGACTTTAAAGAACCAATGAAGCGTTGCTTGTATATATGTATATCAAATGTAAAAGTAACCAGTTGAAATGATATTATGTCATAATGCACTGAAGTCTCACGATGAAATCGGTTTTCTTCTTTACCCGTCCGCAGTCAATGGTATAGCTAGTGTGAACTGGAGGACGTGAAAGCGTGTGTAACTTTTGGGAAATTTATTTCAAATCGGTTTATACAAACATCGTGACCAGTAAGTAGCTTTTAGTACGTTGTAGAACCCAACTTTACACTCGTTGAACACGATTTTCAAGCCATCCGTGGCAAAAAGATGTCGTTTGATTTGTCCTTGAAATGCGGACAGACATAAGCACTTCTTTGTTTCCTCACGTTGTGACCCTAAACAAGAGCATATTAATCACGTGTCTCGCACCAACCCTTATTATTTTGCGCTACAAATAATTTTAAAAGCGTTTCACCTACAACTGTCATTCAAGGACATGGCCCTGTTACATGGAGCAATACACGTTCGTTTGAAATTTAATGTATTACAAATTTGATGTAACATATTAGTGCTTTATAACAAATGATGCTTAACGGCAAGACATTTAAATGAAATATGTATTTGTATGTATATGCTTTATTAATTAACTCCGTTTTTTCTTCTCCCTTAAAGCCATGTGTTTATTGTCTATACACAGGGTCCATGTACATGTAGACTGCTAGTACATGTCAAATTGCACGTAAGTATTCCGTATTGCCCTATATGGTAAAAAGTAAAAGTCAAGTTGTCGTATAACATAAGCGTGGAAATATCATAAATGCACTGTTACTTTAATACCAATACAGAACAGGCGCGGAAGGCTTCAGATTGAATAATATAATACCGCATGATGTCACGATATAGAAATACGCCTTATTCGAGAAAAAATCTTGACAGTATATAAGATGCTTAAAACAAGGTACCGAATTTATATGCGATAGCCATGTGCTTTAATGAATTTTATTTTTATACATAGATATAAATATTTTTAATAAATTAATAGTATAATTTATATAAGTAATGACAATTAAATTGATTACACTTTAAAATACATATTTTAGCCACATTTTCATTATTTACACACCATTTGAGCCGTAAAACAATCATTACTCATGCAGCGAGGCAGATAATGAATTGAGAGTCGTAAATACAAGGATCGTCTTACCTCAAGGAAAAACCACAAATCGGCTTCATTGATGTACATTATTGATACCTTATGTGGTACTATTATCGACGTTGTCTGCGCATTATTTTATTGCCGTCGAAAACAAGTAATGCTTGATTAAGTGAATCGATTGCTGCATCTGGGCACGTTAAGGGAATCACCGTCACTTCTCCAAACAGATGGAAATGGCTACACTATTCACATTCATTACAATATAAAGGTAAAGAGAAACTCTTACAATTGAATTCTAATACATAATGAAGTAATATCAGTTATAATTGCACGTTTTATTGGCAATGAAATCTAGAATTGTTTATATTTCTCACACTATTGCAATATCACAATAAATATAGTCTTGATGAAAACGAAACAGCTGTCGCAAAAAAATATCATAAAATGTATTTAGATTTGTTGTTAGTGGTGTTACCGTTTTCAAATGAAAAGTATTACGAAAATCACTTTCAGTGATAATGTTGCAGCAAATTGCGATGTTTGCATGTGCAGTTAATTGATTATTCCTGTACCAGAAATAAGACGAATAAAGTTTTGTCTCTGGGGGATCGTAATTACGCGTATTAACGTTCGCGTTTATTATTGCAAATAATTTGAATAATCTTTCCATGCTTTCTAGTGTTCTCAAAGTCAATGTCAATAATTAATTATAAATGAGCTTCATTATATGGAAACTATTAGAAAACGTATTGACAATACCAGGAAATGTAAACATAAAGACGTTTCATTT
This sequence comes from Congeria kusceri, assembly GCA_027627225.1. Lineage (NCBI taxonomy): Eukaryota > Metazoa > Mollusca > Bivalvia > Myida > Dreissenidae > Congeria > Congeria kusceri. The sequence goes on along the minus strand of CM051033.1, from coordinate 9,348,059 downwards.
CAGACTTCGGTGGCTTAAGACAAGACACAATATACACCCGATAGTTTGATGTCTAATATATGTATGAGTAAATTGCAGTCAATCCAACAACCGTTTCCAGTAGAGGCCAATAATGATGACTAAACTCAAATGTAAGTTAAGAATATGAATCTCTGCAATGTAGTTAACGCACAGACGATGAAGATATTACATTGCATGCAAAAGCAGAATGTCATTACAACGATGACATTATTTTCTAGATTGATATAGTAATGGTACAATCGATTCTAATACATATATATAGAGATTCGTTAAACATCTTTTGGTGCATTTGGACTTAAATCGTTGTTGTGTTGTTTTTTATGGTGCTTGGTGTAAGTTAGCCAGTTTTAATAATTTAAATAGAGTAGCATAAGACATACATGCATTCTTCATAAAAATATTCACTAAAACTCTAGGGAAATCGAGAAATGGATATTGCATGATATAAAATGATTCTTTTTCCAAAATAACGTGTAGATGTTTCGTATTTTGACACATTTGATAATTCAGAAATCAAAACTACATAATAAGAAATTGGAATATATATGCGACAGTTTGAGATGTATTCACTATTCATCTATGGCAATAATGCATATTTTTCCAACGAGGGCTTTGAGCGCCATCTAAAACCAAGCACCCTACTCAGAGAAAAATGTATATGTGCATTGTTGATAAATTAATGAACAATATGTATATGTGTTTCAAATATATATATTCAGAATGTATTGACCACCCGAATCTCGTGTTGATCAGATAATAGCAATGTTTCTTAATTGACGGTACGTTTCGCCGCTATGTAACAATTGTTTTAATAGATATTCAGCGTTCAACTAAGTCATTGAGATAGGCACACAGTACAAAAACAATTGTCAATGTGGTTGGAATTAATCAGTCATCAATAAACTCGTATTAAGGGTCTGAGTTTATGTAACAAAGCTTGGCGAATGACATTCTAACGCATTATATGTTTATAAAATAATTGATGAAATATGTTATTAGTATTATAGAATTATATTTGCTAGTAGTCATCGGTAACTGTAGCATTCCAACGTACCACTTACTTAAATATTATGTGCGAAAACGACAATGTTGCCTGTCTGTTTTGCTTTGTATTCGCACGGGTCTAATATGTGTTCATATTGATCCAGACAAGTACCCGTATATATGCAAGTTAAATCCATTCAAAACAGACTTTAACACATTTGCTTGTGTTTAGTCTCACTGTATGGGGTATCTTTGTAGATTTGTCTGTATAGGCCCATATTATTTTTCAGTGTGTGTAGTTATATTTAAACAGTGCACATTAACAGGTTTTCGAATTCACTTCTGTAGTACGTTGGTTTGTATAATGTTTATGCATATTATCTGGTAGAACAGAAGGGTTAAATCACTGCATACATAGAGGTAATGTCCTAATGAATAATGCACAAGACACATTATAAATAGAAATAAATTACATTGCAGTACAAACACCATAAAGAAGGGTTCCACGTATATTTTAAGTATGCTTTATTAGATCGCTTAATGCATTTCCAGGAAATGAATGGGGGTTGCAGCGCCTGATAAAACAAACGCATTGGAATAAACATATAATTGCCTTGTATATTTCACACAAACGCCCTAATGACTCCCTAGGGAATATGAATGCGTTTTACCTTCCATTATATTATTGCCAAATGCTATACCAGGAGAACCATTTCCATAAAGGACCATAAACTTGTATTTTATTTGTGACAAATTAATTGATTGTTGCCGCAGGGCGACTGAAAAAAATAATGTCAGGTCTATTATAATTTAATCAACGAAATGCAAAGCAATATTTCTATACTTATGACTCACGTTCAGTTATTCACAATATTACCATACTACGAAATAAGTTGTATTATTTGAAATTAAATTGTAGCCTCAGCGTTCGGAAATAAGTGCGTGCACAATCTAGTTGAAACGCTTGCTCTGCACTCATGAATGCGTATGTTGCCTTTGTATAGCTTGTTTGATAGTCAACCATTAATGCTCGATTATTGAACCGAATGTACCGGTGTCAGGTACAATTTATGCAAAGCACATAAGCAGATGGGCATATATTTACACTTTAAACAAACACATCCTACTTGGCACTAGGCAACGGGTAATTTCTCAAATTCAAAAGAGCGACGGTACAATAGACACAAGATGACAATCGTTAAGGCATGTTCAGAAAGCTTAAAGCTTACAATATATTTTTTGTTCAGATTTCTTTCTACATTTCTTCCACGATTAACTTCGGAAAGAATCATGTTAATTTATATGTTCTAGAGTTTCACGATATTTGTCGGAATGCCTGCCAAGACATGATTGTTTAGCTTTTTTTTCATCGAAATGTCATGCTAGTGCAACATAGTTTTTTTTTGCCAATGCATTAAGTACTAACAGTTAATGCTGGATTGATTAATTTGTTTATATAATTAATGTATATCGTTTCAGTACGCGCACTAGTTTGTGTGCAGCATGTTCACTATCATTCACTAAATTAACTACATATTAGTGATACGTATTTATTATGCCTGATAGGCAGCAGTCGTGACGGTAAAATGTATAAAAAATGTTCAACGCTTATACATTTCTTACGATTATTTACTAGCTACCAAAGCCGCCGTTGAGGTTGCGGTAGAAACGCTTACCAGTGAGCATATATAAGCCATGGATCAAATCAAGCGTTTTCCTTTTGACTTTCTTTATAATAATCTTAAAATGCTGCCTAAAATTGCTTCTCAGTATCATATGTCATGTAGCATATTACATTTCGGTTTAACTTTTTCGATACATGTAAATGTACTAAATCACATATATTATGTGGAATTAAATTATATTCTTAGGTCAGGGACACCGATGTTAAACCGCATAAAAAAGCAATTGAACAAGTGAAGGAAATTTCTATAATTAAGTTTGCTGATCGTAAATGCTCTTTTTGTTCGCATCCGGATTTCAATGGCAGAGCAATTTCCGATCGAGTAAATCAGCGCTGTAATTGCATTTTTATTTTTTACAATTGTGCAAGTCAGAGGCAAGAGACGTATTCGTGCACTTTGTTTAAGGTTTATCACCCAGACACTAGGTCATTCACCGCAATAACATTCTGTTTCACATAGATTCAAACATTGTATCGAGTGTTGAAAATCAGAAGGTACTAACCGCTATTGATTTAAAAAGCAGGAAGTAGCTTCTGGTTTTCAACCCTAGAAATAAGATGAACATGTAGGTGGGTCATTTATGCGTCTTAAATTAGTTTAAGTCAAACGTGTTTAATTAGTTATTACATAAATTACAATTGTGTATACAAAAAATATATATTTGTACGCATAAGTACACAGTTACCTATACCATTTAGTGTAGGATTGAAAACATTTTATGAAATCGTAGTCAATCAATTCCATTATCATTACCTCTGATGCCTTAATTTAGTTGAAACATGTTTTATTGATAATCATTGAACCATCTTGAAATTTTACAACATGTTTGTTCTTATTTGTTTATGCCATGCTTTTAAATGTGGAGTCACGTAGTGTACTTATTTATTGCGATGATGCGCGTTATAAAACTGACTCCTTGTTCTACCTAATTTCATGTTGCTGATATCGAATGCAGTGAAGTGTCAAGATAAGATGAATACATACATCAAGAGATGCCTGCAATAAAGCGTTTGACGACCCAGGACGATTGACCACATTGCGATCCTTTAGTGCGAATATACTTATATACAGTATTTACCATTGTTTTTTTCTAATGCAATTACCGGAAAGTCTCAGTAAAAGAATAAACAAAAGCTTAAACTAAAAGATTTATATTATCGTCAATTGTCGTCATGAAACGTCCTCAATAGTAAGGCTATATTTGACTTTGTTATGTTCCAATTAAATATGTATCTGCCACACACATTTCTTACCAATTGTATATATCTAAAAGCATAGTTTATTTTATTTCTGTGTAGAACGGTAGGATTGTGTTCTTAATGTAAGGTTATCTAGTTTCTTCTGTGTTGACAAAAACAAATACGCCAAGAAAGTTCCAGTATAACAACGCGCGGTTAGGTCTTTTAATATTCGTCGGGAGATGTTGAATTTTGCTGTAATACTATACAGGTGGTGTATAAATGTCAACGTTTAGCTATCAAATTACTAATAGTATGGTTTGTTTAATAAACGTGTTTTGTAAATTTATTTTATCGTAGTGTTTAAACGTATTAATTAGCTTAACAATGTGTTAATGTACAGTTTGCAATTATTATTTTGCTTTAACATTCTTTGAAAATTACAATAAACATTCATTTTGCAATAAATAAGATTTTTTTTCCGCCACATAACAGTCATTCGGGGAAATAGTGCATTCTGCAAAATAACGCAGATGGGAGAGGCAAGCAGTATGCTTGTCAATACGAATACTTTAAATTATGATGCTTTAATAAATTTTAAAAAGTGGAAATTGGATCGTCCATCTTAATAAAATTACTGGATTAACAACTAAGCGTCACTCGCTATGATAAACTTGACATATGGTGCGTGCTACGCATCAAAGTCTGCGTACATCGAACGGCTCACAGCTAATGCTAGTACTAACAGAATCTTTATACACATACTACAGTTTCGCCATGAATATTACTTCAATAGCAATTTATGCAAATATCTATTAAACAACATCCAAGGCATATTAATACATTGGAAATGTGTAATGAAAATAACATTGAAACTCCTAAACATTCAAACACAGAATTCATTTTCAACCAAATTTCATATGTATATATGTTGACATCCCGACTTCAGACAGAAGAAACGTTATCACGAGACTCTATCTTGAAAGGTAAAGCCGCCTTCACCCGCAGGAAAGCGCACGCCATTAAAAGTACACACTTGTGCTAGAGAGGTGATAAAGAACTTTATGTCTGTACAAGCGACATAAGCATTGTCCTTACTGGCTCTGTACAGAGAAAGCTGTTGAAAATACGAGTGCACTTAGTAACCTATTTATTGCGTGGGTTTTAATGTAAAAAAGTTATGACCTATATATTACAATGACAGGTACATGTTCATGGTGCATCTTTTAACAAAAGCTGATTCCATATGTAGATCCATGTTAGAAGTGAACGTTTAAATAATGCCAGTAAACATCTGCTCAATTCACAATAAACGCTTGACAAAGATCTTAAATATAAACAACCTAGTGGTCCTTATTTGTATGTACCAAATGTACAATAAAGGTAAACAGTGTTTGAACGGCTTTCCAATAAACACTTTTTTATTACGACCACTGAAACGTTTTTAGTCAATTACCATTTAGTGTATATACATATATATTTTTTAACATAAGTTTAGTGCCTATGTAATCTACAAACACACAGAAAGTAATACCTGATACGCATACAGCATATTTTAGGTTAATTTAAGTTGTTAAAGAGACCTTTTAACAAACTGGCGATTTGATAATTTTGAAACTTGTTGTCACATATTCAAAAAATAAAAAATATAGTATTTAAAGGGGCGTTATAACACTATTGACCTAGAAATATGCTGTAAATACCGTTTGTTTAATGAGTAATCATTAGTTGAAATGGGTAAAAATATAAAGCGATGTAACGCGAAACGATGGAATAATTTGGAGTGTTTCTGTTGTTTTCGTTGAAATTGTTAAAAACGCGTAAATTACTTAGATACAGTAAAAAATACACTGCCTAGTATGGACGTCGGAATGGCCGAGATGTAACGCATCGGACTGCCTTGTATGGACGTCGGAATGGCCGAGATGTAACGCATCGGACTGCCTAGTATGGACGTCGGAATGGCCGAGATGTAACGCATCGGACATTTGAACCGGTGGGCTGATGTTCGAACACTGGTGGGAGTCACTTTTTTCTTTTATAGTAAAAGTGCTTTTTATTTCAGATGCTTTTACAAGTTAGGACGTTTAATGCCATTTCTTTACAAAATACAAAAACAAAATACAAAAACCTGTGAACAAGTCCCCTTACAATATGAAATTAATTAGATTTGCTGTTGCATTAAACTATTGTTAATATATGTAGAACCTTTCAGGTTGGTTGTGACAACATACGGTCTTGCTTGCAAGAATAACGCATCTTTGTGATACACAGTATAATTAAAAAAATATTTTCGATTTTGAGTTGTTTATCAATAAATAAACAACGATTTTTAGAATAGCATGTTGTTTATTAACAGATTAACAATGATCAAGCGAAACTTATTTCGATTCTAACATTACCGGTCAACATAGTCTGCACTTACAATGCGAACTATAGTTTTACAGTCTTGGAACTACATTTTTGACTTGTTTATTGGAAATTTAACAACGGAAATTCTTCTTCTTTGTCTATAGAAAACAGCGCGTGTCATGTAAGAATGTTCCATTAAACTAGCTTATCAGTTAATAAAAACTGACACTAAATGTAATGTTATGTTGCATAAATTCATGATTTTGTGAACAGTGAGAATTATAATGCATTTTATCCCATCATTCGGCCTGCATTGACGAAATAACACCCCATGGAATAAACTTTGCTTTATTTCAACACTGTGGCGATAAAGCAGTCACGCGCAGTATAATGACGTCATCTTGTTGATTTTGTGACGTCCTGTCATGTTTTTCGTAATATTTACTGCGTTTTCTTTCGTTTATTTTCAAAATAAATGATGGGGTAAATAGAATACTAGGTAAGAGTTGAATAAAGATAAGTTTATTTGCTCGGCACGAAAACGTGAACCATTCGCCAAAGCTCATGCTTCAGGTTTTCTAAGCCTCGCTAAATAAACTTATCTTTATTCAACACTAACCTAGTATTCTCTATATAACGCATTACATTTGTGTAAGATCACATTCTAAATATTACTAAGTGTTGTTCACGTGTTTATTATATTTATAAATAAATAAATACGTACAAAACAGTTATGTCTATAAAATCATAAACTGCACACTTATTTTTGTTCAAATCTCATGTTTTTTTGTGGATTGACCGCCCACTCAATGTTCAAAGAAACAACTGAAACTAAACAAAAGCGACTTCTTGTGGTAATCGAAATGTCAAAATGATGGCAAATCCGTAACAATGTAGACCATATGTCGACGGAAATATACCCACCAAACAAGACATAAATGATATAGCACGTATAACTGCCGAGACCAGGTGCTTTTCCACCCCAATCAAACGTCCACACCCCGTGTTTCCAACGAAAGTTAACCTCACGGTGTAACGGCCACCGGGAAGGCAGCGGTAATATAATCGAAAACCAAACCGTATGTGTTTTTATCTACCCAGCATACAACAGCGATGAGGGCGTTTGATTAAGTTCAATTAGTATAACATATATTGATTAAACTTCAAATAATCGGTAGAGATTAATCATTCGTATAGAAAATAATGTGCACCTCATATCCTTTGATGCTAGTATAGTGTTAGCCTGTAATTATATGAGTGCAGTTTGCATTTTTATATGCAATTAAACATAAATATAATGAATGTTTGTATATGTAAAGATAACAATGAAAGGAACGTGCTAATGTATGTAATTAATGAAAACGAACAAACACATTTTTATATTACAAATAAATGAATATTTACCTAAACGAACTGTTCCTATCATAATACATGTAAAACAATAATATTTTAATCATCATTGTTTTGAGAATGTACGCTGTTTTCAAACTGTGTGCAAAAACACAGAGCCCAAAATGTATGTTTATTTAAATAATTGATACATACAATATATGAGACATTCTAAACAAAATGAAGCTATACTACATAAGCCAATACTCGGATTGTTTTAGGATTTCCGCAATTAAGTTGTTTGAAAAAAAAATCCAAAGATTCCTTAATTTAAAACATAAAAGAATAATAACTAATCCGCAGCTGCTTATTAAATATGCTACTTAAAGCAGACTTGAATTATTGCAAAGTTTGGCAAACGCATAAATGCTTGCAATTGTCGGTGCCTGGTCTGTAAACCAATTATCTGACTAATGTTTGAAACATTTGTAGAACACATATATTTCAATTATACTGCAATGTCTATAATAATTATGCCAAAGCAACTAGCATAGTTTTAAATACAAATAAACAGAGAACATACTTTATGTATTCTCATAGATGCTTGACACTTTTAAGACTACGGTGACAATAATGACATACACTTGAATGAAAGGAATGGCATATAACTTAATTGGCATTCTTTCGTGCAAATAAATAAAAACACATGTGCACGGGGTAAATGCACACAATCGTAAAATCCACTACGCTATTTATTCCTGGCGAAACAAACCGGAAGTCGCAGGAAATACCCCGCTCTATGGAAGTACTCATACTTCAAATTCGCGGCGCCCTAACAATTAATACTGATAATTAGTTTAAGGTCGTTTGATTCTGTTGTTTTGTGAGAACGTTAGTTGTGGTTTATTCATACTGGTTAAAGCTTTTCAATAACGTCGAAATAATCGGTTAAAAAGTTTATTTAGACTTAACATAAACATGTATTTTATTTAATTGTCCAGATTCGGTGTAAAGTACTCGTTCAACATAAAACAAAACCACGTCAAATGTTGTCAAAATGACGTACCTCGTTGCGGTAACAAACACGCGAGAAACATATTTGTTCTTTTGATCCAGCAAACATTTCTTACATTATAGATACGCAATCAATAAATTCAACACCAGCAATCCCGCTGGACACCATTATGCACATTTTACATGCTGTCACACTGGACTCTAGTGTACGCATTTCCACGTACAATCTAACCGGACACCGTTGTACACATTGCTAACGAGTAATTACACAGGACTCTATTGTACACATTTCCACGTGCAAGCCCTCGGGACACCAGTGTACACATTTCCCGCGTGCAATCCCACAGGACACCAATGAACAAGTGTCAAGTGATATGTAAACGATGGCTTAAAAAGTGCGATAAAATGTGTCGTATATGTTTTTGCTGATATCCCATTTGGTAAGTATGGACATCGGTTTCAGTAGCATTCACAGAGCCACATTTTTGCGAACGTGAATAATATATACATATAGTGGGAATGAGAGCCATATTTCTAAGCGAGTGACACAAACTCTATTGTCGAGTGTTATGCAAAAACAGTATATATGAGGCGCATCGTGCGAAAACCGGACTTTATGCATGTGCGTAAAGTGTCGTCCCGGATCAGCCGGTGCAGTCCGCACAGGCTGATCCGGGACGGCACTTTCCGCTTTTATGGTATTTTATGTTTAAAGAAAGTCTCTTCTAAACATAAATCAACTGTAGTCGGAAAGTGCCGTCCTGGATTAGCCTGTGCGGACTGCACAGCCTAATCCGGGACGACACTTTACGCACATGCATTAAGACCGGTTTTCTCACGACGCGCCACATATTCAGTTTGCGTCGACGAAGTTTTAGCAGTTTTTAACGCTGGTAGTTGCAGTTCGTATAACCAATCACAACATATGTGCATTGAGGGCCTTGCAATTTAAATGCCATAAATAATTGCTTTGGAATTCTTCCATCAAGTTAAATAAATAAACTGGGGTGCAATTAAATGCACACAATTCCCAGGAGGTAAATGCAGACAAATATAAACTAATATATAATTTTATCGATACGCAGCACACGGGGTGTTGAGTATAGCATGCCTAGCTACAGAGCCAATTCCAGTACAAAGTGTCCGTACTCTACGAGCTAAATAGGTGAAAGACACTGTTTCGATGTTAGTATTCAATGCACATAATACAGACTCTGTAACAATTCCACACTATTTTAAGTTATTTGCAGACATTTACCATGATTTTATAAATTCAACACCCATCTGCAATCCCACGGGAGACCATTGTACACATTTTACATGCTTTCACACTGGCCACTCGTGTACACATTTCTACGTGTAATTACACAGGACTCAATTGTACACATTTCCACGTACAAGCCCTCAGGAAAACAGTGTACACATTTACCGCGCTCAATCCCACAGGACACCAATGAACAAGTTTCTAGTGACGTGTAAGAGATGGCTTAGAAAAATTTGATAAAATGTGCCGTACATATTTTTTGCTGATATCAAATTTGGTAAGTAAGGACAACGATTTCAGTAGCATTCACTAGGTCATTTTGTTGCAGAGTGAATATGAGAGCCATATTTTTATGTGATTGGCAAATGTTCTCTTGTCGAATGTTATGCACACACAATTAATCTTCAGTTTGCGTCGTCCAAAGTTTCAGCAGTTTTATAACGCTGGTAGTTGTAGTTTGTTTAACCAATCACAACAGATTTACATTGAATGCCTTGCGATCTAAATCCCATAAATAATTGCATTGGCATTCTTCCATTAAGTAAAATAAATAATCTGGAGTGCATATAGGCAGCACACAGGGTGTTGAGTATAGCACGCCTAGCTACAGACCCAATTTCAGTACAAAGTGTCCGTACTCTACGAGCTAAATAGGAGAATATTTAATTATTAGTTAGTATTCAATGCACATAATACCGACTGTGTAACAATACCACACTATTTTAAGTTATTTGCAGAAATGTATCATGATTTTATAAGGGAATCTATTAAGTTGAGCATATGTAGCTGCTGTTGATTTATTTTCATTCCATATATATATATATTATTTAAATGTATTTCATATTACAATTCATGAATATTACATACATTCAAATTCGTTCGAGTTTCGTATAAGGAGGACCATACATGTAGCTTCAACGTCCCATTGTAATTATTTTAACTAGCATTAAACAAAACATTACTTGATTTTTTATCTGGTGGGTGTTCTGGATGTCAAATTTGTCGTCATCGTTTAGGCAAGAATATTAGCAATTGTTTTGCATACAGAACCCAGCTACTTGCATCGCGCTAACATTTTTGGAAACCTCATCGTGCTTTATGTGCAATAAACACCACCCACGTGCAAGCATTTGAGAAATAACTGCAATTGTTTCTATTAATATCGTCTTGGTTTTACAGCAGCGTTTGTTTAAAATTAGAGGAACTATTTTTTATAATATAATGAAGGTCGAAACTTCATTTTGGGGGTGCAATATATACTATGTTTAAGGGCATTGCATACTCCCGCATGTGTCACAAATAACGTGAATGTGTGTTTATGTTTGAAGGTTGTGCTGTCTTTATAAACCAAATAACATTGCCATACGCTGTTGTTATTATTATATAATTGTGGTGGGTGGGGGGTGGGGGTGGCAACATGTTTTAACAAATGTCAATTATCCATCAATACAGACGTAGAAGCTTGAGCAATATTAGCATCTCCCAAATAAGCAAACATAAATTCACATAATCACTTCACCGAATTAATTTAATGGTGTAATTAAAAGTAGACTATGTTTCGGTGAAACTGCAGGTTGTTGGGAATTAAATTTTAATTAAACGTGTTATCCCCTATGCTGTCGTGCATCCAATATAAAGGTTTTCATTGATAAAGGTTAATTATAAAACTGCATATGCATGCAGTAACATTTCTTTTTTTCATATGAGGACAGGAGAAATGGATTAAGTAGTAACGTCACATTATCGATATAATTGTGCTATACATTGTTAATTTAATTAACAAATGTATTCTTATTAATAGCAACATGCACTCGAGTGCATATATCGCTCCGCTGGGTTATTAAGTAATGAGTGTAAAAAGCGAAAGTACCTTGACATATTTTGGTAGAGAACCACCAAAACAACATGTTTTTGAAATAACTTCGAAATCCTAGCACTAATTTATGTCATGAAGATTTTTTTAAGTTTTAAATATAGCGACCATTTCGTTAACTAACCAGATTTATTTAAGCATCTTTGGTAGAAAACCACGCAAAGATCATTTTAATAAAATTATTTAAATATCCAACACTTGATCGTACAATTGTTTTCAATGTAAACAAATAAGATTAAATGGCCCGGCTTCTTTGTCGGCCATACTTTACAACGGACCCTAACCATTTGATTAAAGCCGCAGTCCAGAGAATATAATTAGATACATCTTAAATTGGCAATAGTTCTAATGAACGTTAATGACGTTTATTCGACTGAAAACTGTTTCTTATTTACGAAAGGCATTTTATAATGTTCGAAAACGCTTGGTACGTACGGAATACATGCTGATTAACTCCAGAGGCATCGCCAGCTATCTCATACAGCTAATTGTACGATAAAAAGTTACTAAAACGTTATTATTTTATCGATTTCAATGCGTTTGTTTTGTATTTTGATCGGTAAGTTATCCATTAGAAACGATTTCTGCAAACTTATATTTGTATTTATATATTTCTTGACTGCTGTTTTAAATTTGGTAGAAAACTACTCAAGGAACATTTTATAATTACATTGTATAATCTGAGAAATTATTCCGAAATCCAACCAGGTGTTTCTGACCAGAAGATTTTCAAAGTTTTTAATATTATCATATAAGGACAAATGGTCTCGCCCCCTGGCGGTCATGTTTTAGGACGGAGCTGGACCATTTGAGCAACTTTGGTAGAGAACCGTCCAATGAACATGTCTTTGAAATTATTTGAAAATTTACCCAGAGGTTTAAGGACAAGCGGATGGTAATAAGGATGTCTCTGGAGTTTCATTATTCAGGACTATATTTCAGCCAATACACCGTTTAAATAAAAGGTTTACGGACGCACGCACGCACGCCGGACGAACCATCATGGCATAAGCTCGCTGGTCTTCGGCCATGGGAGCTACATGTATGATCTTTTGCTGTTTAATATTCTATACATGTTAAAATACCGTGCTGAACATGCATATCCAGTCATTTCTGTGGTAAAGCGGTGGGACCAGATACGTACACAGTTGGTGTTGTTCACATGTATATATAGTCATCTCAACATAACAAGTCTATAATATTGATGTTATATTTTGCACACAAAAAAGACAAAACAAAAACTTAACAAAGCGGCACTTATTTTCATGAAGACATCTTACCGATAATACTTTTACTAAAAAATAACTAAAACTGCAAATTGCTTGCTCTGGTGTCCCAAAAGGATCAAGAGTGGGTATTGAATTATCTATTCTTCATACTCAACGCACACTCTGATTTCGATTTCTTATGTTTATTTCGATTATATCACCGGTGCATGTTTCTTTTGGCCGATGTATTGGGAAAGTAACGTTCGTTGAAAACACGGGGTGTATAGGGTTCTTTGGGTGGAAGAGCACCTGGTGTCGGCGGTTGTGTGTGTTCGTTGAATTATTTGAGGTGTTTACCTCTGTCGGCATATTAACTGCAGCATTAACAATTTGAGATAAAACAGGCATTTAGATTACAACGCGACGTCTCTTGTTTATTGCAACAATTAAACGGTAACCAATCAACGCCATTTTGCTTAGGCCTTATCTTTGCCATTGTTTAAGCTTTACTCCATTATAAGACGAGATGATAGGGTGAAGGTTATCGGTTATGCGTTGTAAAAACAACACCATAAACATGTATTATGAAGTGTTTAAAGGTAGGGAACATGAGCAATGATGTTAAGAGTTCAGATATTTGTTCACACAAACGTGTACTGTGTTATTTTGCGTTTGTTTCTTTCTCAAAATCTTAGTTTAATATATTGAATTTTTTTAATCTTCTGTCACTTTTTTCAGTTTACCAGGCATTTACAATTTATTAAACATATTTAAGCTACAGGAAATCTTGTCGTTTGTTTATTTTAATGTGAACACTAATTTAGATTGTGATGATTCAGTTTAAACAAAGAGGAAATTCACTTCAAAAACACAACTTACAATAATGAATCATTGAAAAATACGAGTACTAGTATAATACGTACAAAAATAAACAAGAACCATATATAAATGTTAGGCATTGTATAGTTCGAGTAATGCAACGTAGATTGTGGGTTTTGTTTGCAAATAAACCATTACTGAGCATTCTGCAGCACAGGAGATGTTGATGGATGGAAAGGGCAAGTGAATTACACTCAGGATAATTGCTTTATAGGATGTTAGTACATATTGCGATTGTGATGGCTGCCGCAAAATAATCTGAAATGTGCGTAACATGGTAGTTTCCTCAGCTGCAGTGCAACATCATATTGACCGAGACTTATGCAGTTACTAATGGGAATACTATAAATTCTGCTTGGAAAGTAAAAATGGAAATTTATAACAATACGTGTGATTCCCGTTTCAAAGGTTGCATCCAAAAATAATCTATGTTATCGATTAGAATTTCCGAATAACTATAACTAACAACGTTGTTATGTGTTGAATAATTCTTAAATGCTCCTTAAATGTTTTCTTGCCTTTGAATAAAGTGGTAAACAAGAAACCAATGTTAAAATAATTGTATCGAAAAAATATGCTGCTTATAATGGTTGTTGTTGTTTTATCAAATATTTACGTTTGTGTTTGCTTCTTAAATTACATCGAGCACTTCAGTTTAATGTCCATGTATAATCCAGAAAATACACATGATACAGGTACTTAAATAGTCTAGTTTCAGATGTGTTCTAATTTATTTGAAAACACATTTTACAAATCAAAACATTTCTGACCATAAGTGCACGCTTGATACATAGAAATAAGTAGAACCAATCCTGCACTGTATCTTGCTACCTGTTTTTGATTCTGGCACACTAACGCTTTTTGTACACAATTTATTGTTGCAGTGGTGCTGAAACTTGGTTTACATAAAGTTACTTTAGCATGTGATTGCTCGCAAAATACCGATTTATATGTACCCTATAGCGGACGTTTTCATTACTTACTTCAAAGCGCGCCTTAATGATGCATGCTATTATTCCACGACGCAAGTTTCGTTATGTTATATTAATGTGTCGTCTATAATGAAACGTACATCATTTTCTAATGTTTCAAATTGCACAGTGATATAATATAATTCTGTAGTGTAATGTTGTTTGGTATAATATTGGAATCAATGATAAGTCATCTATAAAATGTAACAGATGTGGATAAATGCATAATTACTAATTAGTAATTAGTCATGATATCGAAATATGAATCGATTTTTTTTAGTAAATAAGGCATTTGCCTGTTATATCAACACGTGTTAAGTTGTAGTTTTGCGATGGTGAAACAATTACATTGTGGGAAAAAAGTATTTGCCTGTTGTATTGATATGTATACATATGTAAGTTTGCGTTGGTGAAACACATATATTTTGTCTTTTTTAATCCACGGATACGTATTCATCAGAGCCTTTGCGATTTTAAATTAGTATTGTGCCTTGATACATGTGCAATTATAGGCCTTTCCCCTAAACTAGGTGATCTCCCTTGGAAATTACCTCCCGTTAGTGTGCATTCATATCCGCCATAATTGAAACCCGACTTCCGGCGACGTTTTCCTTAGCTTGTCATATAAAGTATTATAGATCTAAGACCAAGCGGCTTTCTTCATACAGATAACTAGTATCCAACTAGTATCCATTGAGAAAACATGTGTTCATCCGTGGTATTTATGTATGGAAAACAACCGCTTAGGTCGAGACAAGCAGACCACATTTTTTCCGGATACCTGTCATACGGACATGTGGCCTTAGTAATGAGTTTAAAACGATACTACATTTAGTTTTAATGATTCATTTTTGTAGCACATATCCTCTATGAGTTTTTCATAATATTTAATCAAAAAAATATTGTTTGAAAAATTGCCATTACAAGTTTTGTTGGTCATAAAAATACCAAAGCCACAAACCGCGGGGATCTGATCAAATTGCCCTTAGAAAAATACCGCTAATCCGTGCAATTGTGTAATGCATTGATGATACATATATACATGCAGAGACAATTAACATGTCACAATTCGTCTCCATTGTTTATGTCTCAAATTAAAGTTTATCTCACATTTTAAAATGTTGTTGTCTCCGTTGTTGTTCTTTGCCTATCACTCTCTGAATTTCGCCACCTTATTAAACAGAACAGAACATAATTAAAAGCATTAAACACTTTTTCGAATTAATAAATTGGTTTAAATTGAGTGAGATAATATAGCACAGCATTTAATTTTCAATTCTGAAGAATTGAAAGGTGGTGAACAGTTAAGAGCTCATCGTGTTTTTTTTCTGAAACATACGGGAATTAGCTGCTGCGAGAATAAAATGTTGTTTGTTTACCACGATTCCGACAGAAATAATCTCAGTCAGAGTTATATCAGACTCTTCTGTTGGTTTAGTTAATTACTTACTCTGAATTGTGTAAACTTTTTTTCAAAATGTATATATCTATGTCTGTTTTCTTATAGATACTCACCCTATTATGTGCATAATTATCACGACATATCTATTTCCTGGTGACATATAGACCCATTTTGTCGGGTGTTATTTGTTTCGTAGATTATATGAAGTTATCATGAACATTGTGTTTAAACACATTACACAATAATACAAAAATTACTTACTTAATCTCTTTAATACAACATCAAATGTAACATTTAATGAGGAGTGACATCATCTTTAGTTATTGTAATATTGTATTAACAGTAATTGAAAAGATAGTTGTTTTATGACATTATATTTTTCAAGATTAAAGCGAAGCATGTTCAAGCACCGTATAATATTTAGCACACAACAAGAATATATGCAACGAAAAAAGCTTTAAGCACAAATGTGTATGGAATTCAAATAAGAAGTTGCTGTCAAAGACATCGGAATTACGCTCAAACTTTCTGTGATGATACCTTATTTTCGTAATTTTAGTCGCCAGAAGACTGTTACTTAGCAAAAATCATTATTATTTATTTATTTAATAATGCAAATTTAATACAGGATGAAGACATAGGTTGTTTAGATACTGAACAGTTTGGTTGTCAATCTTCAAAGAGTAGACAATATTGTTAAAAATCTAAATAATAATTTAATTAAACTGATAAATAAAGTACATGATGTATATTATACACGAATGTTGATATTTGTAAATTTATTTTTAGGAAATCAGCACAATTTTAAGATTGAAAATCAAATATATTGTATGTTTTTCGGCAAATATCAATACGCTTATCCCGACTTCTTCATCAATAAACGTCGCCGGAAGTGAACAAGTGACATCGCTCGTGATTACGCAAGGGAAGTAACCTAGTTTTGGGAAAGGCCTATACATTAGCGATGAAGAAATTCGTAAAGTTTGTATTTAAATAATGTGTTTGTTAAACGTTATGTATTCATTTTCAATTTTGTGTGCATTAATTATATTTATAAAATTGTTAAATTAAATAGATTAAATTATGGATAAGTAATGGTGAGATGTGCTAATATGACGTGTAAAGATATGCAGTAGACTGTTCTACAAGTCAATGTATTTATTTCGTTTAAAACATTACGAAATAAAATTCGTCTGCCAACACATTTTAATTAAGTTACATAATAATTATCATTGTTCATTTAATGATGTTTTTGACAGCTTTTGCACCAGGATTGCTTTACAATAAAGATGAATTGAGAATTGTGTAAGAAATATTGTAATGAACGAATTGTCTTCTCCAAAATACTAGAAAATGCTGGGCATATTTATATATTTAGTTAGACAACTCTTCACTAACCTTAATCGCCATTCACTTCTTCATTGATGCAACGTGTGGAAACCCTCGTAAAGTTTGCAGAAACTTACACACTCAAACATAGCTACGTGAAGCTGTCTTTGTACTATACATGTGATAACGTTTTGATAACTCCCCCGCGCATTAAATGGGTTACATTTTTAGCTGGTAAATAATACAACTTGATCAACATTGATGTATAAACAGAACAAGTAAACAATAGCAAAATCAATGCTTGTGTCGTTCTTTTTCCTTATTTACTATCTTATTATGTACATTTAATGACTAGCTCTTGTACTTTTATTTTTGTGAAAGCGGCCTTATATGTCAATATAATTCTGTTCCTAAAAAAAGTAAAACCATGGCTTCTATTTTCAGGATTACAACATATATAGCCATGAACCGTAATCTTTGTTTATACCGGATTTTGTGTTCAAGTGGTAAGACATGTTTCAATATTGCAATATGCAAAGCATTTTTTTTAATTGTTTTCACATTTCATTATGGATTGTGTTTTGATAGTGTTAGGTATTTTTACGCAACATTATATTGAACGAGATCAGTCTACACTATTCTTTATATCTGTAATCGTATTATACACCTTTGGTTAATGAAATGTTAAAAAATGTAACACAGAAATCCGAATATGATGTATGCAAAAGCAGATGTGTAGCATATACGTGTACTTCGAAATTATTCACCTCAACCAATTCAACCGCGTTGTTAATACAATTAGTTCATGAAGATGGAAGATCTAATTTTCAGTCTATTATTATAACTCATCTATCATTATTTGTATAGTCCATGTCGACAAGAACATTAATATCCTCCTCCATCTCTGTTATTTCGTAGCATGCAATGTTCACTTTCACTGAACGATGTTAGTGTGCTTATCACACAAACTAAAAAACAAATAGCTAACAAGGTCATAGACATTATAAAATTAAACCAACGTTCTACTAATTAACTATATGTATACTGAAATAAAAGAAAAACATACATGTATCATTATTTAAACATTACAATAATGATACATTTGGTGTTTTTCATATCATTAACTGGAGCAGTAGTTATGCTTAAATAGTTTGTGAGCGTAATGTAATGGGTTAGTTTAGTAGTCTTTTGGCGATATTACTTGTACAGTGTATTTGAGTATAATACTATATATTATTTGTGTTTATAGGTCCTTACCGTCCGTACTATATTTGTACAATCTGCACTACAAAACTGTGTTAATTCGTCTGTTTCGCCGCCTTTAGTTTTGTCTATTACTGACACCATTTTTCTAGTAACTACTGAAAGCTGCTTTATTTCCGAGGCCAATTTGTCTCCACTATTCACTGTCACTAAACACTATAAACCCACCAAATAAGGTCATTAGTTAAATTTGTTCTTTATAGCTATACTAATTTTTTTCGAGTGTGGGTCATAACGATGAATTTCAGATTATATACACAATTATATGAATATATATAGACTGCGTATATCATAATCTAATTACTCTTCTATTACAACTAATAATACCTATTTGTTTCTAATTGTAGTCACCGCGTTACTTAACGATATTTGATAGATGTTGAACAATGCAAATACAAATCTTTAATAGGTATGTCGTGGTGAAACCCAGACTTAATTAATGTGCGTAAAGTGTCGTCCCGGATCAGCCTGTGAATGAATAAATGAATAAAATGATTTTCGGTACTGCGTCGTTGTTACAAATATTATGTTCTTATTTAGAAATGCACGATTTATTGTTAATAAATTATGGTGAAGGTGTGTTGTTGGTGCGTTAAATTATGTATTTGTAGAACAGTCTTGGCACATAGTAAGGAATTATTTTTAAAATATCCTCATCGCATGCAAGACACCGTTATAACGCGAAGGGTGATAAGGTTACTGTATCAAAGAAACCGGAAATATTGCTTGTTCTAGTAGGAACAAGCCATGGACACAAAATGTTCGAAAAAAGGCCAAAAACCTTGAGTTATCAAATGCTCAATTGCACGTATTTTATCGTTCGATAATGTATTTATTTCTGGTATCTTCACTTTTGTTGTTATCAGCAACGTGAATAAGCACAAGGAATCAGCTTTCAAGCGGGAAACATTGAAATAACTAATAGCCATGCGTTGATTCAACTTTAATGGTAGGAATAATAACAAAGTAATGATATGTAATTATTTAATAATTATAAAATATTTTGTCCAAAGAGATGATCATGTATGGTCGGTATAAATTATGTTGATAATGCGGGGATCAACCATTTACTGAAAATAGGAGAAATCGTGATTTTCCATTTAAAAACACGCTGCAATCGTATGTATTTAGTAACCGTCTAGTTTATTTGTGTCGATTGGTCCATGTTTATAACGGTTCTCACTTGTACTTTAACTGACTTTTAACATGCTATAGTGAAAATACATATCAATACATTATATTATCCAGAGTGGTCCTGTTGAAGATGTGTTGTGAGTGGTGTCGTGGTAGGCGGGGCGTCATATATATGCCCAAGACAATTGCCCATGAGTAAACTAATAGAGTCAGACCAGTACCCAGCGAAGTGTTTATATTGCTGTAAGATATGACGGTAATACAGTAATTTCATGATCGAACAAGCAGCAGGATTTGCCGCTTTCTGGTTAGTAAAGTTCTTTGTTAGAACTCGTATCATCTATCAATGATCTCGAGCTACAATTAAACAGGATAGTAGCGCATTTTTGGAAATAGCATACATTGTATAGAAGTTGAAGAGAAGATCATTACAATATCATCGGAAACAGTTTTGTTGTTTTTTATATTGACAGCTATCACTGCAGGAATGACATCTACATTTTTTATACCTCAGTACTTATTCACACATGCTGTGTGGTCTGAAGTGAATGATCTGTATTATGCTATTCAAGAGTATGCTGTAAACAGTATGCTTGAATAATGTTATATTCTTTTTTATGTTGTTCGAAAACATGTATGTATATTCTACGAACACATTGACGTTCGCCAGTAGTCAAAGGATGGTCAATTACCTGTGAAACAAATATTGGTCGGTAAAGAATTGTCATTCAAAAGGAATTTTTTATTACGTTTTGTCAGTTTCTAGACCAACATGGAATGGCATGTTGTTGTGTTTTTAAATCATACATTGGTATCAGTCCGTAACAGTTGCGCTAATGCATGTAGAAATATCATTGATCGCACATGACGGTTAAAGCATGACAGCTGGTAACACATGCATGTTTGATTGGTATCAACATTGAGTTAAATATTTGTTGAATATAGCTTTAAAAATATACGTCCATATTTATCTTTTTCATAGAACACATTCCAGGTTGGATGCGAAGACTATATTCACTTTGATGTTGGATACCAATTTCGCCCATGTTGAATTTAAGAAGGTTTATACTTTTGCAAATACATTTACACGTTCAACCTTAAACTATAAATATTGGATTGTTAGCAAATACCCCGTTTCATCACGATATAAGTAACTTCTGCTATTTTATTGAATGCATTTATGTGAAACATTTCTAAATTGGTTGCCTATTATTCCGATAAATTTGTCATCATAAAGCGCCATATAAATGCCGGACATTGCTAATGTAAAGTAAATATCATACATCGCCGGAATTTTTTCGTATGCTTCGGAGCGTTTCCATATAAACTAATTTATCCAAATCAATGTCCGTTTAACACGGAAAAATGTTCGTTTCATTTTGTGTGGACCAGCGGGGATATCCCGCCTATTCTATTTTTAATTACCTCAAGACGCTGATATTGAACTAATTTAAATTTGATCAATTGTTGAGATTTTCTACAACTATTGCTGCAAATCGCAAATGCTTCTGTAGCACGCATAAATTGAGATTGCAATGCTAGCGCAATTGCCGATCGAGTAAATCAGAGATTTCATTGCATTTGTATGTTCACTGTTACGCAATGCAATAGCAAGGGACGTATTTCTGAACTGTTTTAAACTCTTTATAATTCCTAGCACATTAGCCATTCTTAGCAATATCCTCAATGTTCATACCATAAAAAGGTTACAGAATGTTGCAGATAAGTAGATTATTGTTTTTGTTTACATTTAGTGCATTTTGGACTGTTTTAAAGAATATTATTCATAGTATTATGTTTCTGTTAAAAATTGTTTTATTTGGCACATATGTATTCACTGATTGCTACTTTTTTGCACACATTTTAAAGCAAGTAATCATAATCATTGTTAATGCATTGTCATGGCCTTTTTTAATGGGATTGTATGTTTATGTACGTTAAAATCGTATTGTAAAAGTATGAAATTGGTTTCAGTTTGCTTTTTTATTATTTAGCAAATACATGTACTAAGTCATGTTTTGAAAACTGCAATAGATGCATAATACGCTTTAACAAACTATTCATTAAAACTGCCGCTTTGTTTACAATTTTATACAAATAGCAAACAACCTGTGTTTTCTATGGATTGCAATATTGTGCGTGTTTAACATCGCGTGTTTAACATCGAGTGTTTAACATCGCGTGACTGCTTATCTGCTTCAGCTCATTGCACACTGATGATATAAACGATAGTGCTTAGATAAAACATCGACTCAACTAATGTCTGCAATTAAGCATACAGCGTCACAAGGTTGTTGACCACATTACGGTTAATTAGTGTCTAGACCCGTAAGTGGCAATGTCATTCTCGGACCGCATGACAAGTCTTGCTCATCAATTTCTCTAATATAATGTCCACCAAACAAGCTGACATTTATAGAAAGGTTTACTTGTGTAATGAAGGGGACATTTATATCCCCAGTTTAAAATATAGCAGCTTCCGTTGATGTAAACGTATAGTACGCTTAAATACGCATGTTATGGTATAGAGTTTTCTTTAAGAGGGGTATATGTCGTATATGTCGTTTGTATAACGATTCAAAATAAATATTAGTTATTAAAGTTTTCTGAACTACATAGTGAAATATCTGCCTTTTATAGTTTCAAATTCCATTATCCCTAGTATATACACTATTCCGAAGAAGATACTGGACGGTTGCGTTTAAAACTATAGCTTCGTGTTTCAGCTAAAAATAATTAAAATTCTGTGTTTACCTTTAACCCGCTTCATTCCAAAAATACAGTTTTATTTGTTGAAAGTCAGATACATTATGTCGGGTTTAAACAGTTGTAAGATGTCTTTCACGTTTACTGAACAAGTCAATTTGATAATACTATGCACGGTAAAGCCCGGAAAGCATAATGCTGTTGTATTTAGAATAATAATATATTTTAAAGGTGCGTGTCGTGGGAAAACCGGCGCTTAATGCATGGGCTTAAAGTATCGTTCCGGTTCAGCCTTGTCATTCCGCGAGGGCTGATCCTGTACGACACGTTCCGCTTTAAATGTTATGGTATTTTCTGTTTCAAAGAAGTCTCTTCTAAGCATATATCCATTGTAATCGGAATGTTTCGTCCTGGGTTAGCCTGTGCGGACCTACCTGGAAACATTATTTAAGAATGTTTTTACAACGATATTGTCCATACATGATGATTAACATATTTAGGAGATTTCCACATTCTTTCTTAATCGTAAAAACAACATTATTATTTGTAATATGATCAAACATCATTAATTCCTTTTTATCTTTATTTGGAAGTTTTCAACAAGCATTTTATTAACTGCATTTGACGGCAACTAAAACATCTTGTACATCAGACATGATTCACGGTTTCAATAGCAAGTACAATTCATTTATGTTCTCAAAATACATTCATTTTGAAAAACAACACAAACATAACTTAAAGGGCACTTATATTTATAAGTTTACTCTGTGATGTAATTTTAATGTGTTGGCAGGCACATTTCAGCTTCTAATTAGAGTTAACGAACGTAATTCAGATGAAATACAAAACAGTCCTAAAATATATGGGATTGTTAAAATTCCAAGACATAAGTGTCATGGTACGTAATACAATTATTACAAATGATAAACGAGAAAAGAAAAACAAAACTTTTTTGAAAATGTCTGTGTAAAATGTTTTTTTCCCGTCATAACTCTGAGTCATTTAAGTGAGTTAAAGTAAACACATTTTCAGCTATGCTTAAAGACCGGTGTGTTGCAAATTAGTTTAATCAAATAGAAACGCGTCACTGTGTTTTAAATAGACTGATTAGTAGAATAACATCAGTAATAAAAATTAATTCATTTTAAGACTAATTAAACAAAAGTATGTTAGCTCTTGCTTTGAGATTTAATTGTAAACGTGACTGTTTAGTTGATTCAGTTGAAATGTGTGTAACAAAAATATGTGGTGTATATATCATTGACATCATCTTGGAGGAAAACCTGTTGGGAAATATTGCTGACCTATTACTACTTTATCGTGGACAATATAATCCTGATGTGATCAGCTTTAATTTTACACGAAAACCATACACTTATAAACTGTATGTAATTATGTTCCGCGCACACTGTACCCATGATACTACTTATTACAGTCACTAGATATCAAACGGAGAGCAAAAACCACCTCCAAAGCTGCTTATTCATAACTTCGTCAAATTTAGCTTCAATTTTGGAGAAGCATCGTGCAAAAGCATATCACTAATTCGAACCACCAAGATATTTTTTCAAATATTGAGTTTTGTTTCCACTTTGGTTCGTTTTGTTTATCTACTGCACGCTTGCCTTTCAAAAGATATAAAATTTAATTTCGATGTTGTGTACATTGATATGATATGTGACTATTTTGAGGCAAATGATACCTTCAATAATAAATTATTATGGAATATGCAAGTCATTCTCGTTTTGCATATACATTTACTTTATAACAAACCACACAGTCATAAGTTTAACTGCATTCAGTCACTTCTTTTATCGACACAGCATGTCGATAAAGTACAGTACAGTTACTTGACACTACTATTCTGAAATACAACATTGTCAAACAAACAGTTTAACATAATCAGCGGAAGAAATCACATATGTTACGTTTACTACTAGCCTTTAACACAATTACCTTCGGTGTAATTCACTTATCAGTTCAATTCATAAGTGCTCACAAAACATGTAAAATGTGCAGCAATGACCTACAGATGATATGCAAAAGAATGCGAAAGCTTAATTATTGTTTACATTGTATGATTTTATTTCAGTAATAATTGCCTCTTAAATTGATTTTGTTTTAATTGGGATCAGGCATGTGGATTTGAAATGTATATTCAAATCAATTTCAGTTGTTACCTATGTACGTTCTCAATACTGGTCATATCTAAAATGTTAAATCTTGCATTTAAAGAGCTTGCAGTGGTGTAATGGTGCGCGATCGGGATGTCCTGGGTTCGATACCGCCACGGGGTGTGTTCGAATGATTTTCCTCTAAAAGACACCACGTATTGGTTCTACCCAAGAAACGGACTAGCTATCAAGACGTTTTGATGAATTTAGCAATTACATTGTACATCACATTATATACATTTCATAAAATTAAGCATTCAAAATAAACATAAGTTGATAAACAAACATACAACACAAAGCACTTTATCGCTTTGCACGTAAAACGAAGAAAGTTTCCTTTAACGATTTTACGTAACAAACGTATAGAAACAATAGTAATCTTAATTACGTCTGCTAACCCTCCGTTACTTTTGTTAAATAGTGTACGTGTGTTTGATGGCAGATTTGCTTTGTCATAATTTCCATTAGCAAACTATTCTGGATAAAAAAATCTAATATAAATGTATAAATATAAGTATGTTCACGGTAATGAAATCGATGCAATAAAATAAGTAAATATCTTTTTTATTCACATATTGGTTGTTTAATAGGGATGAACAATCACTAAATTTAAATGAATTACAATTATGTTAAACATTCATTTTTCGATTTCCTTTCAGTATTGTTTTGGTGGAAAGATAAAACAGAACGAGTTCGAATAATTGACAGTGCATTAACAGAAAGTGATTGTAGAAATATGTTTATCCTGTTAAACGCAAAGACACAGCAACATCGTTTAATAGCTTTACCTGTAATCAATAGTCAGAGTGGTTTTGTTCGTGTTAGAAACCTCGCTAAGGTGGCACAGATGTGACATGTGCATGTTTTTATTTATGTCGTTCCCACGACATATTAGTTCTTGGGAACGAGATCTTATCTCGTGAGAACGACATTAATAACTCGTCGGAACGACATATTTAGTCATGGGAAAGAGATCTGTTTTCGTGGAAACGACATAACTAACTAGTGGGAACGACATATTAAGTCGTGGGAACGAGATAATTAACTCGTGGTAATGACATGATATGTCGTGGGGACGAGATATTTTTTTCGAAGGAAGGACGTAATGAGCCAATCAAAATTTGAATGTCCCTAGATGAGTGGGAATCTGTCGGAGTTTTGATTTTGATTGGCTCATTTAGTTGTTCCCTCGACAAAAATACCTCGTTCCCACCATAAAATATGTCGTTTCCACGAGTTATTTATGTCGTTCCCACGATCAAAGATCCCACGACTTAATAAGTCGTAACCACGAGTTAATTATCTCTTAATATGTCGTGGGAAAGACATAAATCAAAACATGCCAATGCCACATCTATGCTACAGTACCTTGCTGTACTAAAATGTAGTTTAATACCAATGCTCCAAGGCAGTTGTAAAACAACCGGCGATGCTGGGTATGTTATTTATATAAATCTAGAAACGGTGTGAATCCTCATAATATCTTTTGAGCATAACACTACACTGGCAGTTTTAAAAAGAATATTCAATAAATTAAAACTTTTGACTTCTTCCGTGGTAGAAACGGATATTAATGATTTGTTGATTTATAAACACTATGTTTGTTAAATTGCGATGCCCGACGAAAGGCTAACTACACGTTTGAAAGTGTGTGACAAAATAAAACAAGGCATTGACTTGCTTACGAATATATCACCCGGAATAACATGTTATTTGGTTAGAAGGGCGGGTGTCAAAGAACTTCCATAATTCAGATTCGAACAAAGACATGATGTTGCCTTTTTCGTCTGCAATAACGTGAAGTTTAATAGAGCACTTTAACACATGTTTCATACTGACCAATAATGTTACCACCTGTTGTGATTTTACTGTCTTGTGCGCTCCAGAATATTTGCACACATTAGCGTCATCATTATTGTTTGCAGGAAATGAATTCACAACTGTTGAATAACGCCAAAAAATTAAAACAATACCCCGGTTGTGTTAATAAAAAATACATTACGTGATCAAACAAGGTATTTTAAATGACAATGAACGAAACATATCCTCCGTGACCGGTCAATATTTTATTTAAACACCATTAAACTGTCACAGGAATACGCGGATGGTTATCAACATTGACAATAATTTAATTGAAATGAGGTGAGTCGTGGGCAACCAGGGCGGACTGCAGGGGCTGATCTGAGACGACACATCACGCACGTACATTTAGCCCGGTTCTCCCACGACACGTCTCAAATATATCTTAGTACGTTCACCTGGATCTCAGATTAAGAAATACATACATGTACGCATCGCCTTGTAAAACACAGAAGCACAAAGACGACCCCGTGGAAGGTTTTTCATCGGAGCAGAGAAAGAAAAGAAGTTAAAAGGCAGTCGCGTCTCAATAAGACTCATACAGGCCTTCCCGCTTACCATCCATGATGCGCGGGACCAAACACGAATCTAAAAGGCCGTCCCGCTATCCATACATGATGCACGCGATTAAACAGGACTCTAAAAGGCCGTCCCGCTATCCACCCATGATGCGCGCGACTATACACGACTCTAAAAGGCTGTCCCGCTATCAATATATGATGCGCGCGAATAAAAACGACTCTAAAATGACGTCCCGCTAGAAATCCATAATGCGCTGTTCCTACAGAATGAAATGCATGGCTGACGAAGCATAACATGAAATGTTAGTGCCGCTCAATGCAGTCATGAAACCCAGTACCAGGTTTCGTCTTTAACTTATATGTTTAAAATCCGCATAACTATTTTATGCCCCCGAAGGAGGGCATATAGTAGTCGCACGGTCCGTCTGTGGGTGGGTTCATGGGTGTGTGGGTGCGTTGGTGCGTGGGTGCGTGCGTGGGTGGGTCCGTCCGACCAGACTTCGTTACCGCTCTGTAACTTTTTTTTTCCTGGATGGATTTTAATATAAATTCAGATTATTATTTCCCATGTGTCGCGTACAAATCCCATGCTCGTCTGTCAAAGGTCAAGGTGACAATTCAAGGTCAAATGTCATGAATTTTCGTTTCCGCTCCAAAGCTTCTAAACGCCTGGATGGATTTTAATAAACTACTGATTATTATTCCACATTACCAGACAGGTTTGTGGCGTGCAACTCCCATACTCATCGGTCAAAGGCCAAGGTCACAATTCAAGGTCAACGGTCATAAATTTTCATTTCCGCTCCATAACATATAAATGCCTGGATGGATTTTAATATAACTTCAGATTATTATTCCCATGCCAGACGATGTGTCGCGTACAACTCCCATGCTCGTCGGCCAAAGGTCAAGGTCACAATTTAAGGTCGAATGTCATGAAGTTTTGTTTCCGCTCTGTTACTTCTTAACGCCTGGAAGGATTTTAATATAACTTCAGATTATTATTCCCCATGACCAGACACTGTGTCGCGCACAAATCCCATGATTGTCGGTCAAAGGTCAATGTCACAATTCAGGGTCAAAGTTCAATTATTTTTGTTTCCACTTCATAACTTCTAGTTGTCTGGAGGGATTTAAATGTTACTTCAGATTATTATTCTCTATGACCAGACACTGTGTCGCATACAACTCCCATGCTCGTCTGTCAAAGGTCAAGGTCATTATTCAAGATAAAATTTCAAAGATTTTTGTTTTTCCACCATAACCTCAAAACGTTTGGAAGGATTTTTGATATTACTTCAGATTATTGTTTCCCATGACCTGGCGATTTGTCATGTTTAACTTCCATGGTCCTCAGTCAAAGGTCAAGGTCACAATTTAAGGTAAAATGTCATGGAATTTTCTTTCTGCTCTATAACTTCCAAAAGCCTTGAAGGATTTTAATATTACATCCGGTTATTTTTACCCACGACCAGTTGATGAGTCACATACCACTTACGTGCTCCTCGGTCAAGGTATGTGGGTCCAAGTTAACACTTAAAAGGTCAAATATTAGAAAGAAATTTTTGTAGGAAGCCTCATTTTTGCCAACATGTAAGGAATGTAATAACTAGGTGGGAATGAATATCATTATGAGGCAGTGAGTCACAAAAACAAACAGCTGTGCTGCTGAACTCTTAAGATATTTGTCCAGGGCATAATATTGTACTCTGCCATTGTTTTGCATTCCTATGACAAGCATATGCTTCGGGGGCATATGTCACATCCTGTGACAAGCCTTGTTTTCATATTTGTTTCACGGCTGCACCACTGCCCACGCAACTGGAATTTCATCATCACGTTCATTTATTGATTGCGACAAGGTCAAATTGTGCTTAAATAATGCTAACAGAACTGCGAGAATAATCTTTGATTTAAATAAACCTTGTTGTATAATTACGAGCTGCGCGAGAGTCCGGCTTTGGTCTCTGTAGGTTCGAGCAAGGTATTATGTTGAATAAAGCTAATTTAAAACAGCTTTCTTACGACTGAAATACTGCATTGCACGCATGCCTTTACACCAGATCAGGTTCGCTTGACGGTAAACGGTTATTTTTAATGTGCTTTTATTTTCTATTCTAGGAAAAATTATATCGCATATTGCCGCCGTGTATGTTAGAGAAAATAACATTTTACTAATTTGTCGCACTATAACGGTCTATGTCAACGCCGACGATCATCGTTTTTTTAATCGTTACTGTGGTATAAATCAAGATTTATGAAGAGCAACGTACTCTGAGTAGGGACGTCGCTTTCATACTTGTTGTTGTATTACAATACATGCAGTTATAAACACTTGCAGGCATGATTATAACCAAAATAGCTAACATGGATATTATTAGTATACCTAGTTTGTTTGTTTGAAAACACTGACAAAGATGTTAAATACAGTCGAAACCATCTAGGATTATGTTTGGTACAATAGTCGCATTGTTTAACTCTTATTTACACAAGACGTTCCTTGAAAAGTTGTAATAGCAGTTTTCTGACGTGATGAGTTTTGAAAGTTGACAAATATGTTTAGGTACAAATACACGGTGGACCTATTGCAATTGTGGAAAATATTGCTATTTGTTTGGTAGTTCAACTAGGGAATGGGATGTCATAAACTATGCCTTGCATGGCAATCATAACAACAATACCTGACTATCCCACTGATATCAATATATTAATCAGACATACCTCGCCTACAAAATGTGCCTATGTAATACAACACCACAAATATATATTCTGATAATGACATCATACACAATTACACTCTGGTATATAATGGCACTTTTTAATTGTCACTTGATATTAATTATATAGCGGCGAAGTTTATAAAAATAGCCAACGAATATTGTAGACCTAATCAGACACCGTCACGTACAAAAGAGCAAGCAAACCCAACAGCCCATTCACCACAGCCGCAACAATTTTCTTAACGAATGACATGTTTGGCTTGGATACATTAAATTCAAGGCCATCTCGAGATAGCGACTGATATAATTGACAACATATATCCGAAATGCTTCATCCACAAAACATTTTTCATAATCGGTACACTGACATGTGGTTGGTCTGCTTAGTGAAGAAGAAATGTATACATTGGAGCACAATAGTCTTTGTTCACCAGATCATGATAAAAGCAACTCACGACGGCATTACTGAAATAGCAATTATTAATATACTCAGACAATGTATACTTAGAAGATTCAGAGCTAGTGAATGTTGATACTGCTCACATAATATATTTCATTAAATTAATAATCTGGGAATGGAAGCCGTGTTCTTTTGAACATATAAGCTATGTACAGTTTGTCGATTAAGGATCTAGGGCGCAGAAGACATATATATTTATTAGTTCAGAAAAAAAACAAAAACAGAGTCGTCCTGTCCTCATCCATTTACTTTTAATCTAACAAGGAGAGTTTTGATTTTATATGTACACTTAAAAATGTATGTATACAAAACTCCTGGTTTTGTCATATAAGTTAAATAATTATTTTGTTTTGATGTGTAGCTTGTATCGCATAACTCAAAATTTAAGGTATCACCATGGTGGGCCTCATCATGCATGTGACCCATTGGAGCCCAATGGTTAACAATCACCATGGTGGGCCTCATCATGCATGTGACCCATTGGAGCCCAATGATTAACAATTTCCTTCCAGTAGAAATGATGCTTTGCGAGACAAGTGGAACTGTTTTTTTAAATAAAAATGACATAAAAAAACGCACAATTGCTCCATCAAGGCAAACATTTGTACACATATTTCAAAATGTACCCCACAGCAAGCAATTAAAAAAGGAGCACATACTGTATCGTTGATGAAAGCTAAATAACGTGTTTTCTGTATACGCACATAACCGTATTTTAGTGAATCCATTTTTAAGAAAAAAGGTTCATCATGCATACAATACCAATTTCAATTTTATATGCCAGTAAATGTGGAGTGACAAAAGGCTATGCACGTGGTGTTTGTATTTTTAGATGGGAGTGGCATACAATTACATAAACGCCATGCGCGTCACTCAATAACCGCACCTTGTTTATAAGTGTGGTTGCTTTAGATAGACTGGATGAAATATTAAAACTTCGATACTTTTAGATTAGACTCGAAGTAACAATCAACAGATATGCTCGATTAAAAATACCCCGTTGACTCCGACATGATTTACAGCATTTACAGTTTATACGTATATACCATATACTCGGTTGAACAAACAACGTTTGTAATGCTTGGTCAGTGCATTCAAATGTTCAGATAAACGATGAATATTATTATTAGCGAATTATGTCAAAACAAGTGCACTTATTTTTTAGGTTTATTAGGCTGTAGGATATGTTTGTATTATTATTAACATAATTCACGGTATACACTTGTATTTTTACCGTTACTTTAATAATTAAATATATAAATATCGTAATCGAAGTGAATATGTAACCCGTTGTGTCTTGTCTAGAATCAATATGTGACAAAACTGTGAAATATGAGTATGGACATGCGTGTATATATTGTTAATTACATGTACAAGTTCTGATGTATACTGTGTTTAAGTTTCAAATGGGAACGTAATTTTTATTCTTCCTTAATAAATGGCGATAGTAAAACTGAGATAAAAATAAAACAAAACATCAATTACATTTATTATTAGATGCAATTAATGTTTTGGGAACGTCGTTTTGTAATATACTTAATACTTTGACTCAAAACTTGTATTTTATTAAGTTGTAGTTATATCGCTTATACACGTACATGTATAATTTATTTTAATATAGCTAAAGCACAAAAAATGCGTTTTACTAGTGTTTTCGTCAATGCTAAGTATTGTTTTAAATGTACACTGCATTGCCTTTGAATGGCTTGTGTATTTATGTACGGGGTATCCGTCGAATTCTATGTCTAATCATCTAATTCATTGCACAGAATGTTTTAATGTGTATAAAAGAAACATCGCCCTGACGCCGGGACTGTGTCATTAATATCATTTGATTCTCATTCAAATGTAGCTTCTTTACATGTATCACTCATATCAGGCCAGTTATCATTTGCCAGTGTTATACATCACATGCACCTCATAACCGACACAACACGCAAACAAAGCATGCAGACAAATAATTATAATGTTTGCAGTTCCCTTTAAACACAATGTCAATGGTTTGTAGTGTAAGGTAATGCAAAAGCCTAAAGCAGCAAGTGCAATAACTATTCACTGTTAAACATAGTGCAAAATTGTCATTGAAAACACGTACAAAAGCTCCTTTCAATGCGCAGTCAAACTCGTTTGTTGAGTAAGTGCCACTAATTATTCGTAGCTTGTAGGCCCTTAATTTGTTTTCTGATTCTTCACGCGTAAAATGTTTATGTAACCGATAACGCCGCACTGGTAGTCTACATACCTAAAATAGTCTAGTACAATATATAAAACAACAATCATTTACGTCGACATTAAGCTAATCATATATAGTAACGCCATCATCATGCACACCTTATTTCGATCAACGGTTTCGAATATTTTTAAGTTGGGATGATGTATAATATGCCAAACGAATGTCATTTCTCTTGCAAGAAAATTATCGTATATCGTATAAGTTAGAACCTTTGCCCTTACAAGGTTAGTAGGTGTGGTTATATTATAACGGATAGTAATAAGGGTTTCACAGTTCAACAGTAAACCATTGCAAAGCGCACAGTTTAATCAAATTTTAAAAATACAAATACATGTGAAATCAGATTTTAATGGCGATTCTTTTTTATTCAGAAAATACGCAAAAGAAACTCCATTTATAAAACAAACAATGTGTACATGAAAGCACTATTTATAAATGACAGTATTGTAGGTTACTAACAATGTGCCTAAATACGTCTCTATGAGACAAAACAATGTACATCCAATTTAAGTGTTGGTGGAACTTATCGCTACTCCTGTCTCCAAGATTTAGGTAGTCGTTGATAGTCGTTGATACACTAAATAATACTCATTCGTTGATTCACTAACAAATGCTCATTATGTTTCAACAAAAAATCGTCTGACAATAATCTCCCACTGCTTTTAAAATGTCATTTATTTCAAGATGCTGATCAATAAGTAATTTCGAAGGTGTATTTATTTTGGACTGACAATTCTTTACTACAACATTAGCCTATGATAATTGCTTGATTGACAAATACGCATCTTCATCTATCAGATCTTAAATCAGTCACAGACATAACAATATTTATCCTGGAAACGGTTTGTGATGAATTGCTTTGTAATGAAATGTATCTGCAACATATAAGAATGAGCTGGAATGACGATCAAAGGAATTCTAGTAAAATAGTATATCCTTACCTCAATCTTAGCTTTTCCCGAACTAAATAACTCGCAGACAGCAACCTAAATAGAAGCAAGTTGTTTCCAAACATCTTATTTTGTTTAGAAACATAAACACACTGTAGCGAAAAGTTCAATCAATAACATTATAATTTTGGAATTAGTTGCGACATTTGGGATGTTTCCCCTTAATGTCATTGAAATCTATTCGTTGAAGCACTAAGCGCAGCCCAACAAACATCTCAACTATTTCATAACTGCGTACATGTCTAACATAATTGTCTCCACCTCGATGAATTAGTGGCTTTTTAGAAACCAAGACATACCTTGCATAAATATTTCCAAGAAAAAATTGAAAACAGTTTTTTCTAATCAAAACGAGTTTGCACATACGTTGAACTAATAACTCAACCATAATTGACTTAATTAGTCAAAATAATTATCTTAAAGTCAATTACCTAGTTATTTTATTTCAGTTGAATATCTCCACCTCGATGAATTAGTGGCTTTTTAGAAACCAAGACATACCTTGCATAAATATTTCCAAGAAAAAATTGAAAACAGTTTTTTCTAATCAAAACGAGTTTGCACATACGTTGAACTAATAACTCAACCATAATTGACTTAATTAGTCAAAATAAATTACCTAGTTATTTTATTTCAGTTGAATATCTCCACCTCGATGAATTAGTGGCTTTTTAGAAACCAAGACATACCTTGCAAAAATATTTCCAAGAAAGTAATTGAACACAGTTTTTTCTAATCAAAGCGTGTTTGCACGTACGTTGAACTAATTACTCAACCATAATTGAATTAATTAGTCAAAAGAATTAAAGTCAATTACCTAGTTATTTTATATCAGTTGAATGTATTAACTTTTATGCACCAGCAAATGAACGCAAACAGTAATGTCGTTTGTTATACTGGGCAGCTAATTATTTCGTCATAGTGTGCCATTCACTAGAGATTATGTTCAGTTTACGAAACGTTAAACATGAAAAGCATCAAACTGCAAGTATCAAACATTGGCGAAGTTGAAGACGGTATGAATAAACAGACCACAAAGTAGAAACGTTAGAACAGCAAGTTAAATTCATGAACATCAGTTGCACGTTCATCAATGAACAATTTGAATCAACACAAGACATACTTACGATGTCAGAAGATCAAATGAAAACTTGTCATGATAGTCCTCCAACACACAATTGATCAACACCAACAAAAAAGTAGACCAATCGAGAAAACGAATGATACACTTGAATTCCATAGTTTAAGAGAAATGTTATTATTTCATGGAATTAAAAATCAACCAACCAAGAATATTGTCCAACCGCTCATCAGAGATGTGCTACACATTGAGAAAGACATACCTCTCTGGATAGAGTACACATAATAGGGAAAGGAACGCCCGGAAAAATGGGCCCGATTGTGGCAAAGTTTCATCAGTATTCCGACCATGAACTCGTGCGCAATTAACCATAACGTTGGGATCCAGCAAACAAAGGCGACCCTTAACAACCGGCGAAGCAAGCAACATCTCGTAGACAAGGAACGAGCAGCCGGAAGGACGACGAAATGGGCCGGATCAAAACTACTAGTCAATTGGAACGACGGCAGCTTTCGCGAGATCCACAATTAGGACAATGAGGAGTTAATCTTGTTATCTTGGAATGTAAACGGACTTGTACGAAAATTAAATGACACTGACGTTCTGGAATATATTAATCAATATTATATCATTATTTTAAATGAAACCTGGACTAATAAGAAGAGCAAACAAAATGCAGAAATACAGAATTTTGAAAGTATTCATATTTATGAACACCAATCTCATGGTATTAAAAAGGGTCGACAAGGAGGATGTATTTCTGTTTATTATAAACATGAATTAAAACAAAAAATATCTATTGTAGAATTCAATAACTTTGGAATAATTTGGTTAAAGTAAGATTGCTTATTACTTAATTTTGATAAGCATGTGTATGTGTGTTGTACTTACATTCCACCGGTCTCTTTTACAGTTTAAAAGATAGATATTTTGAGTTTTTCGAGGAAATAGAGAGCAATATTGAAAAATACTGCAATTTAGGTTATACATATATTGTCGAAGATTTAAATTCTAAAACATGAGTTTTATCTGATAGTGTAGAATATTATAAATATCTAGATGGTAATACCGCTGCACATGACAGCACGTATGACACTTTTTCAGGACACTCAGGTCTTCCTAAACTTTTGAATAAAGACCACGTAATTGACAGTCAAGGTCGTGCATTGTTATCACTATGTAAATCTATCAATCACGTAATAGCTAACGGTCGTTTACCGGATGACAGAACAGGCAATTATACATTCATTTCATCACGTGGTCAAAGCGTAACGAATTATTTCTTACTACAAAGGACACTTACGATAGAAATTTCATTCATGATTTCAAGATACTAGATAGGACAGAATTTTTCGATCGCGCTGCACTTTATTTCAGCTTTTTAACACATATTACACTGATTTATGATGATAATGAAACAGGGTCTCATATATTACTGAATGAAAATAAACAGGTATTATATCAAATACATGTTTATGATGAAAATGAATCACATGTTAACAAAATAGATATTCTCACAAATGTCTTACAAGAAAAAAGCAAACATGTTTTTGGCAAAGTATTCCAAACAAAACTAAAACTTCACGAAATGTTTCATAAACCTGAATGGTTTGATAATGAATGTTACACGGCAAAATGAACTTTTAAGCACGCAAAAAAATCATTCAGCAAAGATAAAACACATGACAACAGGAAACGCCTCGTTGCCAGCAGAACAAGATACAATAATATACGTAAGAAAGCTAAATATCATCATACAATTAGTAAAGGAACAACACTAAGCAATATTGCTAAAAGCAACCGAACATTTTTTGGAAAACGATTAAAAAATGCTATAAAACAAATAATAAAAAAGCAAATGATAAGATGATTAACGACATGTTCATCAATTTTAAAGACTTGATAGGAAATACTACTGATAATAATAAAATTAATCATAATATTGATGAACATACTGAACCGCATATTATAAACGATTACCTTGATTCTCACAGAAACAGAAATATACAAGGCTGTTTTAAACAAAATAACCGAAAATCAAGTGGGCCGGATAATGTATCTGCAGAGATAATTAAGGCTGCTTATAGTATAATTAAGTACCATCTGTTATTTATATTTAATGATATGTTTGAAAATGCTCAATACCCATAAAGCTGGGTAATCGGTTATATTACACAAATATTTAAAAGTGGCGATCCCAATCTTGCCAAAAACTACCATGGAATAACCGTTAATAACATCGTGTCAAAGATAGACTCCCAAGTATTATTAAACAGACTCACTAAATGGTGCGAATTTCAATATGGTTACCAGAAAGGAAAAAGCACAGTTGATTGCATCTTCATTCTCAATAGCATAATTAATACAGTATTAAATTCGGGTCAAAAACTATACTGAATTTTTATCGATAATGCTAAATGCTATGATAGCATAAATCGTTCACTGCTTTGGCAAAATTAACATCAGAGCAAATCAGCTCAAAAATAGTTTCCGCCCTTAAAGCGATGTATTCTTCCGTAAAAGCAGCGGTAAAATTACAAACACATATATCTGAATAAATACACGCATAGACAGGTGTCAAACAAGGAGACCCATATTCGAGCATCCTGTTCATGATGTTTGTGAATGACCATATAGAAAATATAAGCTCTGACATTTAAGGCATATTAACTATAAACGAAATGCAATTGCTCCTGTTATCATATGCTGACGATCAGGTCCTTTTTTTCAACATCGCCGTCTTCTGTACGTCTTGAATAACATCGAAAGTTACTGCAATCGATTTAAACTCAACATAAACACCAATAAAACCAAGGTAGTCATTTTTTTTTAAAGTATTCGACCAACTTATCATAATTTTATTTGTATGAAGAAACATTAGAAAGAGTACCATCGTTCAAGTATTTAGGTGTAACATTATTTAAAAATGAAAACTGGGATAAAACAGTACAATCAATATCAAAACACAGTAACAAAGCACTTCATATACGTTCCTCAGTAATAAACCAATATAACAAAGCACTTCATAGACGTTTCTCAGTAATAAACCAATATAACAAAGCACTTCATAGACGTTCCTCAGTAATAAACCAATATAACAAAGCACTTCATAGACGTTCCTCAGTAATAAACCAATATAACAAGCACTTCATAGACGTTTCTCAGTAATAAACCAATATAACAAAGCACTTCATAGACGTTCCTCAGTAATAAACCAATATAACAAAGCACTTCATAGACGTTCCCCAGTAATAAACCAATATGAAGTCCAAACCAAAGACAAATTAAATCTTTTTGATAAATTAGAAACACCCGCACTTCATTATTCCGCTGAGATTTGGGGTTAAAAATCGGGAAAAGAGTTAGAGATTATTCCTAAAAAAATTTTTTAGAAAAATATTATGCGTTAATAAATCAACGAATTTGTCTGATTTATATGGTGAATTAGGAGGGTATCCGCTATCCGTTATGAAAAAATTACACATGTTGAGATGTTGGTTTAAAATAATCTCATTAACAGACGATTGTTTTATAAAAACAACATATTAATTACTACATAACGACACAAAACATAACACTACTTACAATAACAGAAATTGGGCGACACAAATAAAAACAATACTTGAACAGCTAGGCTGAATATACATATAGGCGGAACAAGAAACTCTTACAATCTTATAAAACAACGGCTATTTGATCAATATAAACAACACTGGTACAGCGAAATAAACATTTCAAAAAGACTCACCACATACTGTCGCTTCAAAGAAATGTTTAATATAGAACCATATTTAGATATCGTTAAAACAAAGAATAGCACTAAAAAAATGTCGATTGTCATCGCACATATTAGAAATAGAAAGAGGTCGATACAATAATATTGTCCGATAAAATAGAAAATGTAAATTGTGTAGTCTTAACGTTATAAAAATGAATATCATTTTTGTTAACCTGTCCCATATACAAATATATTAGAAAAATCAAAGTAATCGACCTTATATAAAACGTTTTAAGCTAAAACATATATTTGCATACAATGTGTTGATTCGTTCTCTGTAGTCATTTAGAACATATCCATTTGTTTCGTGTGTTAAAACTGATACAATAGACGTTTCGACAAAAGCCAACATACTAGTACGCAAATTAATCTGCAATTATAGCCAATCATTACACTTGTATATCACGTGTTTAACACGTAGCACGAAATAACGCTAGTGATGTGTATAGGATGTTGGATGAATGGAAATTAATCAGCTAGCGTTAGCTTGGGATGAGTTTATACCGTTATGGAAAAACCCGAAAAGGTTTAAAATTGCCTCGCATCAGTCGAACGAAAACCATTAGACATATAGGTAAAGACAGTCACCTTGTTATAATACGCGGCTAGTCTTCGACACTTTAAACGCATTGTCAATTACCTAAATTTCAGATAAATATGTCTACATTAACAACTCACTATCACATACCTTTGCATCCTATTATACGTACCAGGAAATGTATCTTACTTATATATTTTGCTGCGTAACATAATGTCATGACCGGGATTTGGAAAAAGAGATTACGTAAAGCTGAAATGCGATTAATAGAAACCGCAACTGTATTTGCAAGTGAAAACATAAAACACACAGACAACACGTTTTTGTTTTTTCATGTAGACTTCGCGTTGCATCCTATACACTACTACGATATAATTGCGAATGTACAACCTTTAAATTATCCAATGACTGTTTGTTTAGACGAAGCACAGTAACGGGATGTTTATTTCCGACAGAGATTTACTTTAACTTACTGGAGTTTCTTCATCCTGAATTCGGCAATGTTAGCATTCATCATCTTGAATATATTAGAAAAGTGTAAAAATCTAGTTGTTGATAGTTAAAGATGCGTTGTAAAAAGGAGTATCCCAATAAACTCCGAAGGCTTATTTTTTATGGAATTGTGTGCATGTTCAATTCCATTAATGTGTAGTTCCAGTAATTGGTGTTTCTTGTGAATAGCATTCACTGGGTAAGAACCGACCTCACGCGCAAATATTTTCAAGACGGACACCAAATCCATATCATCACTGCGAACCTTAATGTGTACGTGTTGATTACTTATATAAATATATGTACAATGCATTCGAGAAATTCCAACCTTTAGACAATAGGTTATATTTTGGACGGATTATATCTCGTATGATTTGTCAGTATTGTGTCTGTTTCTAACAAAACCCAGTTGAACCCGATAATTGTCTGACAAAGAATGCCTCTTTTTTAACTAAGTGTGTGTAAATCAGGTACCGATTCGGCAAATAGTAACAGGCAATTGGCAATTGACATCTGTGTATGTCGTAATTTGTATTGGAACCTGTTGCAATGAGATGCAAATGGTAATGACTATGCTAAATGCTGCTTTTTAGCCACGCATTCACATCCTTGCATAAATGTTCTTATAGCTATGTTTAAATGCACGCTAGAGAATAAACGCGTCAAGAATAAAACAGGTTTTACTATATGCGATGCATTTACTATTAACTTGGTATGTTTCATAATGAATGCCTCACTAATTTCATCAGTGTAAATAAACATAAAATGTCTTAAATCTAATTAATACATGTACATACATATATGTTCATCAATAAGTAGTACTTAATACCCACTTGTTTAATTTATGTTTCTTTGGAAATTAAGACACTCTTTCCATGTATACCGATATACTTATTGTATAATGAAATAAAAAATACCACCGAACAATAAGAATATCTCCGTTATGTCCGTTATTGCTCGTGAAGCAATACATATTTGTAAATACCCAGTCAACATCGCGAAACATTTCTACCTTAACTAATTATAATCGTATCGCAAAATAACATCACAGATTTTCGCAGATGACCAACTGATGTTCATGTGTTGAGAAGTGACCATATGTTAATACGCTATTGTTTTATTGCATGTTTGTCTGACGGATCATTCAGTTCGCCATAACTACAAGTACAATCGTTCATGGTTTATAAGGTGATAATTACATTTGTAACTTTGCAGAAAATTATGTTAAGCAGTGCATAAATATTATGACTTTCTACTATGTAAATGGCATACCTGTTTAAACCATTTAGCACTAATACAAAGTAACATGTTTCCGTTATCAACAGAGTCATGTAACATTAACTGTTGACTTATTTTGTGTATGTTATACCACGTATACCACGCATTAGCGATATATTAGAGAACTACACAAAACCTCAATTACAATGTATAACCTCATGACTGAGCAAATATACGCTTGTGCAAAATCAAATGTGTGATTGTGTTAAGAAATAATAACGATATTAATATAATGGATCCTTTTATCCCCTATAAATGCAAACTGACGAAGTTAACGATGTGCTGATTGCATTTGGCAGATTGCAGTCGTTTTTGCGGTATCTAAGGCCCTGTCACACTGTCGCGAATTTGTCAGATTGCTTTACGGGGAAGTTGGACGAGTGGCATTGACCACATACGATGTTACAGTGTTAATTCGGTCTGATTGGTATATTGAAACAAAAGACACGAACCGGAAGCAAAAACAATGCAATAGAAGATATTCCACCGACAAATATTGTTCAGAATTTGTATGATATGTCAATCAGCTATGCTGTTTTCAATTCAAACCATATAAATTGAATACCTATAAGTGTCAACCAGTTCATTAGACATCGAACATTGATCCATGTGCTGCATGATTTATTTATTCCTGGGTAGAATCGGACGAGTTGTCTTTGAGAACCCTATGTGGTTTGCGATTGAACTATTTTTCGGATAATATTAGTTAAGAAAGGAAGAAAGTTGCCAAGAGCGAGTACAGTAATTTTATTTTACTGTATATCCCCCGTGACCGGTCAATACTTTATTCAAATACCATTGCACTGCCACATGAATATGCGGATGGTTATAAAATATGACAATAATTTAATTGAAAAAGGGTGTTTCGTGGGAAACACGGGCCTAGTGCGGACTGCACCAGCTGATTCGGGACGACACATTACGCACGTACACTAAGCCCGGTTTTCCCTCGACACGCCTCAAATATATCTTAGTACGTTCACTTGGATCTCAGATTGATTTAGACATAAATACACATCGCCTAATAACAGACAGAAGCACAAAGACGACCCCGTGGAAGGTTTTTCATTGACTCAGATAAAGAAAAGAAGTTTAAAGGTAGTCGCGTCTAAATAAGACTCATTAAGGCCTTCCCGCTATCCATCCATAATGCGCGGGACTAAACACGACTATAAAAGGCCGTCCCGCTATCCACCCATGATGCGCGGGACTAAACACGACTCTAAAAGGCCGTCCCGCTATCCATACATGATGCACGCGATTAAACACGACTCTTAAAGGCCGTCCCGCTATCCATCCATGATGCGCGCGTCTAAACACGATTATAGTAGCCCTGCCGCTATGCATGCATGATGCGCTGTTCCTAAAGAATGAAATGCATGCCTGACGAAGCATATTACTATGAAATGTTAGTGCCGATCAATGCAGCAGTGAAACCCAGTACCAGGTTTCGTCTTTAAAGTGTGTATGTATGATATTTTATAT
This sequence comes from Congeria kusceri, assembly GCA_027627225.1. NCBI lineage: Eukaryota > Metazoa > Mollusca > Bivalvia > Myida > Dreissenidae > Congeria > Congeria kusceri. The sequence goes on along the minus strand of CM051033.1, from coordinate 9,305,897 downwards.
TTTCAAAATAAGCTGAAGAAGGTAACAATACAATTTGAAAACAAACAGAAACACATAAAAGTGACGAACAAAACACTTCAATATGAAATAAATCAAGAAATACTTGTGTTTACTTTTGCATCGTTTATTAGTTTAGTTTACTTTAATATGAACCTATTTATTTTAGTTCGATTGCATCGAAAGCCTAAGGCTTATTGAGACACTCTCGAGTCCGTTTCCTGGGTAGAACCAGTACTTGGTGTCTGTGGGGAAGATCTTTTGAACGCTCCCAGAGTGGATATCGAACCCTGGACCTCCCTATTGCTAGGCGTACACCATATATCCACTACGCCACCGCGACATCGTTTATTAGTCTTGTGTAACATAAATAAACTGTCTAATCAACGTATATATATTTATCTCAGTTTCCGCTGTACAGACAAAAACTATTTAGTGATTAAAAACTAGCTTATTGAGATTTATTTGTATTTATGTCACTATATCTGTTGTTAGATCGTACATATACACTTCAACTTACATGTTTAACATCCGCCTTACAGCTAGGCTTTTTCATGTTTGTTTCACGACTGAACAACTGTCCTCGCAACTGGAATTGCATCATCACAAAATAATCGTATGTTTCAGGCCGCGTTAACTTATTGTATTCCATTTTCATTCTGTGTGTATGTATTGTTTGCGATAAGGCCAAATTGTGATATAATAATGTAGAATTCACAAAGAACAGCGAGAATAAGGTTTGATTTTTGTCTAGATTTGAAGTAAATAACACATGTTAAATATATATGTCTAACGACGAGCCACGGAGAAATGGGGAAGTCATTTGGTGACATGTTTGATTTGTAAGTTGTGTGTGCAATAGCTCCAGCTTTGATCTCTGTAGGTTCGAGCAATGTATGCTGTTGAATAAAGCTAATTTCCAACGCCTTTCTTATCAACGTAAATATGATAACATTGTATACACCTGTAATATAGTAAGACAGCATTGCATGCATGCTTTTACTCCAGATCGCGTTCGCTCGAAGGGCAACAGTTATTTTTTATGTGCTTTTATTTTATATTTTCGGAAAGAAATATTTTACATATTGTCGCCGTGTATGTATAGAAAAAAGACACTACTCATTCGCCTCACTATTTAGGGCTATATCGACGCCGGCGATCATCTTTTTGTTCATCGTTACTGTGGTATAAATCAAGATTTGTGAAGACAAACGTACACTGAGTGGTGACGTCGCTTTTGAACGTATTACTGTTTAAACACACACGCAGCTACAAACACGCACAAGCATGATTATCACTAAAACAGCTAACATGGATATTCTGTGTACACATACGTGTTTGGTTGTGTGCAAACACTGGCAAAGTTGTTAAATACAGTCGAAACCATCAAGGATTATGTTTGGTGCAATAGTCGCATTTTTTACCTCCTATTCACACACGACTTTCCTTAAAAAGTCGTAATAGCAATAACCACTGTGCGACCTAGGCAGTTTTCTGCCGTGATGAGTTTTGAATGTTGACAAATATGTTTAAGTATTAATTCAAGGTCATGAAAGATATGCTACAGTTGATAGTAAAATATATAACAAAACATTTTACTCAGGACATTTACATGTGCTAGGTCTAATAAGTAGTAAATAGTATCACTCTGGAACACGATAGTCTCTGATAGCTTGATCAGGAAAACAATATAGTTATTCAATTACCGAGGGCATAACTGAAATAGATAAAAGTCCTTATTATAATAAAACAGTGGGAATATTTATTCCCAGTGCAATCAAAATTAACGAATGTTAATATTGTTTACACCACACATTTGATTAACATAGTATTCTGGATATGGACACCTCGTAATTGTTAACATATTAATCTTGGCAGCACGTCAATTAGGGATCTAAGGTGCAGGAAACGGATACAGAACAAACTAAAGCTGAGTCAGCCTCAGCCATTTTTTGTCTGATTGATCCTATGCTTAAACTGTGTGAAGAAAATATCATTTTCTGTATGGACATTTAAAGGCACTTGTTCACACAAATTTCGTATTTAAAAAAAATGTCATTGAATGTCTTTACTGCAAAACTTACAGTATTTGAAATAATCTAAACCAAATCTTATTTAATCAAAAAAGTTAAATAAAATAATTGCCTTCGCCGGGACTAGAACCCGGGACCTTTGAAATCTAAAATCTCATGCGCTAACCTCTCGACCATTCAGACCTATATTTTTGCTTGAGTATTTTAACGCTATGTTAGAGATGCAAGTATTTACCAAAATACCGCTTCTTAATTTTTCGGGTATTGACGTTAACATGTTCAACATGTGTTTAATTCTTTCTGCTGATGATATTGCAATTTTTGCTAATAGTAGTGAAGAACTACAAATCTACTTGATCTACTTGAACAATATTGTAACGAATGGAAACTCCTCGTGAATAGGATTTTTCATAAAGGTAGAAAACATCGGAATCTAACATTCATATATAAAACTAATCTGATAGAAATTGTAAACAAATTCACATATTTAGGCATAGTTTGTACTACGGGTGGCTCATTCACTGAAGTACAAAACACTCTTTCTGGACAAGCCCTTAAAGCCATATATAAAATGAATACATACTTATACAAATTTACAGAAGTAACCATCAACCACAGACTAGACTTATTTGAAAAACTTATTGTACCTATCTTGAATTATGGTTGCGAAATTTGGGGTTTTAATAAAGGCCTAGCTGTTGAACGCATTCATTTGCAATTTTGCAAAAGTATTCTTTGCGTTAAAAAGAGTACACAACATGACTTTGTTTATGGTGAACTGGGTAGGCTTTCTATGCAGACTATGAAGCATTATAACATTATTAAATAATGGATAAAACTATTACAGTGTAATGAAAAAAAAATGGTAAAAAGGTTTACACATTGTTAAAAAACGATTTTGAAAATAACCCCAATAAGAAAAATTGGTGCTCACAAGTTAAAATGCTCCTCTGTTCCTTAGGCTTTCACAATGTGTGGATAATGCAAGGCGTTGGAGATGCTAAAGTGTGTTTATCAATCGTTAACCAGCGTTTAAAAGACGCATTTGTACAGAACTGGTCAAGTCGATTGCGTGAGTCTAGTAGAGGCCTATTGTATAATAAATTCAAGTCTTTTGAATTCCATGACTACCTTAGTCTAGTTAACATCAAACAATTTCGAATGTGTATTACAAGATTACGTGTTTCATCTCATAGATTACATATAGAAACAGGCCGATGGAATAGACCAGAAGCCACACCAGTTGAAAACAGAACATCCGTTTTATGTAACACGTTAGAAGATGAATATCACTTTATTAAGGAGTGTGTTTTATATAATGATTTACGTGCTAAATATATATCCAGATATTTTCGCACCAGGCCAAATATGCAAAAATTCATACAACTACTTCAAAAAAAAAAAAAGTTGCTTAGAAATTTAGGGGACTATATATTTTATTCCTTTGAGTCCAGAAATCAGTCCTTATATGACTAATTTTACTAGCCAGACTGTTGTTATAATTTGTGTAACTGAAAGTATGTACTGAGATTTAAACTTAACTTAAACTGAGATGTCCTAATCATGTGACTTATATGTATTTGAAATTGTCAGGCTCGCAAGCGTATGCATATTTCTATGACACATGTCTCTTTATAGTTATATCTCCACCTTCTATGTACTCTATTATTATCCTATTTAGTAAAATGAGTGCGCCATCTCCATCTCCAACGTGTTTTACAGTTTTTCATCATTGTATGCTCCATAAGCAACAAACATTGTATACATGTACTTGTTTAGTTATTTCGGTTCTATACACTGTCCTACCATATCGTTTTATGTAAATATGTTGTCCTCGTGGGTCTTTGGGCCTAACGGAACTTCAGAAAATAAACTATAAACTATAAAACTAAAAACTATAACGAGTAATTTCTTTTTGGAATCTATGACAACATTTTTGAAAATTGTCTATTCGCCAATATGTGAACACGTCCCGTTAAGGTTAGTTATTATTCTGTTAAATTCTGTTAAATTAAAGTATGATATCTGACACGATTGTTGTGCAGTATCAAAATAACGTATGGCTCTATAGGGATTAAGACAGACCTCTTATACGCGACGAAACAGTAACTGAAATATTGCCGAAATTATGAATCGATAATTTAAAGTTTGCTTCTGTTAGTCATAAACCATGCGTGGATTTATTTTTCAGCCATCCTCAGATTTAAGGATACTGTTTGTCGATCTTAGTTATGCGTGTGCTATGAAATAATAATTACTTTTTCAAAATGAATGTCAAGGCAAACATTATATAGCACAATCACCATATCTAAGACATAAGAAAATAATGGAATATTACGAAAATTACCATATAAAACCATCCATTGGTTCTCATGATATAAGTATATTATTTTTAAATAATATTAAAATAACTGTAGAAATAAAACTATGGTCATGAATGCGTGTTATGAGAGAAGTTTAAAACTAAAATAATACTTCGCAGCGAGCTGTTATATACATGTATACACAGCGTCCAATCAGATCGATTGCTGACGAATGCGCAGTTTTATTTTCTTATTCAAACCCGAATGTAGCCGTTACAGTAGAATAATTGGGTCTGCATATATGTGATAAGAAACATATTTTGGTCGATGTAGACGTTTATTTATGTTAAATAAAACGTTGTTTTTTTTGTTAATGGGTAAACGAAAGAGTCATAAATTGGCATAAATAAATCTATTAAAAAAAAAACAGACAGTTCTTCTTTAAGTGAGTTGATTTCTCCGCACATTAAGAGAATCACCGTGACTTCTTCAAACAAATGGCAATGGCTATGTTATTCACATTCATTACAATATGTGCAGAGAAATTCTTAGAACAAAATTTCTAGATGCCTGCAATTGAATACTATTTAATAATGAAGTAATAACAATAATAATTGCACGTTTTATAGACACAAAAATCATGTCTAGAATTGTGTATACTTTTCACACTAGTTCAATACAAAAATAAATATAGCCTTGATGAAAACGAAATGGCTCTTCGCCAAAACAATCACAAAATGTAGTTAGATTTGATGTTGGTAGTGTTACTGTGTTCGAAAGAAAAGTATTACGAACATCTGATCACGTGCCGTTATAATGTGACAGCCAATTAAGGTGTTTACATAGGAAGTCAACTGATTATTATACCAGAAATAAGGCTAATAAAGTACACCGCAAATGTGATCTATAAGCCGGAATTTGAAAAATATGTCTCTTGTAGATCGCAATTACCTTCATAAAAGTTTGAGATAATTAGCCAAATAGAATATGAGTAATCGTGCCATGCTGTCATGTGTTCTCAACGTTATTGTCATTAAATAATTATAAAAAGATCTTCATTACATTGAAACCATTTGAACACATGTAAAGGATACCAGGAAATGTAAACAAAAACCGTTTCGTTTTAGAATACAGTGGCTTAAGACCACAAACAATAAACACATATGGATAGCGGATAGGTTTGATTTCAAATAACTTTGTATAAGTAATGTGAGGTCAATCGCACAAATGTTTCCAAAAATGCCCAATTTATGATGACTATACTTAAATGTAAGTTAAGAATATGTAACGCTATAATGTTGGAAATGCATAGACAATGAAGAGATTTACATTGCACGCAAAACACATAATGTCATTACAACGATGAAATCATATTTTCTAGATTTATATAGTCAATGGTAAATCGATGTTAGTATATGCCCATGTATATTGATTTGATAGGCGCCCGTTGAACAGCTAATGGAGGAGGTGGACTTCAACCGTTGCTTGGTGGTTTCTTAATGTTATTGGTGTTCGTTAGCCAGTTAATATCTGATTCTTGCAAGACTTTGACCACACATTCAATTGTTCAGTTTTGAAGATGTTTCTGAGTTACATTAGACATGCATGCACGCTTCATAAAAGCATTCAATTAAACTCTAGGGGTGTCGAAGAATTGACATTGTATGACATATATGGAATATATATGCAACAGTCATAAATCAACCTAGTTTGAAATGTATTCCCTATCCATTTATGATATAAATGCATAGTTTGCCAACGAATGCGGTGTGAGCTATCTAAAACCAGCAACCCTACTTACAGAAAAGTATATATGTTGATAAAGTAATTCATTACTATGCAAACGTATTTCAAGAATATACAAGCACAATTTAAGAACCACCCAAATTTTGTGTTGGTGAGATAATTACAATATTTCTTCACGTTACGTATCGCCGCCATGTAAGAAATGTTTTAATAGATATTCAACCGAGTCATTGAGCCACACAATACACGCCTAATTGTCAATGTGGTTGGCATGATTCACTCATCAATGTCCTCTTATTCAGGGTTTGAGTTTATGCAACAATGCTAGGTGAAAGACAATCTAGAGCATTATGCATTTATGAAATCTCTGTTAATTAGTATTTTAGAATTATATTTACCAGTAGTGATCGGAAAACTTATGTCACATTCTGACGTACCACTTACTTAAACATCTTCTGCACACTCAGTTTAGTAGTTTGTTTAATCTACAAAGTTGCCAGTAAGTTTTTGTTTGTTCAAGTTTATCCAGATTAGTATATATCCAGGTTAAATCCTTTCAAATCAGACTGTAACACATTTGCCTGTCTTCAGTGTCGCTGTATGAGGTATCTGTGTAGTTTTGTTTGTGCGGGCCCATATTATACTTGCATATTTGTGGTTATTTTAAAAACGTGTGCATATTAACAGGTTTTCGAATTCACTTCTTTAATATATTACTATTGTATAATTCTTATAAATATTAACGATTGTAGAACAGAAGGGTTAAATAAGTGCATGTCCTATGCGTAATGCACCTGTACATATTCACATAATTAATATAAATTACTTTGCTGTACAAATACCACTAAGAAGGCCTTATCGCTCTTGTCAAATTACAACTAATGAAAAGTCTACGAGTGTGTTATTACCTTTTGTTATAATTATGCATATTATATTATACATAAAACATAGAACATAAACGTATTCATCTTTATGACCCATGCAGTAGTTAAGTTCGTATAAAATAATGAATTTAACAATTTTGAAACAGGCAATGTATGAGATTTTATCATGCATTTTCCAGGAATTGAATGGGGATTGCAGCGCCCGATAAAACAAACACATTGGAATAAGCATATAACTTCCTTGTATATTTCACACAAACACCCTAATGACTGCCCAGGGTATATTAATGCGTTTTACCTTCCTTTATATCATTGCCAAACGCTATACCAGGTGACTATTTCCAAAAAGGACCATACACTTGTATTTTATTCGTGATAAATTGATTTATTTTAGCCACAGGGCGACTAAAAAATTAAAATCAAATCTTTTAATTGTGCGTGCAAAATCTAGTTGAAACGCTTGCTCTGCAGTCACGAATGCGTATGTTGCCTTTGTATTGCTTCGTTTATATCTTGCCACTGGCATTTCACTATGTGTTAATACTCATTAAACAACATTCAACGATACTTGACGGGTTAATAGTTTGTTTGTTGTTATTTTGTTCCTACTTTGAAGCACAATCCGGACATACGTTTATGTATGCAGCAATTAATGTTTAATAGTCAACCATTAATGCTCGATTATTGAATCGAATGTGCCGGTATCAGGTGAAATTTATGCAAAGCACATGAGCAGATGGGCACATAATTACACTATATTCAAATTTAAAAGAGCGACGGTACAATAGTTACTAGATGAAATCTTTAAGGCATGTTCAGAAAGCTTACTGCTTACAATGCGTTTGTGGTTCCGATTTGATTCTACATTTCTGCCACGATTAACTTCGGAAATAATCCTATTAATTTATATGTTCTAGAGTTTCAAGATATTTGCCGCAATGCCTGCCAAGAAATGATTGTGTAGCGTTGTGTTTTTCATCGAAATGTCATGCTAGTGCAACATTAGTTTTCTGCCAATGCATTAAGTACTAACAGTTAATGCTAGATTGATTAATTTGTTTATATAATTGGTGTATTTCGTTACAGTACACGCATTAGTTTGTGCGCAGCATGTTCACTATCATTCACTAAATTAACTACATATTAGTGATACATATTTATTATACCTGATAGGCAGCAGTCGTGACGTTAAAATGTATAAAAAATGTTCAACGCTTATACATTTCCTACGATTATTGAATAGCTACCAAAGCCACCGTTGGCGTTGCTGTAGAAACGCTTACCAGTAAACATATAAGCCATTGATTAAATCAAGCATTTTCTGACATATAGTGCATGCTACGCATCTAAGTATTCGTACATCCAACGGCTCGCAGCTAATGCAAGTACATGTATCAACATAATCTTTACACACATGCTACAGTTTCGCCATGAATGATATTTCAATAGCTACTTATGCAAGTATCAATAAAACAACATACATATTAATGCATTGGAAATGTGCCAAACATTACATTGAATCTCCTAAACAAGCAAATTCAGAATCTATTTTAAACAAAGGTTCATATGTATGTATGTTGTCGGCCCGACTCCAGGCAGAAGAAACGTCTTCACGAGACGCTAAATTGAAAGATAAAACTTCCTTCACAAGCAGGAAAGCGCACGCCATTAAAAGTACACAATTGTGCTAGAGAGGTGTTAAAGAACTGTGTGTCTGTAAAAGCGACATAAGCATTGTCCTAACTGTTGTTAACTGGCTCTGTACAGAGAAATACGAGAGCTCATTGTAGCCTGTTTATTGCGTGGGTTGTTACGTAAAAAGGTTATGACCTATATATTACATGCGATCAATTTACAATAAACGCATGACAAAGATTTTAAATATAAACAACACAGTGGTCCTTATTTGTATGTGACAAACGTGCTATAAAGGTAAGCAGTGTTTGAATGTATATAATAGGCCTTCCAATAAAAACTTTTTTATTACGACCACTGAAACGTATTTAGTTAAGTAAAATTTTAAAAAATTGTATTTAAACAGCGAAATAACACTACTGACCAAGAAATATACTGTAAATACCGTTTAGTTAATGAGCAATCATTAGCTTAAATGGATTAAAATATAAAGCGCTTGTAACGCGAAACGATTTATTAAAATGGATTGTTTCTGTTGTTTTCGTTAAAATTGTCAAAAACGCGTGAATCACTTAGATAATGTAAACATTACACACCCTAGTATGAAACTCGAAATGGCTGAGATGTAACGCATTGGAGTTTCGATCCAGTGGCATAAGGTTCGAACCACGGTGTTCTTGTTAAAGTACTTGAGCTTTTTATTTCCGGTGCTTTAATTTAAAAAGTTAGGACGTTAAATTCCATTTCTTTAAAAAATACAAAATATGTGAACAAGTCCCCTTAAAATACAAAAATTAATGTGATTTGCTATTGCATTAAACTGTTGTTAATATATCCGGTAGAAACTGTCAGGGTGGTCGTGACAACAAACGGTCTTTCTTCCAAGAATAACGAATCTTTGTGGTACACAGTATAATTAAGAAATACTTTTCGATTTTAAACAACATATTATTCGAAAAATCGTTGTTTATTTACATATAAACATATGTTTTTTTTCGAATAATATGTTGTTTATTAACATATTAACAATTATCAAGCGAAAATTATTTCGATTCTAACATGACCTGTCAACATAGAGTATTCTGCAATTACAATGCGAACTATAGTTTAAAGTATCGGGACTACTTTTTCGAGTTGTTTATTGGCAATTTTACAACGGAAATTTTTCTTCTTCGTCTGTAGAAAACTGCGTGTGTTACGTCAGAATGTTCATTTAAACTAGCTTGTCAATTGATGAAAACTGACACTGAATATACTGCGATGTTCCATAAATTCCAGATTTGATGTACCAATTGTTTTGTTCAATTTTGGATACCAGTATAGATTTATGAGACGACCATCAAACTATAAAACCTTCACTGACAACAATAACGGGATTTCTAAATGCAAATATCATGCATGGGATCAACATTCCTTTGACGGGAAACTAGGACACCCAATGTCTTTAAATATTAGACACATTCAATACATGAGACATTCCAAACCTAATGAAGAAATAATAAATAAGCAAGTACTCGGATTGTTTCAGGATTTCCGCAATTAATTTGTTTGACAAAAATCCAAAGATTCCAAAATTTAACGCACAAAAGAAAGAATAACTAATACACAGCAATGTTAAATAAACATTGCGAACAAAGCAAACATTAAGACTGGCATCATCAGCTGTTCGAGCACAAAACATTAAGCAGCTAAAGGTTCAGTACGTTACGGACAAGTGCTTATTAAACATGTCTTTGTCATCATATGTCATGTTTTTTTGTCTCGTGCGGTCCATGATATTTAAATATGCTACTTAAAGCAGACTTGAGTCATTACAAGTTTGGCAAACGTATAAATGCTTGCAATTTGTCGGTGCCTGGTCTTTAAACTAATGATCTGTGAGGCAGACTAATGTTTGAAACATTTGTGGAACAAATATATTTCAATTATACTGCAATGTCTATAATAATAATGCCAACGCAACAAGCATAGTTCTAAATAAAAATAAAGAGAACACACCTAATAAAGAGGCGTTGATGTTTGACTAACTTAATTGGCATTATTTCGTTCAAATAAATACATACACATGTTCACGGGATAAAAGCACATACTCGCAAAATCCACTAGGCACTTTATTCCTGACGAATTAAACCGGTAGTCGCACGAAATACCCTGCTTTATGGAACTACTCGTACTTCAAATTCACGTCGCCCTAACATGTCCAATTAATGCTCATAATTAGTTCTTGTGTTGTTTTATTCTGTTGGTTTGTGAGAACATTATTTCTGGTATATTCATAGTGGTAGAACATTTCTATAACGTCGAATTTAACGTCGTTTTAAATGTTTATTTAGCCTTAACATTAACATGTATTTTATTTAATTATCCAGATTCGCTGTAAAATATTCGTTCTACATAAAATAAAACCACGTCAAATGCTTTCAAAATGACGTATCTCGTTGCGGTAACAAAAACGTGAGAAAAATCTATGTCCTTTTTATGCAACGTAAACATCACTAATCGGTCACCAATGACATTTCTTACATTCGAGATACACGGTCAATAAATTCAACACCCATCTGCAATCCCACGGGAGACCATTGTACACATTTTACATGCTTCCACACTGGCCACTAGTGTACACATTTCTACGTGTATTCACACAGGACTGTATTGTACACATTGTACACATTTCCATGTACATGCCCTAGGGACACCAGTGTACACATTTACCACGTACAATCCCACATTACACCAATGAACAAGTTTCTAGTGATGTGTAAAAGATGACTTAAACAAGTTCTATAAAATGTGCCGTATATAGTTTTTGCTGATATCAAATTTGGTAAGTATGGACAACGATTTCAGTAGCATTCGCTGGGTCATTTTGTTGCGAAGTGAATATGAGAGCCATATTTTTAAGCGAGTGACAAAAGCTCTCTTGTCGAATGTTATGCACACACAATGTATCTTTAGTTTGCGTCGTCAAACGTTTCAGCAGTTTTATAACGCTGGTAGTTGCAGTTTGTTTAACCAATCACAACATGTTTACATTGAATGCCTTGCGATCTAAATCCCATAAATAATTGCATTGGCATTCTTCCATTAAGTAAAATAAATACTCTGGAGTGAAAATAAACGCACACAATGCCCAGCAGGTTAAAGCAGGCAAATATAAACCAATATAATTTTATCGATAAGCAGCACACGGGGTGTTGAGTAAAGCAAGCCTAGCTACAGACCCAATTCTAGTACAACGTGCCCGTACTCTACGAGCTTAATAGGACAAAGACACTGTTTCGATGTTAGTATTCAATGCACTAAATACAGACTGTGTAACATACCACACTATTTTAAGTTATTTACCATGAATATAAAAGGGAATCAATTAGGTTGAGCATATGTTGCTGCTGTTGATTTATTTTCATTCTATATATGTATATATATATATATATATATATATGCCAGGACGGCACATTCCGCTTGTGTGGTATTTTCTGTTTTAAGGAAGTCTCTTCTTTACATAAATCCACTGTAGGCGGAAAGTGCCGTCCTGGATTAGCCTGTGCGAACTGCACAGGCTAATTCAGGACGACACTTTACTACGCATATGCATTAAGACCGGTTTTCTCACGACGCGCCACATATGTAGTTAGCTTTTTAAAAACACTATCGATATGAAGTAAATGAATTACATGTAATACCTGTTTTAATAATCAAAATTAATCAGACAAATATATCGCAGTAGTATTCTGGTACCACTTAGAACGCACGCTTTGATTTCGATTTCTTATTTTTATTTCGTTTATATCACCGGTGCATGTTTCTTTTGACCGATGTATTGGGAAAGTAACGTTCGTTGGAAACACGGGGTGCTCAGGGTTCTTTGGGTGGAACTTCACCTGGTCTCGACGGTTGTGTGTGTTCGTTTAATTATTTCTCCTTTCAGGTGTTAACTTCTGTCGGCATCTTACCTGCAGCATTGACAATGTGTCATAAAACAGGCATTTAGATTACAGCGTGACCTCTCTTGTTTATTGGAACAATTAAACGGTAACCGATCAAAGCCATTTTTGCTTAGGCCTAATCTTTGCCATTTTTCAAACTTTACTCCATTATAAGACGCGAGGAATTGGCGAAGGTTGTCGGTTATGCATAACATTATTTTACGCACACTGACAGAAACAACACAAAAAGCATGCGTGGTAAAAAACAACACCAAAAACATGTATTATAAATTGTTTAAAGGTAGGGGGCATGAGCAATGATTAGAAAGAGTTCAGATATTTGTTCACATACATGTGTACTGTGTTATTTTGCGGTTTGATTCTTTCTCAAAACCCAATTGTAATTTATTAAATATTCTTTGTGTTTACCAGCCAATTACAATTAATTAAAAATAATTATGCTACAGGAAATCTTGTCATGAGTTTATTTAAATGTGAACACTAATTTGGATTGTGATGATTCAGTTTAACCAAAGAGGAATTTCAGAAACAACGAGATTATGTGTTTGATAAGCACACCTGCCCCCGGTTGGTGCTGGGTAGCCCATTACTTAGTCAAAATTAGGTCAAGGTTAAGGTCAAAGTGAGGTTAGGTGATATGGGTGGATTGGGATGGTCATAAGCAACAACTGTGTAAGTACCCAGAGTTGTACTAAGCGATGCTGGGGCTAGACGAAACGGTAAAATCTAGTTAACCAAGAAATGGCACTTTTCAATTATTATAAGTCCAAATTAGGTCATGGTCAAGGTCAACGTAAGGTTGGGTGATATGGGTGGTTAGGGAATGGTCATAAGCAACAACTATGTATGTATCAAAGTGTTGTAGTAAGCGGTATTGGTGCTAGACGAAACGGTAAAATCTACTTTACCTTGTCACGGACGGAAGGACGGAAGGGAAGGACGGACGGAAGGACGGAAAGGATGATCACTATATATGAGGCCGGGGGCATAAAAAAATCCAACAAAAACAAACCATTGAAAAATGCGTATACTAGTATAATACCTACACAAATAAAACTAGAACCATAAATAAATAGTCACTATGTTAGGCATTCTATAGTTCGAGGAATGCAACGTAGACTGCGAGTTTTGTTTGCAAATAATTCATTACTGAGCATTCTGCAGCATACGAGATGTTGATGGATGGAAAAGGCAAGTAAATTATACTCAAGATAATTGCGTTATAGGATGCTACTACATATTGGAGACTTCTGCAAAATAATCTGAAATGTGCGTAACAATTTTTTTTTTTAGCTGCAGTGCATCATCATGTTGATCGAGACTTATGCAGTTACTAATGGGAATACTATAAATTCAGCTTGGAGAGTAATAATGGAAATTTACAACAATACGTGCGATTCCCGTTTCAATGGTTGCATCCAGAAATAACCTATCTATTAGATTAGAATTTCCGAATAATTGCAACTAAACAACGTTTTCATGTGTTGAATCATTCTTAAATGTTCCTTGAAATATATATATATATATGTAATCGTGACCATAGGGCGAAGTGTATTAAAAACCAGTACTATGCCGAAATTTTCTAACTGCTTTAAAATAACTACGTCTCAAATAAAAATGCACTTTTAACACAATTTAAACTTGTACATTAGCAGGAAAATAAATCTTTTTTTCTAATATTGACTCTTCATCGGTGAAAATTTGAATTGATCCTTTAGGCCTTAATTCTATTCGACTTCGTTTCGATACTTGGGAGAAAGGGACTTGATGCGGAAAAACACGTTCTTCCGGTTTGCTTTCTTAATTAGACTGCGATACATAAATATGAGTTTGCATTCAATGAATAAACCGTTATGAAAATATGTGTGGAAAAACTAGATAATATAATTTTAATATGTACATATTTTTCTCAACAATCTTATTATATTTACTTCTTTTTCACGCGTGTATTTGATGAAGTGTATTTATAGAGTTCTAAAAATATAAAATGTATATTTTGATATATCTATAGACTTAGGGGACCTCGAATATTAAAATACCAAATGTTATTATCTTTAAATAATTGACTCGTGTTGGCTTGTTCTCCATTACCATATAACAATTGCAACCGAACTGTTCATTTGGAATATTTTAACCACGCGACCGTGAGCGTTCTACATGTGTTCGCCGAATAGACACTCCTTTCGGGTGCTCTGATTGTCTTTTTAGAAGTATTATGTTGGGTTGCAGGACACGCATCGTCTGTGAACAAATAACGTTTAATTGAAAGTAATAATGATTCATTTTCCGTAGTATGGATAGCATAATAGTGTCTGTATAGCTAACGGTATTGTGTGTACGATTTCTGTCATTTCCAGCATTGAGTTGTTTTCTGTAGTTTTTACCTCAAGTTTGATTCTGTATTGTTGATCGTGTCATATTTCCAGCATTATGTCGAAGTGTAGCGCTTACAGATTGTCGAAAATGCGAGTCAGTGATATTGTTACACCCCAACAGGTGTAGGTGTCTGCTGTTTGTCTGAACAATCATGTTTTGAAGCACAATCATTTTTTGAAGCACATCCTGCTCCGATTACATCTTTTGGTACTATATTACTTTAGATATATTGTAATACTTGTAAGTATAATAATTATGTTAATGTCTGGAGTTTTTTGTGACATTTGATGCTACACAAGCAGTATTAAATTGAAATAACTCCATGACAAATCCCGAAGAATTGTTCTCAAATATATACCTCAAATGTATCAACTGACTAGCTTTTTCAAATTTTCTACGTTATTCTCCTTTCTTTATTCATGTATTCAGTAACAATGTAAATAGATATGATGGACCACATTTTCCGACTGCATATATGTCAAAGGTGGGTAAAATGATACCTATTTAGTCCATAAAGTCAAACATTTCACATTTTATTGCGAACATTGAGATCGGTGTTTTCATTGGGGCATGAATGAAAACTATCCGGTTTAAGTGCTTTGCATTTTTAACCGCATTTTGATATCATCTATTCTTAAACAGTCTGATTTTTCTTCAACCATTAATTTCATAATATCAGGTTCGTTTCTGAAACTGGGTTGATGTATCTTAAAGGTGTTATTTTAAAAGCAGGTAAAATATCTATTGGTCAGTGTTTGGGCAAATGTTTTTTTTTTGTTTATTTAATTCACCATTGTTGTTTGTTAAAAGTATTTATTTGGTTGTTTATCCTACAGCAACGGGTACATTCAGTTTTGACTTGGGACAATTAGAACCGCATATGCGCCCATGGGCATATACAGTACATGTGGTATGGTTTTTTTACTGTGCAGTAAAGAAATATGTTAGTTTTAGTTCTCTCTTAATATGCAATCTGGACACAACTTTCTCTCAACATTTAATATAATTTTATTAAAAGAAGTACTTACTTGCGTAATATAAATAGACATGGTAAACTCCACACGAGCTTATGCCATGGCGGTTCTTGTGTCGTGCGTGCGTCTGTTCGAGAGTAAACTTTTCCTTAAAATGACATCTCTTCTGAGACCAGTGGGCCAATTTTGATGACACTTCACAGAAATGTTCCTTAGGAAGAAATCTATGAAAGCTGCCCAAAGGGTTCCGCTCCGTTGATAAACATGGAAGCCAGGGACTATTTTTATTTATATGACTATATTGAAAACTTTGCAAATTTTCTTGACAGACCACTGGTTGGGTTTCCAAATAATTTCACAGAAATGTTCCTTGGGTGTAATTCGATACCCACTCAGGTTGTTTTTCTTTATGTTTTTTTTAAATTCAAAATTCTTATAATGTAGTAAATTATTCAAACGTTATATATTGTATACGCCTTTACATTGCCGATTTCTGTAACATAAAAACATTTAAATTGCTGAAAGGGATCACTTTGTGTTGACATAGTCCCTTTAAGTATAAAATGACATGTTTATCATGTTGAAGCTGGATTTGGCTAGTTTAATCAAACCATGGTGGTACAAAATGACACAAATGTTGGAAATGAATAATTTAGGCTTCGTTATTACATTTTAAGATTGTAATCCTGTCATGATTAATCTTACAGACACATGATATCTTCCCGGTATGACTGCCGAATAAATGGGTGCCAAGGTGACACAACACATTAACCATTGTGTTAGATGAGAAAGTGTTGTACTTTTCATTGATGAAATAAAATTTGTGAATTGCTTTGATATACTAATAGTTAAAAAACATGGTTATGATAGAGGAAAAGCACACTGGTTTTGCAAAAACAAATGCCCTATGTTTAAGTTCTTCATTGTCTGCACAGGAGGTTTTTTTTTTTTTGGGGGGGGGGGAACAAGTAATTTCCTCAAAGAACCCACAAGTCACAATAACAACAATTGCCGCGAGTGTGTAATTCACCTCATGAATTGAATTAAAGACATTTAGCTCAGCTGGGAGTGCATTAGCCATGTAAAACTGAAGTTTATCCGTTTGTACGGTTGCACAGTGGCCAAATTTGCATTGTTAAATGTCCCTTGAAAAGTTTCGGGGGAGCGCACAGTTGACGCAATTTCAGGGTCGTAGCTATCTATATATTCATGTGGATTCGAATATTGTTTCAGTTATGCAGACCCCCCAGACCCCACCCTACTATAGGATTTTGAAAAAAATGTAAATATGGTGTATTATGAGCATTACTAGATACATTGTACTTATGAAGTAATGAAGTAATGAAGATCTGCATATTAGGATAACTGACAAAAGATTTATTTACTTCGAACATTTTACTCTCAAGTAGAGCTGAAACAAACACAGTCTTATTTTCTGTCCTTTTTGCAAGCTAAACTGGACAATTACACTTTCAATGTCAATGTCTATAATTATGTCAGTACACAGTAGGTTCTTAAACTGATCGGACTTACTTTTAAAGGGTAGGTGTAAAAATATATATATGTGACCTGAAATTTAGTAGAATTATGCCCCTTTTCGTAGTTAGAAATTCAGGTTAAAGTTTGCGTGCAACAACTCCATATTTCTTTATCTACTACAGATATTCAACTGAAACTTCACACATGTCTTCAGGGTCATTATGTAAGGTCATTGACCAAGGTCGTTAACTCTGACCTGCAATTTAGCAAAAATTTGCCTCATTCAGGTTAAGGTTTGCGTGCAACAGTACAAACATATCGAGTGCGCTGTCCTGTGACAGCTCTTGTTAATAATCAAGCTATTAACTATGCCCCACATCAAAGATGGCAGGGTATATTGGTTTGCTAATGTTGGTTGGTTGGTATTAATATTCGTTTCCGCTCAATTAGTCCAACAATTTTCATCTTATCTTCACCAAACTTCATGAACATGTTTGTGGGCATAATATCTAGGCCAAGTTTGATAATGAGCCAAACTTTATGAAAACGTTTGTTATAAAATATCTCAGTCAAGTTCTTTGCAAAGCGCAATAATCAGCTAAATCGCACTCGAGTTATGGTCCTTGAATTATTTGATTTTGGCCCTTTAAGCCGTTTCGACTCTTTCACTCTCAAGTCCAACAATTGTCATCTGATCTTCATCAAACTTAGTGGAAATCTTTGTGACCACGGTGAAGTTGGATAATCAACCAAATCGTTCAAGTAACTGTAGAGTTATGGCCCTTTGATTATCTAGAATTAACTTTTTTAGCTGTTTCCGGTCTGATCTTCTTAACCAAACTTGAATAAAATGTCTGAGATTATAATATCTTAGACAAGTTTTATGATCATCTAAATTGCCACAGGAACCGCAGAGTAATGGCCCTTTATTTAACTAAAACTGTACGTTTTAGCAATGTTCATCTTATCTTCACCAAAATTGATGTTTATGCCCCCTATTAAAGATTGCGCGGTATTGGTCTAATAACCAGCCAAATCGCTCCAGGTTTTGTGGAGTTATTGCCCTTGAATTATATGAAATTGGTCTTTTTAGTTGTTTCCGCTCTCTATATCCAGCAATGTTCATCCAATTTGCAGAAGTGCTAAGCATGGTACGACAAGGAATCATGTGCAAGAACTCTAGATCTCTAGGTCAAAGGTCAAGGTCACACTTAAAAGTCAAAGGTCAAATATACGAATATAAGCCATAGACCTTGTCCGGTGTATAATTTTGTCCAGCAGGGTAGGAGGGTTAACCCTAACCCTTCGAATTACTTTTCAGCAGTGATAAGCATTCTGAGGTGGTATGTCACATGCAAGAACCAGATACCATGATCCAAGGTCAAGGTCACACTTAAAGGTCAAATACATGTATTCATGTTAAAATTCATGTTAAGAGTCAGCATTTTCAAATAACTTGGTAGAAGTGATATAAGACAGTGTGTCGCGCTTTAAGCTAGGTGCACGGTCAAGGTCACAGTTTAAGGTCAAAGGTAAAAAAAAAAATTAATACTCTGTCTGGAGGATAATTTTGTCTGACATGGACATATTTTCAAATTACTTGCCAGAAGTGTTAAGCATGATGAGATGGTGTGTCGCCCGCAAGAATCAGGTCCCTAGGTCCAAGATCCAGGTTGTACTTAAATCCTAGATGCTAGGGTGCGTTGCTTGAAGTGTTCGGTAGCTAAGTGAATGGCTAATCTCTCAATTATCCGGCCGTTATTTTGTAGGTATTATATAATCACTATAAATAAAACATGGAATTAGTGCATGTTTCTTTTGTAATGATTTTATCTTTTCTGCACATAGTATACACATTATATACACACTTTTACAGTATCATCTTAAATTTAAAAAAATTAATGAAGGTTTCTTTTAACATACATTTATCTGCATTTATTTTTTGGTAACGTCGTATACAATCACCAAAGTTAAATGCATTTTATGTAAAACAAGAGCTGTCAGAGGACAACGCTCTATAATTTTCAAAGTATTTTAGTTGGTACGTATTTTCGGAGTGGAAGGGGTATAAATTTGTTGAAATACAAAACTGAGTTATGGTAATTATTTCATCAAATTAATGTTTCAAGTGAAAACCTTTTGTAGTTGATAGCTTGTGTAGTTTTGCAGATATAAGAGTTTTGAATATAAACTTTAATCAGAAAATCTATGTGAACTGGGTTATAGGAAACGTTGCTTCTGATGCTGGAGTTGATGACACAATATATTCCAAGTTTCCAGTGAATAACTTATGTAGTTTTGCAGTTAAAAAACTTTTAAATATAAACAAAATTTAGACATGTACACCGTCGCTATTAGGAAAGCTCACTTAGTATTCGAACAGTCGAGCTAAAAATGATAAAATATGATACCTAAAATGCACAAATAACTGATAGTGTACTTGAATCTCACAAATCACATGTATTGTGCTGTTCGAATAAAAACACGGCCTATAAATTAATTTATTGTACAAGATAAACCTAGCTATGCGTTCTTCTACCATTTGCTATCTTTTAAAAAATGGTAACATATTTTAACATGACGTAGCATCAAAAATAACCAACAGCCATCGTGCAGCCAACCACCAAATTACAGCTTAGATATGGTACTTTCATAACAACACTGTCCCGAATATGCCTGCTAGGGGTGGGGGGAGCAGGGTCTACTGTCAGCGTAAAGTCTGATAGACCCTGTCCGGATGATAATTTTGTCCAGCAAGGAAGGCGTTTCAAATAAATTGGCGGAAGTGTTAAGCATGGTGTAACGCTGAGTTTCGATAACCAGATCCCATGGTTCATGGTCAAGGTCACACTAAAAGTTCAAAGGTAAAATTATATTAATGAGCGTGCAAAGCCAGTCATTTTAGGGCCTATTTGGGGCCGAACTTTGGCCCCATTCTCCTGCTTAAAGAGTGTATATTTTCCCCCAATATTTACCTTTGAATTACGCTCCGAATATAGTCTTTTTTTAAAATAGACCAAAATTGAACAAAAACTAATTAAGATAGAGGAATTTTCATAAATAATCCCAGCAGTTTTTATAAGCAGTAAATAAAATCTCACACATATAGAGAAACACTTTCTACTATATACTTGAGACTAAAAAGACATACAAACATTACATTGCCACACAATTAACATACTTTATTGTTATTGCAATTGATAAAGCAGCCAAGTTATTTCACAAAATGTCACATACTAAGGGTTTTTCTGTCGATCAAAAAAAGTCACCAAATCGTGAAACAAACGAGGCGACAGATTTTTTTCTATGTGGCGAAGATCACAAGATCAGCTGTAAATGTTTTTGATTGATTAAAACTGTATCTTATCGATAACGTTCGTGTTTTGTATGACTGACAGGTATGACTTATAGAATATTGCAGTATACCGACCATATAGGATGAAAAAGGATCATATATAGACCCAAATACTGCCCGTATGCAGCCCATATTGAACCCATATAGGACCCATATGCAGCCAATATGAGACCCATATGGGCTGCCCATATAGGCAGCCCATATGGGAACCATATAGGACCCATATTCAGCCCATAGGGGCTGCCCATATGGGTCCCACATGGTTCCCGGTTGCAATACCCATGTGGGACCCATATGGGTCCCATATATTTTGCTTGCTGGGGTCATTGTATTGTTTACATTTAATAATTTTGTTAAATACAATAGTATAAAACGCACACTTAAAACATCGTTCAACGAAATCAGCAATCAGGAGCTGTGCTTCTTAAGTATTTTTTGAATTGCTAACAACGCGCATTCACTGCGAAACGTTTTCCGGTTAAAATTACGCAACGCAAAATTGAAGATACCTCAACATTTATAAATGGATTTGTTTAATCGAAAGGTACTGGGAATGTCCGGAAAGACAGTACTAGCAAAAGCAGTGTTAGAAAAGCATTCTTTGCCGGGTTAAACCCATTAGATATATTATTAGTTTAAAAACGATATATTTATTTTTTCGCCCGAAGCATGGATTTGACGACCATATAGATAATATATTTTCCAAAAATAAAGAAAAATATATTTATCTTTACAACGAACTTAATACCGTTTCAAATATTTGTGTAGGTAATACAGTATGTCCATACAAAAATCCAATATGATTGCATAAATAGGTCATTAGTAATTAATTACGAGAATTAAGTCACCGGCACCTTAATGGTCGCGGTCGCCTTAAGTCTGCTTATATATATATATATATATTTGTCATTGATAAAAGAGGTAATCAAGAAACCAATATTTCAATAATTGTATCGACAAGAATATGCTGCTTATAATGGTTGTTGTTGTTTTATCAAATATTCACGTTTGTGTTTGCTTCTTAAATTACATCGAGCACTTCAGTTTAATGTTCATGTATAATGAAGAAAATACACATGATACAGGTACTAAAATAATATAGTTTCAGATGTATTATAATTTATTTGAAATCATATTTTACAAATCAAAACATTTCTGACCATAAGTGCACGCTTGTTACATAGAAATAAGTACAACCAATCCTTCACTGTATCGTGCTATATGTTATTGTTTCTGGCACACTAACTCTTTTTGCACACAATTTATTGTCATAGTGGTGCTGAAACTTGGTTAACATAAAGTTTCTTCAGCATGTGATTGCCAGCAAAATACCGATTTATATGTAAGCTATAGCAGACGTATTAATTAGTTACTTCAAAGCGCGCCTAAATGATGCATGTAATTATTGCATGTGTATTGTAGTTTCGTTTTGATATAGTAATGTGTCGTCTATAATAATATTTGTTATTCATAGAAACGTACATTATTTTCCAATGAATCAAATTGCACTGATATTTAATACTAATGTAGTGTAATGATGTTTGGTATAATATTGGAATAAATGATGCGTCAACTGTAAAATGTATGTAACAGATGTGGATAAATGTCTAATTAGTGATGCAAATTGAAACATGATTTGATTGTTTTGTAAATAAAGCAGTTGTTTTATCAACATGTGTTAAATTGTAATTTTGCGACGGTGAAACAATTATATTGTGGAAAGAAATAATTTGCCTGTTTTATAGATATGTATACATAAATAAGTTTGCGTTGGTGAAACACTTATATTTTGTAAATAAAAGGTTTGTCTGTTTTATCTACGGTTACTGTTCATCGGAGTCTTTGTGATTGTGAAACACTTGCACTTTTTAAAAGTAAGATTGCGCCTTGATACATGTGGAATTATGCAGTCATTAGCGAGGAAGACATTCCTATAGTTTGTATTCAAATAATGTGTTTGTTAATCGTTCGAGATTCATTTTCACTTTTGCGAGTGTTTATCAATTATAAATTACTATTTTTTATTAAATAAATAAAATTGTGGATTAGTATTAGTGAGATACGCTAGAATGACGTGTATAGATATGCAGTAGCCTGTTCTACAACTCAACGTGTGTATTTCGTTGAATTTCATTACGAATTTATATTCCTATGCCAACACATTTAATTACGTCACAGAATAATAATCCTTTAGCATTTAATGATGTTTTTGCTGGCTTTCCCGCCAGCATAGCTTTACAATGATCCTTTTATTGAGAATTGTGTAAGAAGCATTGTCATACAAGTATTGTCTTCTCCAAAATATTAGAAAATGCTGGGCAGATTTATATATTTAGTAAGACAATTGTTTACTAACCTGTATTGTCATACACTTCTAAATGGATGCAACGTGTGGAAACAATCGTAAAGTTTGCAGAAACTTATGCTCTCAAACATAGCTACCTGTAGCTGTCATTGTGCTATACATGTACATGGGATAACTTTTTATCAATAAATGGGTTACGTTATTGGCTGGTAAATAATACTTGATCAACATTTATGTCTAAAGAGAACAAGTCAACAACAGCAAAACCAATGCTTTTGTCGTTATTTTTCTTTATTTACTATATAAGTATGTACATTTTATGACTAACTGTTGTACTTTTATTTTGTGAAGGCAGCCTTATATGTCAATATAATGCTGTTCCTCAAAGAAGTGAAACCATGGCTTCTATTTTCAGGATTACAACATACATAGACATGAACCGTAAACTTTGTTTATACCGAATTTTGTGTTCAAGTGGTAAAACAATTTTCAATATTGCAATTTACAAAGAAAAAATATTATAGTTTTCACATTTCATTCTGTATCTTGTTTTGATAGTGTTAAAAAAATTTACGCAACATTATATTGAACGATATCCGCCATGGTCTACACTATTCTTTATGTTTGTAAAAGTAGTAACAAACCGTTAGTTAATGAACTTGTGATACATGTAACACAGAAATCCCAATCCGAATATGATGTATGCAAAGTGCGTGTACTAAATTATTCACCTCAGTCAATTCATCCGCGTTGTTAATACAATTAGTTCATGAAGATGGAAGATCCAATATCCAGTCTATTATTATAACTCATCTATATTTATTTGTATTGTCCTTGTCGACAATCACATTAATATCTTCCTCCATCTGTGTTATTCCAACGCATGCAATTTTCGGTTCCACTGAACGATTTAAATATGCTTATCACACAAACTAAAAAACAAATAGCTAACACGGTAATAGGCAGAATACAATTAATACAACGTTTTACTAATCAACTATATGTATACTGAGATAGAAAAACATACATGTATTATTATTGAAACATTGCAATATTGATACATGTGGTGTTTTTCCTATGAAAAACTGGCGCAGTAACTATGCTTAAATAGTTTGTCAGCGAAATGTAAAGGGTACGTTTAGTTGTCCTTTGGCGATATTACTTGTACTGACTATTTGAGTATAATACTATATATTATTTGTGTTTATAAGTCCTTACCGTCCGTACTATATTTGTACCATTTCACTACAAAACTGTGTTAAATCGTCTGTTTTGCAGCCTTTAGTTTTGTCTATTACTGGTATCATTCATCTAGTAACTACTGAATGCCGATTTATTTCCAAGGCCGATTGTCTCCACTATTTGCTGTCACTAAACACAATATACACATCAAACAAGGCCTTTTTTTTTTCTTTATAGCTATAATAATTTTTTGGGAGTGTGGTTAATAACGATGAATTTCAGATACACAATTATATGAATATAACTAGACTTTGTATATCATAATCTAATTACTCTTCTATTACAACTAACAATACCAATTTTTTCTAATTGTAGTGTTAGTTAACGATATTTGATACATGTTGAACAATGCAAATACGAATCTTTATGAGTCGTGTTGCGAGAAAGTCCGCAGTCCGCACAGGATGATCCGGGACGATACTTTCCGCTTTTATTGTATTTCCTGTTTCAACGAAGTATCTTCTAACGCTAAATCCACTGTTGGGCGGCAAGTGACGTCCCGGATTAGCCTGGACATACTGATCCGGGTCGACACTTTTCGCATATGCATACGTCCGGTTTTCCCGCAACACGCCCGCAATATATATATATATGCGTGCCAGTTTAAATTATGTATGTGTAGAACATTCTTAGCACATTTTCAGGAAGTTTATTTAAAATATCCTCATCGCATGTAAGACACCGTTAAACCTCGAAGCGTTTCCTACAAAAACAATGAGAAACAAGGCGAAATATGTACCAAACAAGTTGTAAAATTATACACTGAGAATAAGATCAGATGACAAATTGGAATGGCCTTCATTTCTTAGTACGTCTGTATCTAAGTACTGCAAGATCATTTGTAACAGACGCATACTGACTGCCGTGCTTGCTTATTCTGAAATTGACTAGTTTTGACACAGAAAACAAGTTATAACCAAACATTTACAGCCAAAATCATTCACAAAGATGTACTTTTATAAAATCATAATTACAATGCAACTAATACAGTTTTTACAAACAGTTTAGTTATAGTTATCGTAAAGTGTTTGGATACGTTTTCACTATATAGTATATTGTCTATTGTACTAGTGTAAAAAGTAAACACATAATTACCTTGCAACATAAATATGTACAAATAGAACATGTTTCTTGTGAGCAATTTTGGAGAATGTTATAGTCAAAACTGCATGCACATGTATAAAACTGCCAATTTAGGAATGTATTTATTCCTTTAATAAACTTTCCGAAGCTATCGAATTTTGCATAAGGTGTTAAACGTTAAGGATACTGTATCTACGAAGCCGGAAATATTGCCTGATCAAGTAGGAACAAGACATGGACACAAAATATTCAAAATAAGGCCAAGAAATTTAGGTTATGAAATGCTTATTTTCTTGTATCTTCACTATCAGGTTATCAGCAACGTAAATAAGCACAAGAAGTCGGCCTTCACACGTGGAACATATAAATAACTAATAGCCATGCGTTGATTCAACTTTGATGGTAGGAATGATAGTAGTTGATATTTAATTATGTTATAATTATGTTTATTTTTGTCTGATGAGATGATCATGTATAGTCGGTTTAAATTATGTTGATACTGAGGGGATCAACCAATTACTGAAAATAGGAGGAATCGTGATTTTCTATTTAAAACCACGCTGCAATCGTATGTATTTAGTAACTGTCTAATTTACCTGTGTCGATTCGTCCATGTTTATAACAGTTCTCTCTTGCACTTTAACCGACTTTTAACACGCTATATCGAAAATACATATCAAAACATTATGTTATCCAGTGTGTTCCTGATGAAGATGTGTTGTGGTGTCGTGGGAGGCGGGACGTATAATTTCCCAAGACAATTGCCCATCAAGCTCTGCTGAGTAAACTAATGAAGACAGACAAGTAACGATCGAAGTGTTTATATTGCCATCAGATAAAACGGTATTAAATTAATTTCATGACCGAACAAGCAGCAGGATTTTCCACTTTCTGGTTAGTTAAGTACTTTTAAAGATCTCTTATCATTGATCTGTGATAGTGTTTATGTTTGTCAAATGTTATTGTTTGCGCATGAAATGATTTCATACTTTAGAAAATACATAATACGTATCAATGCACGTTATATAGTTCCGTGTATTCCTGTTGGAGTTATGTTCAGAGTAGTGCCGTGGGAGGTGGGACGTCATATGTATGCCCAAGATAGTTTCCTATCAAAATCTGCTGAGTAAACGAATAAAGTCAGACATGTAACGAGGTAAGTCTTTATATTGCCATACGATATGACGGTAATCAAGTAGTTTCACAACCGAACAAGCAGCAGGATTTTCCGCTTTCTGGTCAGTAAAGTTCTTTGTTAGATCTCTTATAATCGATCAATGATCTCGGGCTACAATTAAACAGGATGGTAGCGCATTTTTGGAAGTAGCATAATTGGTGTAGAAATTGAAGAGAAGACCTTTACAATATCATCGGAAACAGTTTTGCTGTTTTTTATATTGTCAACTATCATGGCAGGAATGACATCTACATTGTAATTACCTCAGTACTCATTCATGTTGTTTGGTCTGAAGTGCATGATCTATATTATGTTATTTAAGAGTATGCTGTTAACAGTATGATTGAATAGTGTTTTATTCTTTTTTATATTGTTTCAAAACATGTATGTATATTCTACGAAACAATTGACGATCCCCGGTAGTCATAGGATGGCCAATTATTTGCAAAATAAATATTGGTCGGTAAAGAATTGTCATTCAAAAGGCATTTGTTTATTACGTCTTGTCAGTTGCTAAGACTAACATGGAATGATATAGGCTTTTTGGATGTGTCGTACATTGGTAATAAATATCAGTTTGTAACAGTTGCGCTAATGCATGTAAAAATAGGCATTTGTTTATAACGTCTTGTCAGTTGCTAAGACTAACATGGAATGATATAGGCTTTTTGGATGTGTCGTACATTGGTAATAAATATCATGCGCTAATGCATGTAAAAATATAATTGATCGCACATGACGGTTAAAGCAGGGCAGCGGGTAACACATGCATGTTTGATTGGTATCAACATTGAGTTAAATATTTGGTGAATATGGCTTATACAAATATACGTCCATACTTATCGTAGAACACATTCCAGGTTGGATGCTAAGACTATATTCACTTTGATGTTGGATACCAATTTCGTCCATGTTGAGTCAACATGACGGAATTTAAGAAGGTGTATACTTATGCAAATACATTTACATGTTAAACCTTAATCTTTAAATATTGGGATGATTGCAAATACCCCGTTTCATAACGATATAAGTAAATTCTGCTATTTTTTGAATGCATTTATGTGAATGATTTTTAAATCGGTTGCCTATTATTCCGATATTTTTATCATCATAAAGCGCCATATACATGCCGGGCATTGCTTATGTATCCTACCGGAATGTGTTCATATGCCTTTCCATATAAACAAATTTATCCAAATCAATGTCCGTTTCACACATAAAAAGTTCACTTCATTTTGAGTGGACAAGCGGCGATAGCACGCCTATTTAATGGTTGATTACCTCAAAGACGCTGATATTAAAATAATTTACATTTGACAAATTGTTGTGATTTTCTACAACTATTGCTGACTATCGCAAATGCTTCTGTAGCACGAATAAATTTAGATTCCAATGTTAGCGCAATTTCCGATCCAGTAAATCTGAGATTTCATTGCATTTTTATGTTCACAGTCGTGCAATGCAGTTGCAAGGAACTTATTTCTGAGTTTTGTTTACACAGTTTATGATTCCTGGTACATTAGCCATTCTCAGCAATATCTTCCATGTTCGTACCATAAAAAGGTTACATAAGGTTGCAGATATGTAGGTCTTTTTTTAATTTAATGCATTTAGACTCTTTTGAAAAGTATTATTCATAGTAGTGTATTTCTGTTAAAAACTGTTTTATTTGGAACATATTCACTGATTGTTACTTTAGAGCACGAATTAAAAAGCGAGTAATCATAATCATTGTCAATGCATGGTCATGGCCTTTCTTTAATGGGCACAGTATATTTATGTGCGTTGAAATCCTATTGTACAAGTATTAAATTCGTTCCAGTTTGCATTTTTTGGATCATTTAGCAAATACATGTACTAAGTCATGTTCTGAAAACTAGAATACATGTATACAACGCTTTAACAAAATATTTACCAATACTGCCGCTATGTTCATTTTACAAATAAGAAACGACAACACTAATGTCTGCAATTACGCATAAAACGACACAAGATTGTTGACCATAATACGGTTAATT
The DNA here is from genome assembly GCA_027627225.1 of Congeria kusceri. Lineage (NCBI taxonomy): Eukaryota > Metazoa > Mollusca > Bivalvia > Myida > Dreissenidae > Congeria > Congeria kusceri. The sequence goes on along the minus strand of CM051033.1, from coordinate 9,277,343 downwards.
AATGTCTAGACCCGTAAGTGATAACGTCATTTTCGGACCGCATGACAAGTCTTGCCAATCAATTTTTTAAATATAATTTCCACGGAACAAGTTGCTAGTTTCAGAAAGGTTTTGTTATGAAAATAAGTGGACGTTTATATTTACAGTCATACTACGGCAACGCCCTTCAAGGTAAAGGCATAGTTTATATGAATACGCACGCTATGATATAGATTGTACATCTTCATGTGGATTATATGTAGTTTTTAAACCGATTCGAAATAAACATGTTTGTTATATTGTTCTATAAACTACACAATGATTTATCTGTCTTGCCTTTTAAATGTTTAAATTCCATTATCCCTAGTATATACTGTTTCAAAGAAAATATTGGACAGTTGCGTTTTAGATTATAACTTCGTGTTTCAGCTAAAAATAATTAAACAGTATGTGTTTCCTTTTAACCCGCTTCATTCCAAAAATAAGAAATAAAAACATACGTAATAACGTTTCTAAACGGAATGATTATAATGATAAATTTTTGCTATAAAACTTGTATAGATGTTTTGGTATAAAAAATATTTAGGAGTTTCATTATTCCTATATTGACATGGCAAATAAATGTACTCCAAAAATAACCTTTACCACATTGTCAAGTCTCTTTTATTGAGTTATTATATTATATTAATAGTATTATATTTATAATGACAGTTTGTTTGTTCAATGTCAGATATAAAACATCGGTTTTAATCGGTTGGCTGTAATCTGTCGATCACGTTGACAAAAAAAGGCGATTCTATAATTGCATGTACGATAAGCTCGAAAATACGAGTCTAATGTTGTATTGACAAAGTATAACATGTATAAAGGATTACTTTCAATATCGTCTAGCATAATTTTATATATCATTTTAATGAATTTATGTTCTGGAGCACAGATCACCTTAAACCAGTACTTTATTATATTCATTTACTCATAGTCAAGTATCCCTGTCTCCGATAATGTAAAGTCATTATGTGTGCTGATTTTGACACCTATTTGTCCTTGACCATTTAATAACATATTTTTTATTAAAATAAGCAATTTTATTGTTGTTTTATCGACATTACAAAGGCATTTGATTACATTGTAAGGGATATCCTTGGTACAGAATATGCAGACTCGGTATTCGAGGACCACGTTTTACAGCTATAAAAGCAATGAATTTATCATAAAGCGCCATGTACAAATGTCAGACATCATAATGATATCGGAACTGCATTTGAGAGTCATTTAGGTCTAAGACAAGGCGAGTGTTTTGTTCCCGATTCTTTTTTCTTTGTATATTAATGACATGGAGGATATATTGTACTCAAAAGATGCTAGCGGTATTGATATAGGTATGCGGACGATGAACGGCAAATACGTGATCTGCTGTTCCCATTTTCGCTCGACATTCAGCTTTTGCTTCCAGCAAAACATGGTACTTTCAGCCCAGTTTGCCTACTTTTAATCAAATTTGTGAACACTTTACCTATGACACTTAACATAGTTATCACTCTAACATTATTTGTCATTTAAATCTCCTTTTTTAGGTATAGGTACAATAAAACATTTGGTCCATTTTTCTGGAAATATCCAAGACATAATATTTTTTTAAACAAGTTAAGCAAATACGGAGGAAGTTCATCTCTGCCATTTATTATAAATTCATTTAAGATCAAATCTGGTCCCGCACTTTTTCAGTTTCTATATTGGCAGTCCCTTTGAATAATTCCCCAGCAGTAAAGTATCAATGTGATAAGAACCTTAACAATAACGTTAAAATTTCATAAAATTGTTGCACAATGCTTTAGTGAACTTTTGTGGCAACAGTGTTAAAATCTCGCTAAAAATGGTTTAAATGCATACATTTCTAGCATTAACATAAAGCACTCTTGTACAAGTTTGGTTATTACCCATTCAGTTTTATAAAATAGTTTGGACTTTATCACCAATAAGTTAGGGCTTTATCAATTTTACAGTATATTGTCCCACGAAAATATCAATATAACGCGCATTTGTTGCATTTAAACAACACATGAAGCAGATATACAAAGAAGAATGGCGGAAACGTAAGGTCGTACATTAATAATTGCAAATCATTAATTGATTAGTACTTTCTTACATAAAATATTGCCAACTTTACTGATTTTTTTACATTCTTAACCAAATTCATACTTATTTGGCCAAATAATTGCCATTGGGAATCGTTTGTAAGAGCGAATTATACGTACAAAATATCAGTGTATCTTGTGCGATGGTTTAAATGTTGAAACTTACCTTAAAGATATGAGTATTTGTAAATATATTTCTGTAATAAGTAATTTGTCTGACATGTTTTCTCTGAAATTTGATTAATCATCTGCAAATTGGTTTACCGACGTACAGGGGGTGATCGTTTTGTATGCCGAACTTCACAGTCTTGCGGCGTTTGACATTCAACGTGGGTATTTGTAATAAACTTAATGACATTTTGAGGAAATCAATCCTATACAAATAGCTGTATATTAGGAAAAGTGCAACTGTGGAAGAAGTGTTCTAGTACTGGTTAACTATTCACATTTTTTGTAAAATCACTAATACTTAAATACTCTAAAATACCAATTACTTAATAATTTTGCATTCATTCTAGTAGGTATGTTAGGCTTTTGTATACGACTTATGTATGTTTAGAAAAGCGACCGCGTATATTTTTCATGAAGACGATCCGTCTTTGCTTCGAATCAGACTCGTGTTAAAGTTTAAATTACTGTTACGTGTGTGCTTTATTATCAGATATGTTGGCTGTAAGAAAATAACACTTAGTAGCCATTGATTTTTTATTCAAAATTATCCTGTCATTTTGGATTGTTCGGAATACGTAAAATAGTTTCAAAAACTTCCCAAATTTTAAAATAGTCATTGAACGTTGTTTGCTGTTGGTAAATCTAGCATCGATAACTAGGGCACATGACCATATTCCACAGTACTTTAGTATAGCACGCTAAGCATGATACAGGTAATTTACAACAATTCGTCTGAGGAAAGTACTGATATGATGCGACCTATGTGTAGCAATATCTGTAGTAATCAATATTACTATTAAATTTATGCTATTGTTGCTTTGTTGACATTTATAAAAAATCACCGATAAGAAGGTATGGTCATTTAAAAGTGTTCTTTATATATTGATTGTGATATTTAAAGTACATTACTATGCATACACACCGATATATGTACGTGAATCGCAATGATCATCCACAACAAACTGTTTATAATAAATCAATCAAAAATAACAGTTAACTTGTATTGGCGTTCAACTGAATGAAAGTTTAAAAGGACCATAAAACATATGTCCATATGTCATATCTACCTTGGCCTGGAAACACTCTTTCATAATGGCTTAACAACGTTGTGTTCATATTTGCTTATTAAAATATTTTGGAGATTTGCACATTCTTTCTTAATCGTGAACATTATTATTCGTAATATTAGCAAAAATCTTCAATTTTGTTTTAGATTTTGAAAACCAACGTAAACATAATTAAAAGAGCACTTTTATTGATTAGTTTACTCTGCGGTGTAATTTAAATGTGTTGGCAGGCACATTTCAGCTTATTAGAATTATCAAAAGTAATCCATATGGTATGCACAGCAGTCGTTAAATATATGGGGTTGTTAAAATTCCAAGACGTAAATGTCATGGTACGTAATACAGTTATTAAAAATGAGAAAAGAAAAAAAGCTTTAAAAAAATATAACATTTGTGTAAAATGTGTTGTTTTTTCCGTCATACCTCCTGCGTTATTTAAGTGAGTTAAAGTTAACACATATTCACCTATACTTAAAGACCGGTGTGTTGCAAATTTATTAAATCAAATAAAAACGTGTCACTGTGTTTTAAATAGACTGATTCGTTATAGACTCGTATTATATCTATTTTACATATGCATGAATTAAAGACTAATTTAACAAAAAATGTCCATTCTTGTTTTAACATTAAATTGTAAACTTGATTGTTTAGTTTATTCAGTTGAATTGTGTGTAACAAAAATACGTGGTGCGTGTATCATTGACATCATTTGAAGGAAAACGTACTGGGAAATATTGCCTACCTATAACTACGTTATCGTGGACAATACAATCTTGAGGTGGACTGATTTCATTTTACCCAAAATCATACACTTATAAACTGTATGTAATTATGTTCTACACAATCTAAAGCGATGCATTGTTCAAATATTAAGTTTTGTTTTCAGGTTGTTTTGTTTTGTAAATCTACTGCACGCTTGCCTTTCAAAATATACACAACTAAATGTTGATGTTGTTTACACTGACATAATATATTAGACTATTTTGAGGCAAATGATATATACATTCAATGATTAATTATTATGGAATATGCAAGTTATTCTCGTTTTGCATACATTTACTATATAACAATCCACTCGGTCATAAAGACGCAAATAAGTTTAACTTCATTTTAGTCACTTATTGTATCGACATAGTATATCGATTAAGTACAGTACAGTTACCTAACACTACTATAATACTGAAATACAACATTGCCAAACAAACAGTCTAACATATTCAGCGGAAGAAATCACATTTGTTATATTAACAAGCCTCTAACACGATTACATTCGGTGTAATTCACTTATCAGTTTAATTCATCCGTGCTCACAAACATGTAAAATGTGTAGAACTAACCTACAGATTATAAATAAACTGAGCCCACACAATTTCATTATTAGATGCATATCCAGCCTCTAAGAATGCGACAGTTTAATTATTGTTTACATTGTATGATTTTATTTCAATAGTGATTGCCTCTAAAATTGATTTTGTTTAAATTGGGATCAGGCATGTGTATTTAAGATGTATATTCAAGTCAAGTGCAGGTTTTCCCCATGTAGTTTTGCAATATTGACCATATCTAAAGAGATTAAATCTTGCATTTGAAGAGGTTGCAGTGGTGTAATGGATATGGTGTGCGATCGGGATGTCGTGAGTTCGATACCAACACGGGGAGTGTTCGAATGATCTTCCTCTAAAATACATCAAGTACTGGTTCTACCCAAGAAACGGACTAGCTATCAAGAAGTTATGAGTAATTTAGCAATCAAAATATTAGAAAATGGCAATGTTATGTAGTACAGTTGCACCGCCAGGCTTAAATGGAATTGCATTGCCACTTAAGGGTTAATGACATTTACAAAGTATATAATATACAATTCTCAAATATACCAACAAAAAGAAATACAGTGCATCGTTATGTTGCCGCGTATCAATAGTGTTGAGTGTTATACTTGTAGACCAGGTAGCCCACATGAAATGACCGATATAAATAATGAGCGAAACAATTTCAAGACAATTATGCGCAATTATTTTAGCTTATATGAACGATTTTAGGCCTACGCAGATTGTGTATGTTCTGTTCAAAATTTGATTGACCCAACAAACTTGAACTGGCCAGTTATCTGTGTCAGACCGTATCAGACAATGAAAACTAAAACACGAACATGCATCGCGGGATCAGCAAACATACAAATGCTTTTAGAACCGCAAGTAATTGAAATTTATCGCACGATTTGTCTGCCTGTTAATATGTTGTATGTTTTGTGGTACTTTCATCTGTCACGCAAAATTACGCCTTCAAAATAAACATAAGTTGATCAAACATAGAATACTTTATCGCTTTGCATGTACAACGAAGAAGTTTTCCATTAAACATGTTTAAGAAACGTATAGAAACAATATTAATCTATATGACGTCTTCTAACCCTCCGTTAATTTTGTTAAACAATTTAGTAAGGTAGTTTAGTCTACGCTTGTTTGATGGCACATTTCGAATTAGAGAAATATTCTAGATTAAAAATCTAATATAAATGTATAAATATAAATATGTTCACTGTAATGAAATCGATGCAATAAAATAAGATAAACTAATATTGTATGGTCGTTTAAGAGGGATGAACAAACAACACATTAAATGAATTAAAATTATATGAAACATTTATTATTCGATTTTCTTTAAATGTTGTTTTGGTGGAAAGATAAAACAGGATGAATGTCAAATAATTAACAGCGCATTAACAGAAAGTGATTATAGAAATGTATTTATCCTGTTAAACAAACAGACACAACAACATCGTTTAATAGTTTTAATCAATTGAAAGAGTGGTTTTTTAAAATGTAGTTTAATACCAATGCTCCAAGGCAGTTGTGAAACAACCGGCGATGCTGGGTATGTTATTTATATAAATCTAAAAACGGTGTGAATCCTTTCAATACGTTTTAGCATAACAAAAAAAAAACACTGGCAGTTAGGAAAATCATATTCAAAAAAGTAAAATGTTTTACTTCTTTAGTGTTAGATATAGAAATAATGAAACTCCACAGAGACATCACCAGGAGATAAACCCTTACTACTATCCACTTTGAGGCAAGTAACCAATTGCCTATACAATACGGGAAACGGATATTATTGGATTTATTTATAAACACTATGTTTGTTAATTGGCGATGCCGTACAAAAGGCTAACTACACTTTTGTGTGTGACCAAATAAAACAAGGCAATGACTTGAAATACGGGTTTCTCTCCTGGTGATGTATCTGGAGTTTCATTATTCCTATATTGCGTACGAAATATCATCTGAAAGGACATGCTATTTAGTTAGATGGGCGGGTGTCAAAGAACTTCCATAAATCAGACATTCGAACAAAGAAATGATATTGCCTTTTGTCGTCTGCATTAACGTGGCCATTAATTGAACACTTTAACACATGTTTCATACTGATAAAGAATGCTACCACCTGTTGTGATTTTACCGTCTTGTCGAATATTTACACACATTAGCGCCATCAGTACTGTTTGCAGGACTTGAAATTACCAACTGTTGCATAACGCCAAACAATTCACACAATACCCCATTGGTGCAAATAAAACATACATTAAGTGATCAGACACGGTATTTTAAATGACAATGATCGACACAGATCCCCAATGACCGGTCAATATTTAATTTAAATACCATTGAACTGTAACAGGAATACGCGGATGATATTCAAAATATGACAATAATTTAACTGAAATATATCTTAGTACGTTCACCTGATTCCCAGATTTACAAGTCACGTAGTAACGTACAGAAAGCACAAAGACGACCCGATGGAAGTGTTTTCAATTGATGCAGAGAGGAAAAAAAAAAGTTTAAAGGTAGAATCTAAAATACTTTCCCGCTATCCATCCATGATGCGCTGTTCCTAGAGAATGAAATGTGTGCATGACGAAATATTCTTTGAAACGTTAGTGCCGCTAAATGCAGCAATGAAAGCCATTTCCAAGTTTCGTCTTTAACTTATATGATTAACACCAGCATAACAGCTAGACTTTTTTAATTTCTGATCCGCTGCCCTCGCAATTGGAATTGCATCATTAGGAAATAATCGCTAAACGTCATTACTTCTTTGTCATTCGGTGTTCATTTATTGATTGCGACTGGGCCAAATTGTGCTGATATAATGCACACAGAACAGCGAGAATACTGTTTGATTTTGTCCTAGTAATATTTGAAGTAAATAAACCTTGTCATATAATTGTCTAATAACGAGCCTCGGGGAAACTGGGAAAAAGCATTTGGTGACGTATCCGATTTGTAAGTGTTGTGTGAGAGAGTTCCGGTGTTGGTATCTGTAGGGTCGAGCAAGGTATCCTGTAGGGTCGAGCAAGGTATCCTGTAGGGTCGAGCAAGGTATCCTGTAGGGTCGAGCAAGGTATCCTGTAGGGTCGAGCAAGGTATCCTGTAGGGTCGAGCAAGGTATCCTGTAGGGTCGAGCAAGGTATCCTGTCAAATAAATCTAAGACTAGATTGCACGCACGCCTTTTCACCAGATCACGTTCGCTTGACTGACAACGGTCAGTTAAATTTAAAGTGTTTTTATTTTCTGATTTCGGTAGAAAATATTTCGCCTATTTGCCGCCATGTACGTAGAGAAACTCAACACTTTACTATATCTCGCTATAAAGGGCGATGTCGACGCCGACGATTATCTATTTCTTATCGGTACTTTGGTATGAATCAAGATTTGCAAAGAGCAACGTACTCTGCATAGGTACGTCGCTTTCGCACGTATTGCTGTATAAACACACACGCAGTTATAAGCATGATTATCGCACAAATACCTAAAATGGATATTTTTTGAATATATACTTGTGTGTTTGCTTACTCACAAACACTGGCAAAGATGTTAAATACAGTCGAAACCATTATGTAAGGTGTACAAGTCGCATTGTTTACCGTCTATTCACATAAGACGTTCCTTGAAAATTCGTAATAGCAATAACCGCTGTGTGACCTAGGCAGTTTTGTGACGTGACGAGTTTTGAACGTTGACAAATATGTTTAAGTATTAATACACGGTGGACCTTTTGCAATTGTGGAACATAATGCTATTTGTTTGGTACCTCAACTAGAGAGTGCGATGTCATATCCTATGCATTACATGGCAATCTCAAGGAAATAACATCAATACCTGACTATCCCATTGAAATCAATCTATTAAACAGACATTCGTCGCTTACAAAATGTGGCTATCTGATACAACACCACAAGTATATATTCTGATAATTGCATAATACACAATAACACTCTGTTATCAAATGTTGCTGTTTTTTAATTGTCACTTGATATTAATTACATAGCAGAAAAGTTTTGAAAAATTGCCAACGAATATTGTAGACCTAATCAGAAACTATCATCAACAAAAAAGCAAACAACACCAACAGCCCAATCACCACAGCCGCACCAATTTTCTTAACGAAACACATGTTCAGGTCGGATACATTGAATTCAAGGCCATCGAGAGATAGCAACTGCTGCAATTGACAACAAAAGAAATCCGAAACGCTTCATCTACAAAACATTATACATACTCGGTACACTGACATGTGGTCAGTCTGATTAGTGAAGAAGAAATGTATACATTGGAGCACAATAGTCTTTGTTCACCAGATCATGATCAAAGCAACTCACGACGGCATTACTGAAATAGCGATTATGAAAGTACTCAGACAAGTTATATTTAGAAGATTCAGAGCTATTGAAAGTTGATACTGTTTACACAATATATTTGATTAAATTAATATTCTGGGAATGGAAACCGTGTTCTTTTTAACATATTAACTATGTACAGATTGCCGATTAAGGATCTTGGGTGCAGAAGACATATATATTTACTAGTGCAAAACACAAAAAAACAGAGCCGTCGTCATCCAGTTATTTTAATCTAACAAGAGAGTTTTGATTTTACATGTAAACTTAAACACGCATGTATACAAAACTCCTGTTCTTGGATATACAAGGTAAGTAATTATTTTGTTTCGATATGTAGCTCTTATTGCATAGCTTAAGATTTAAGGTATCACCATGGTGGGCCTCATCATGCATGTTACCAATTGTACACCGATGATTAACAATTAACAATTAACAATTAACAATTAACAATTAACAATTTCCTTCCAGTAGAAATGATGCTTTGCGAGACAAGTGGAACTGAATTCAAAATAAAAGTCACATTATAAAGCTCACAAAGTCACATTATAAAGTCACATTATAAAGCTCACAAAGTCACATTATAAAGTCACATTATAAAGCTCACAAAGTCACATTATAAAGTCACATTATAAAGCTCACAAAGTCACATTATAAAGTCACATTATAAAGCTCACAAAGTCACATTATAAAGCTCACAAAGTCACATTATAAAGCTCACAAAGTCACATTATAAAGTCACATTATAAAGCTCACAAAGTCACATTATAAAGCTCACAAAGTCACATTATAAAGTCACATTATAAAGCTCACAAAGTAACATTATAAAGTCACATTATAAAGCTCACAAAGTCACATTATAAAGTCACATTATAAAGCTCACAAAGTCACATTATAAAGCTCACAAAGTCACATTATAAAGCTCACAAAGTCACATTATAAAGTCACATTATAAAGTCACATTATAAAGTCACATTATAAAGTCACATTATAAAGTCACATTATAAAAGTCACATTATAAAGCTCACAAGTATCGAGGCAAACAGTTTACACATATTTCAAAATGTACACTACTGGCAGCAAAAAAAAAAAAGCAGAAGCAAATACGGTATTGTTGATTAAAGCTAAGTAACGTTTTTTCTCACTTTTGTACATCTTGTCAACTTGTATCATTGACGTGAGCTACGTATACGCAGAGAACCGTATTTAGTGAATGCATTCTTAAAAGAAAAGATGTATCATGCATACAGTACCAATTTTCATTTATAACCATAAAATGTGGAGGTGACAAGAAGCCATGCACGTGGTGTTTATATTTTTAGATGGGATTGGCATACAATTACATAAACGCCATGCGCTTCACTCAGTAACCGCACCTTATTTATTAGTGTGGTTGCCTTAAATAGATTGGATGACATATTAAGGCTTCGATACTTTTAGATTAGTCTCGAAGAAACAATCAAAAGGTATGCTCGTTTAAAAATACACTATTGGTTCTGACATAATTTACAGAATTTACAGTTTATACGTATATACCATATACTCTATGGTAATACTAATAATTATCGCACAAACACGTTTGTTTATTTAATTTTAATACACAAAACGTTTCGGCATGATGCCTTCATCAGTAGTAATAAAAATAATAAACATAAACAAAGGAAGTGACGTCGACTTCATACAGTGACGTTACGTCGTTTGAGGAAAAATGATGACCTGTAAGACATGTAAAATAGCATTATGCTGACATATATAGAACACATAATCATGATAGTATAAAATGATGGATCACAGTTGATTCATCAGCCTATTAATTATAATATAATAAAAACACATAGTAATAGGCAAACATCGAATATATATCAAGTATGTGAACGTATTATATATCGTACAGCACTTTGTTATTAAGACCGTTAGGAAGCATAGTCTTTAATTTATGTATCCAAAATGTTTCTTTACATAGACGGTCTAGATTATTATGAACAACATCTATTGGAACAAAAGAGAAATCTGGCAATGTACAATTATTGTCTAGAGACCCAAAAAGGGTTGCAACATGTGATACAGGATTTATTGAACAGTTTCTTGTATAAAATCTATGGTTATTCATTCTGCGGGAAAGATTTTGATTGGTTTGTCCTACATATTGTTTGTTACATGTTTTACATGTAATAAGATATATAACATCACGTGAAGTACAATTTACACCATTGTGCAAATCATATGTTAAACCAGTAATACTACTATTGAATTGAGAAAAATATGCTGATATTATCACATATCAACATATGTTCATAATATCATTAAGAACGTATGTTGATATTATCATAATGCAAAAGCCTAGGCAGCAAGTGCTATAACTATTTAGCTGTTTATAACTATAATGTTGATATTATCACACAGTGTACGAGAACCCATACTCTATGGTACAAATAACGCTTGCAATGCTTGGGCAATGCATTCATGAGTTCATATAAACAATGAATATTATTATTTGCGAATTATGTCAAAACAAGTGCACATATTTAGGATATAAGGCTGTATTTTTTATTATTATTAACATAATCCACGGTATACACTTGTTTTTTTACCGTATTTGTGTAATGAAACATATAAATATCGCAATCAAAGTCAATATGTAACCCGTTCTGTCTCGTCTAGACGCAATATGTGACACAAACGTGAAATATTTGTATGATCAAGCGTGTATATATTGATAATTACATGTACATGTTCTGGTGCAATGTATTGTGCTTAAGTTTGAAATGGGAACGTAATTTTTAATCTTCCTTAATAAATGGCAATGGTTAAACTGAGCTTAAAATAAAACAAAACATAACTTACTTTTGACAGATGTATTTAATGTCCTTTTGAAATTGTTTTGCAATTTACTTAATAAGTTGACTCAAGTATTGTATTTTATTAATTTAGCTACATGAAGTTGTATCGCTTGTACATGTACATGTACATGTATAATTTATTTTAATATAACTAAAGCACAAACATGCGTTTTACTAGTTTCAATGCTCTGTAAATTACCTTCGAATGGCCTGTGTATTATTATGATGTACGGGGTATGCGCCGAATATTATGTCTAAATATACAATTCATAGCACAGAATGTATCAAAGTGTGTAGAATTAATATTGCCCTAACGCCGGAGCTGTGTCATTAATATCATATGATTCGCATTCAAATGTAGCTTTTTACATTTAGGACTCATATCAGGACAGCGATCATTTGCCAGTGCTATACATTATATGCAGCACTCACTCAACACAACACGCGAACAAAGCAAAGAGATAAATAATTATGAGGCGCGCCGTCGCAAACCCGGGCTAAATGCATTTGCGTCAAGTGTCGTCCCGGAATAGCGTGTGCAGTCCGCATAGGCGGATTCGGGACGACACTTTAAGCTTTTTTGGTATTTTTGTTTCAAATATGTCTCTTTTAAACATAAATCAACTGAAGGTGGAAAGTGTCGTCCCGGATAAGCCTGTGTGGACTGCACAGGCTAATCCGGGATGACACTTTACGCACATGCATTAAGCCCGGTTTACCCACGACACGATTCGTATAATGTTTATCAGTTCGCTTTAAACACAGTAGCAATGGTTTGTATGTAAAGTAATGCAAAAGCCTAGGCAGCAAGTGCTATAACTATTCAGCTGGTAAACATAGTAAAAAATTGTCCTTCAACACAATGAGAACAGAGAATCGTTCCTATGTAGAGTAAGTGCCAATAATTATTCTTAACTTGAAGGCCTTTATTTGTTTTCCGATTCCTTAAGAACCCATGCGGTTAGATATTTGCGTCGCGGTGACTAGTAAAGATACAGAAATATTAAATTAACATTCCAACAGATAACGCCGTACGGGTAATCTACATACCTAGTACAATACATCAAACAACGATCACTTACGTCGACATTGAGCTGATTACATATAGTAACACCGTCAAAATATACATCATGTCGATAAACGGTTTCGATTATTTTTAGGTTGGGATGAGGTATAATATGCCAAACGAATGTCATTTCTCTTGCAATAAAATTATCATATATCGTAGAAGTTGGAACCTTTGCTCCCGCAAGTTTAGTAAATGTGTTGATAATATAACATACATTTTGAGGCAATTAAATGGCTGGATTGCACCATTAAGCGATACATTTAATCATTAAGATCATGTTTTTAACGGATGCCATTAACGACTTATCGTTGTTTATCGGCCAATAAACAACGATTTGGTGTCCTGATGCGTATAAATTAAACCACGAAGGCGTCAGCCCGAGTTGTTTAATAGCCAAGCATAATAACGACAAAGCGTTGTTTATTGGCCGATAAATGACGATAATGCGAAAATTATTTCGATTATAACTTAGACTTATATTTTTGCAATTGGAATTGGAACTACTTTTTCTATGCACCGCTCAGATTCAGGACTACAATTTGCGTTGTTGATTGGGTACTTTTTAAACGTTATTTGTGTTATTTGTCTATAGGAAAAATAGCGAATATCGTGTTAGAATAATTAATTACTACTCTATGCACTTATTATTACATGTCGAATAAAGCTGAACATCGTTATCTCAAATGTCGATGTTCCTAATACTTATACTTCTAATTATAACTTTTTTCCCAATTGTCTTCATTCTTATTCAATTCAACATATATAATTAAATTGCGTTATTTTCAATATTACTATATTGAAATTTGAATGCTTGGTTATGCTGCGGTTTCTTAATTTTATCACGCTGACGACATCTTAAGAGAGCAACCACCCACGATTGTCTGACTTTGCAAACATTGTAACAAGTATTTTATCCTGTTAAACTGTTCGGTAGCAAAATTCAAGTAATCTGCATACACTGTTCAACAGTAAACAATTGCAAATAGTAAAGTAAGTAAAATTCATAAAATACAAATAAATGTGAAATCAATTAAGAACTACGATTACTTTTCATTCCGAAATTACGGAAAAGAAACTCCATTTACAAAATGAATAATATGGACATATACGATCGTTTACAATATTTAGAAATTAAACATAGAGTGGGTTACTAACAATTTGCGAAAATACATCCAATTTAAGTGTCGGTGAATATAATACGATTTAAGTAGTCGTTGATACACTAAGTAATGTTGATTTACAACAATCTCGCACTGCTCCTCAGCTGTCATTTTCAAGATGCTGATCAATGCGTATTTCAAGATGCTGATCAATACGTATTTCAAGATGCTGATCAATACGTATTTAAAGATGCTGATCAATACGTATTTCAAGATGCTGATCAATACGTATTTCAAGATGCTGATCAATACGTATTTCAAGATGCTGATCAATACGTATTTCAAGATGCTGATCAATACGTATTTCAAGATGCTGATCAATACGTATTTCCGAAGGTGTATTTATTTTTAGTCGACACATTCTTTACTACAACATCAGCCTATGGTAATTGCTTGATTGTCATATAAGCATCTTCATCAATCAGCTATTAATTAAGTTTCAGACATAACAATGTTTATCCTAGCAAAAGTTTGTGATGAATTGCTTTGTAATGAAGTGCATCCACAACGATAAGCATGACCTGGAATGACGATTAAAGGAATTCTTATACACTATTATCCGTAGCTCAATCATAGCTTGTCCCGAACTAAATAACTCGCAAACAGCAAAATAATTAGAAGCAATTTGTTTCTAAACACTATGTTTCTTAAAGAAACATAAACACACTGAAGCAAAAAGTTCACTCGCTCATATTCTATTTGTCGAATTAGTTGCGACATTATAGGATGTTTCCCCTTAATGTCATTGAAATCTATTCATAACAGCACAAAGCGCAATCCAACAAAAAACTTAACTATTTTATAGCTGCGTACATGTCTGACACAATTTTCTCCATTTCGATGACTTAGTGGCTTTTTAGAAACCAAGACATACCATGAAGAAATATTTCAAAGAAAGTAGCTTAAACCAGTGTTTTTAGTCAAAACGTGTTTGCACATAAGTTGAACTAATTTCTCAACCATAATTGAATTAATTAGTCCGAACAGTAATCTTAAAGTCAATTACATAGTTATTTTTATTTCGGTTTAATATATTAACTTGCATGCACCAGCAATTGAAAGCCAGAGTAATGTCGATTGTTATTATTTACAGTTAATTATTTCGTCCTAGTGTGCCATGCACTAGCGATTATGGTCAGTTTACGAAACGTAATTTGTTTTGCATTGACTTTCGGCTTGTGATTCGCAGATCTTAAGGCCGGTCCCCACTATAGGAAGATTCCGGTAATAATTCTTATAAATAGTATGTACAAGTTCTACCTAGGAAACAGACATTACACGGCAAAGTAATCCACTTGATATAAATAGGTTTATGATAAAAATTTACATTTGCATACAAGGTGTTGATTCGTTATTACTTGTCTTTAGTCAGTTATTACTAATTACTATTAGTACATTTCACTATGATTTTATCCAATCATGCACGTGTTTAACGCTTAACACAAAATAACTCGTGGTAAAGCTGTTGACGTGTTTGTGATGGTCGATAAAATGGAAATGAAATGTTCGATGTAAATTAATCAGTTGATGATAGCTGGGGATGAGTTTGTACTTTTGATGGCAAAACCTTAAACGGTCTAGTAATTCTCTCGCAGCAGTCCAACGAAAATCGTCAAATATAGGTAATTCGACGTACATGTATGCTGAATACGTTTGCATGTACATTTACATTGTAATTATACGCGGCCGACACTATAAACACATTGTCAAGTTCTTTAATATCAGATAAATGTGTTTACATCAACAACGCACTATCACATACCCTTACATCCTACTTGGAATGTGTGTTTAGTGTTAAGTGTTAATCCAAACGTTGTTCCTTCAATTCATTATGCTATATAAGATAGGCAACTATGATAGGACGCACATAGCGAAACATCTTCAACAAACATGGCTTTGTCCAGCAAATTTAGTTCTTTACACATCTCAATTAATGAATATTTATTTAAAATTCATTTATTCTGGAACATTTCCAGGTAGCTCCGTTATAAATAATGCAAGCTTAAACGTATTTTTTGTTCGGCAAAAAGTAATGCTAAAGGTAATCATTCAGCCAGTGTACAGACAGCCAAAATTGACAGTAGGCTGATCGGAATGGTTTAAGACATAATGTTTTTATTTCTGCAAATTCAATTGGCATTTAATATTAATTTAATAAAATTTGCTGGCAACTTATCTGAAACAATCATAAATGGTATAAACGTACGTTACAGCTGTATAATGTTAATATTCTTACAATATCCGTATACATACATCCATCATGCACATTGACATTTTTATTATCATAATGTAAAGCAATTCTTTATTGAAATCATGCTATAAAATAGTGAATAATATTGTGTTCTACGTGAATTTTCAAATGAAGCTTAGGTTTGAAACAAAATGGTTTCACACTGAATGTACGAAAATTATTAAATAATGTCCTGGCATTTATTGCATTAACGAACAATCTAAACACGTGTCCTAGCGGATGGTAATAAGGGTTTCTCTCCTGATGATGTCACAGGCGTTTCGTTATTCCTATATAAATTTATTTATTTATTTTTTTGCTTAATCTAAAAAATGTATTCCTGTTATTTCTTATTCCTACCTGTATGCATCTGTATGCAATTCATAAACATAATTTTTATTGTCCAAATTGTGCAATGAATATCAGGAATGTATCTTACTGATAGCTTTTGCTGCGTAACATAATGTCAAGCATTCATCATCTTGAATATATTAGACAAGTGAATGTTAAAATCTAGTTAAGGATACGTTGTAAAATAGAGTATCCCAGGAAACCCCGAACGCTTATTTTCGATGGAATTATGTGCATTTTAAATTCCATTCATGTGTAGTTCCAGTTATTGGTGTTTCTTGTGAATAGCATATAAATACTTACTGGGTAAGAACGGACCTTACGCGCATTTTTTTCAAGACGGACACAAAACCATACAATTACTGCGAACCCTAGTGTGTACGTGTTGATTAATTATATAAACATATGTACAATCCATGCGAAAAATTAATACCCTTTAGACAATGGGTTATATTTTGGACGGATTACATCTGGTATGATTTGTCAGTAGTGCGTCTGTTTCTAACAAAACCCGGTTCAACTCGATACTAGTCTGACAAAAATTGTCTCTTTTGTAACTGTGTGTAAATCAGGCCAATAATAGCAGGTAATTGGCATCTGTGTATGTCGTAATTTGTATTCAAACTTGCTGCAATGAGATGCAAATTGTTATGACTATGCTTGATGATGCACGCATTCACGTCCTTGCATAAATTTTCTTATAGTTATGTTTGAATGCAAGTTAGAGAATGAATGCAGGCAGAATCAAACAGGTTGTACTATATACGATGTATTTACTAGTAACTTGGTATGTTTCATAATGTATGCCATACTAATTTCATCAGTAAATAAACATAAAATTTCTTAAATCTAATCAATACATGTACATACATATCTGTTCATCAATAATTAGTACTTAATACCCTCTTGTTTAATTTTAGATTTGTTTGGAAATTAAGACACTTTTTCCATGTTTACTGATATACTTATTGTATAATGAAATTAAAAAAATACCACTGAACAAAAACAATATCTCTAACATATGTCCGTTATTGCTAGTGAAGCAATACATATTTATGAATACCCAGTGAGCTTCGCGAAACATTTCTACCTTAACTAATGATAATCTTTTAATGGATTTGTACTTAATACAAGACGTTTTGCAAAATAGCATCAAAGATTTTCGCAGATAACAAACTGATGTTCATGTGTTGAGATGTTACCATATGTTTAATACGTTTATTGTTTTATTGCATGTTCGTCTGACGGATCATTCAATTCGCCATAACTACAAGTACAATATTACATGGTTGATATGGCGATAAATTACATTTGTAACTGTGCAGAACATCATGTTACGCAGTGCATAAATATTATGACTTTCTATTATGTAAATGACATACCTGTTTAAACCATTTAGCAATAATACAAAGCAACATGTTTACGTTATCAACAGTGCCATGTTTCACATTAACTGTTAACTCATCTCGTATATGTTATAACACGCATTAGCGTTATATTAGAGAACTACAAAAAAACTCATTTCGAATGCATAACCTCATGAGTGATCAAATATATGCTTGTGCAAAATCAAATGTGTGACTTTGTTAAGAAATAATAACCGTTTACGATATTTATATAATGGACCATTGTATTCCCTATAAGTGCAAACTGACGAAGTTAACGATGTGGTAAGTGCATTTGACAGATTGCAGTCGTTTTTGATGTAACTAAGGCCCTGTCACACTGTCGCGAATTGAGCTTCGAGTTCTCTACGAATTCTGGCGAGTTATAACTCGCCGTAAAGTGGGCGAGTTGGTCGCGGAAATGTTTTAAGATGACATTTGTTTGAGTTCTCTTTAACTTTGACACGAAATTGACACAACACAAGTACAATAATCACATTTTATCACGAGCTCAGCCTAGATATGAGTACGATATCTGTTTGACAATCGAATACTTGTCTTCGAGAGTTTACGAGTGTGGACGAGTCTTTACGACTTGTGAGGAAAGTAGCACGAATTTATGATGACCTTTTACGAGAAACGGATAAGCAGATATCGTAGGCAAGTCTCCAAGACTTGCAGCAAACTCGTGTTATGTCGAAGAACGATGATATACGGCGAAACTCTACGACAAGGGAAGACATGTCTATGGAATGTGTTCGAGTGTGTTTGAGAGTTCGCGAGATCCCTTCGACATGTCTTCAACAGGTGTACTTGAATAAAATGTCGCCGAGAAGCGGCGATAATTATAAACGGTTTTAAATTCTCGCCTCTACTTGGCGAGTTCTGGCAACATGAGAAGACATAAGTAAACATCACTGCGACAAAGAACGACATGTGTACAAGATCCACACGACACCAAGCGAGTTGAGGAGAGTCTCGATCGTCAGAACTCGTAGCTCAAATTCGCCACAGTATGACAGGGCCTTTAAAAAGGCCCTTTTGTAAAACTCCTCATGAAAGACAAGTTCTAAACTTATTTTGGTGTCAGACTGCTTCACGGGGAAGTTGGATGAGTGGCATTGACCACATACAATGTTACAGTGTTAATTCGGTCTGACTGGTATATTGAAACAACAGACAGGAACCAGAAGCGAAAACAATGCAATAAAAGATATTCCACCGACAAATATTGTTCAGAATATGTATGATATGTCAATCAGCTATGCTGTGTTCAATTCGAATTGTAGAATTAAATACCAACAAGTGTCAATCAGTTAATTAGACATCGAACATTGGTCCATATGATGCATGCTTTATTTATTCGAACAGGTTTCCTCGGTAGAATCGTTCCTGTTGTCTTTGAGAACCTTCTGTGGTTTGCGATCGAACTCAGGCATTTTCGGATAACATTAGTTAAGAAAGGAAGAAAGTTGCCAAGAGAGAGGACAGTAATTTTATTTTATTGCATATCCCCCGTGACCGGTCAATATTTTGAATATTTCCGCCGTGTATGTAGAGAAAAACAACATATGGATATTCTTTGTATACATACTTGTTTGTTTGTTTGTTTGCAAACACTGGCAAAGATGTTAAATACAGTCGACTGCTAAAATTGACAACAACAGATATCCGAAACGCTTCATCTAACATAACATTTTACATACTCGGTACACTGACAATTGGTTTGTCTGCTTATTAAAGAAGCAATGTATACATTGAAGCACAATAGTCTCTGTTCACTAGATCAAAATAATAGTATATGTAAGTCACCATGACTTTACTGAAATAGCAATTATTAATATACTCAAACAATATATATTTAGAAGATTCAGAGCTATTGAATGTTGATACTGTTTACACAATATATGTGATAAAATTAATATTCTGGGAATGGAAAGCGTTCTTTAGAACATATTAACTACATACAGTTTGTCGATTAATGATCTTGGGAGCAGAAGACATATATATTTATAATTCCGAACAAAACAAAATAAAGAAATGTATATGCAAAACGCCTGTTCTTGGTCAAGTAAGTTAAGTAATTATAGTTTGTTGATACGTAGCTTTTATCACATAACTCGTGATAAAAGGTATCACCTTGGTGGGGCTCATCATGCATGTCACCCATTGGAGCCCAATAATTAACAATTTCCTTCCAGTAGAATGTGTGCTTTGAGAAACAAGTGGAACAGTTTTTTTAAATAAAAATCACATTTTAAAGCTCACAATTGCTCCATCGAGGCAAACAGTTTTAGCAAAAAAGGCAGGCAAAAAAACAGGAGCACATACTGTATTGTTGATTTAAGCTTAGTGACGTTTTTTCTCATTTGTGTACATCTTGTCCACTTTTATCATTGACGTGACCTACATAAACTCATAGAACCGTATTTAACTGATTCAATTCTTAAGAAAAAAGGTTAATCATGCATACAATACCAATTTTAATGTATATGCCAGTACATGTGGAGGTGACAAAAGGTCATGCACGTGGTGTTTATATAGTTAGATGGGATTGGCATACAATTACATAAACGCCATGTGCGTCTCTCAGTAACCACTCCTTGTTAATTAGTGTGGTTGCCTTTTATAGACTGGTTGACATATTAAGGCTTCGATACTTTTAGATTAGACTCGAAGTATCAATCAAAAGATATGCTCGTTTAAAAATATACTGCTGACTCTGACATAATTTATAGTATTTACAGTTTATACGTGTATACCATATACTCGGTGGTACAAATAACGGTTGTTATGCTTGGGCAATGCATTCAGGTGTACATATTAACGTTGAATATTACTTTTTATAAATTATGTCAAAACAAGTGCACTTATTTAGGATATTAAGCCGTACAATATTTTATTATTATTACCATAACCCAAGGTATTTAATTGTCAACCGTAACTTTTGTAATCGATAAATATCGGAATTAAAGTGAATATGTAATGCGTTCTGTGTTGTCTCAACGCACTATGTGACAATAATAAGAACTATCTGTATGAACATGCGTGTATATATATTGTTAATTATATGTACATGTTCTGACGCAGTGTATATTGTTTTAATTTGAAACTGGACCGTAATTTGGAATCTTCCTTAATGAATAGCGATAGTAAAACTCTGCTTAAAATACAGCAAAACATAGTGTACATCGTTGTGCAATGTACTTGATACTTTGACTCAAGTATTGTATTTTATTAATGAGACTACGTGTAGTTATATAGCTTATAAATGTATATGTATAATTAATTTTAATATAGCTTAAGCACACACATGCGTTTTACTACTGGTTTAGTCAATGTTCAGTATATTGTTTAAAATGTACTGTAGATTGCCTTCGAATGGCCTGTGTATTTTTATGGTGTACGGGGTATGCGTTGAATGATATGTCTAATAATTCAATTCATTGCACAGAATGTCTTAATGTGTGTAGCATAATTATCGCCCTGACGCCGGGACTGTGTCATTAATATCATTTGATTCGCATTCAAATGTAGCTTTTTACATTTAGGACTCATATCAGGACAGTGATCATTTGCCTGTGCTAAACATTGCACGCAGCTCATACCAGCCACAACACGGACGCAAAGCATACAGATAAATATTTATAATGTGTGTAATTAGTAAGTGCCACTTATTATTCGTAACTTGAAGGCCCTTTATTTGTTTTCTGATTCCTACAGAACCCATCCGCTCAGATAGTTGCGTCGTGGTGGCCAGTAAGATACAGAAACACAAATGAGCATGCCAGTGCGCATGCGTATTATATTTATGTAACCGATAACGCCGCACGGGTAACCTACACACCTGAAGCAGTCTAGTACAATACATCAAACAACGATCACATACGTAGACATTGAGCTGACTATATATAGTAACACCATCAACGTACACACGTCATTTCGATAAACGGTTTCGATTATGTTTAGGTTGGGATAATGTATCTGTCATTTATGCCTAACGAATGTCATTTCTATTTCAAGAAAATTATGATATATCGCAGAAGTAAGAACCTTTGCTCCCGCAAATTTAGTAAATGTGTTTAGATTATAACTACATTTTGAGCCAATGAAATGGCAAGATTGCACCATAAAGTGATACATAGAGAATACATGGTTGGTGCCGGGATGGAGAAACTTTATCCGGTGAGGCTTAGAAAATTAAAATAGAGCAAGCTCTATGTTTATTTTCGGGCCGAACCGGATAAACTTTCTCCTTCCCGGCACCTACCATGCATTCTATTTATCCTGTTTTCTGCTCAATTTCGTTTTAAATGTACTAAAATTAACGGTTCATCTGATAGCTATATGTTTTATGACGAGCCTCGAACCTTTTAACTCGCTAGCATGTATGTGCACTTTCAGAAAAAATGGTTCTCTGTTTCTTAAGGGGTAATCATTCTTAAATTTTAAAAATAATCTGATTTGTTGACGCCAATAATATTCACGAACACGAATTAGTACACAATAGCCACTTTAAACCAGATATAGGTTTATAAAAAATTGCATTGCGTCAAGCCAACGTCATTCGGTTGAGTTTGAAGTATACACATTCTACAAACTAGGACGCGAGTGTGTTGAAATTTAATTTAAAATATAAGTAATTGGAATACAATAATAAGTGTTTCTGTTTTGGATGGATTATGTTAATAACATTTAAAATAAAAAGTATTTGGAATATAAGCCTCGAATTGAACTGGTCAGATTAATCCCAGTTGAATTTCAATTTTCTAGAATGTAGTCGGATTGTGGGTGGAGAACATCGTGGACAAAATATTTAGGTTTTATTAATTTATAGATGTAGATCTAGAATTAGTCTTTGTTCAGTTTTTAAACACTTTCCAACAAAAAGTTATATAACGGGTTATTACTTTGATGAATAAACTGTATCTTTGATTTTGATTGAAGAAATTCTATTCAAAAAGAATAACCCGCTTACATCAAGTGTTTTGAAATGGAATGGAAGGAAGGTGTTGTTTACACCTTTATCGATTATGACATACATGTGCAAATTAACATCTCATTATTGAAGCTAGGATCTCTGTAAAACTAGACAACATGGCGTTTTTTAACGATGGAAAACTCGGTGAGTACAGGTGTATTTCATTTGTATCCCATGTCATTCTGGACAACGTTGTTATTCGGCGCGTAGCAATACACAACTAACTGGATAAGCCTTGCAACTTCCTGTTGTTTTTGATAGGAACATTTATCCGGTTACCCCTTTATTAGGTCACTGTTGGAGGTAGAAACAGGATAAACTTAATTATTAAGAACATGTTCTTGACGGATATCATGTCTGGCTTTTGATTAGTTTTTTTGGAACCTCGCCTTCTCAGAATATTTATAATATTGACATATACAGTATGGATATTTACTTTTCATATGTTTCAATGATATACATGCGCTAGACCAATCAACATGTATGTTATATTCTACGTAACTTAGAACATTTTAAATAAGATTTTACTTAATATCTTCTAAATATTACTAAGATTTGTGAATTTTGTTCAACCAAAGTATTTATATTTAAGAAATTATTTTCGATTTATTGTTTTTCATCGGCCACTTAATAGCGATTTGAAGTTCTGATGCGTAGGAATTAAACCGCGAGGGCGTTAGCTCGAGTTGCTTAATAGCCACGCATCAGAACGAAGAGGCGTTGTTTATTGGCCGATAAATAACAATAATGCGAAAAGATTTCGATTCTAACATGATTAGAATTATATTTTTGCAATTAAAATTGGAGATACTTTTAACTATGCACCTCTCAGAATCGTGACTACTATTTGCGTTGTTTAAAGGGTAGTTTAACAACGATGAATTTGTTATTTGTCTATAGAAAATTAGGGGGTAACGTTAGAATAATTAATAACAACTCTATGCACTTACTATTGAATGTCGAATAAAGCTGAACATCGTTATCTCTCAGTCTCAAATTCGCTAATGTCTATGTCCCTGACACTTATAAGTAGAACATTATTCCCAATTGTCTTTATCCTTATTCAATGCAACATATATAATTAAAAAGTGTTATTTTTATAATTACTATAATATTAAATTTGAATATGCTGCGGTTTCTTTCTATTAGCAAACTGTGTGTTTATCTCGGAATGCGAAATGCTGACGAATCTTGTGGGAGCAACCACCAAGGGTTGTCTGAATTTGCAAACATTGCAACTAGTATTTTCTCATGTTTAAGTATTTGGTATCAAAATCAAATTAAGCTGCATACACAGTTCAACAGAAAACAATTTCATTCAGAACTTATGAAAAAGAAACTCCATTTATAAACGAATAATTTGAGCATGTAAACAATATTTAGATATAATACGTAGAGTGGGTTACTAACAAAGTGCGAAAATACGTCTATATAAGACAACACAATGTTACGGTGTCCTGTTACTGCCATCGTAGTTTCGCGACTTCGACCTGTGCTAATGAAAGGGCGCCGAAGCGCCGACACAACACGCCGACACGCCGACACGATACACCGAAGCGCCGACACGATACGCCGAAGCGATATAAACGTCGCAATCTCGTGTTTTTTTCATATGTGGCTATAAAATTGGGAGACGCGCCGCTACGATACGCCGACGCGCCGAGACGATACGCCGACGCGCCGACACGATGCGCCGAAGCGCCGAGACGATACGCCGACGCGCCGATACGATGCGCCGATGCGATATAAACATCGCAATCTCGCTTGGGAACGAGATATTAACTCGAGCGAACAACTTAGTACCATCTTACAACATGCTCGTTTTTGTCGGCCATGGTTATTATAAAAACAAATACTAGTATACGGAACATTTGATGGGTTCTCTAACGCGTGGGAACGAAATACTAACTCGTTCCCTCGACTTAGTATCTCGTTACCTTGACTTAGTATCTCGTACGCCGACCCGCCGACACGATGCGCCGAAGCACCAACACGATGCGCCGAAGTGATATAAACGTCGTATATTCGTATCTTCGCCCAATTTTATAGCCACATATGAAACAAAAACACACGAGATTGCGACGTTTATACCGCTTCGGCGTATCGTGTCGGCGCTTCGACACATCGTCTCGGCGCTTCGGCGTATCGTGTCGGCGTATCGCATCGGCGCTTCGGCGACCTTTCATAAACACAGGTCGGAGTCACGAAACTGCAATGGCAGTTACAGGACACCGTACAATGTACATGCAATTTAAGTATTGATGAAACTTATCGCAACTCCTGTCTATAAGATTTAGGTAGTCATTGATACACTACATGTAAATAATACCCACTCTTGATACACAAAATAATACTCAATATGTTTGAAAAAAATTATTCCAATAACCTCGCACTGCTTTTCATTTTGTTATTTTCAAGAAGCTGATCAATAAAAGTATTCTCGAAGGTGTATTTATTTTTTGTCGGAAAATTCTTTACTACAACATCAACCTATGAAAATTGCTTGATTGACAAATAAGCGTGTTCACCTATCAGCTCAGTTTCAAATCAGTTTCAGACATAACCTTATTTATCCTGGCAAAGGATTGTGATGAACTGCTTTGTAATAAAGTGTATCCGTAACATATAAGCATGACCTGGAATGATGATCAACGGAATTCTAGTAAAATATCCGTAGTTTAGCTTTTCACGACCTAAATAACTCGCAGACAGCAAAATAATTAGAAGCAAGTTGTTTCCAAACACTATGTTGTGAATAGAAACATAAACACACTGAAGTGAAAAGTTCAATCACTAACATTTTAATTGTGGAATTAGATGCGACATTATAGGATGTTTCCTCTCAATGTCGTTGAAATCTATTCGTTAAAGAACTAAGCGCAATCCAACAAACAACAACTATTTCAGAAATGCGTTCACGTCTGACATAATTGTCTCCACGTCGATGAATTATAAGTTTGTTAGAAACCAAGACCTACCTTGAAGAACTATTTCCAAGAACGTAATTGAACACAGTTTTTCTTATGCAAAACATACGTTGAACTAATTACTCAACCATAAATGAATTAATCAGTCGGTAGAGTGATCTTAAAGTCAATTAAGTAAGTTATTTTATTATGGTTGAATAGATTCACTTTAATGCACTAGCAATTGAAATCAGGAGTAATGTCGATTGTTATATATTGGAGTGTTTATTATTTCATGCACTAGAGATTATGTTCACTTTACGAAAAGTAATTTGTTTTGCATTGAAACACGACTGTCGATTCGCAGATCTTAAGGTCGGTCCCCACTATAGGAAGATTCCGGTGATAATTCTTATAAATAGTATGTACAAGTAACCTAGGAAACAGACATTACACGGCAAAGTAATCGACTTAAAATAAATAGGTTTAAGATAAAAGCTTACGTTAGCATACAATGTATTGATTCGTTGTGTTATTATTATAAGTACATATCACTATGATACTTGTGTGAAAACTGACATAATAGACGATACCACAAATGCCAATCATATGCACATTTATCTGCAATGTTATCCAATCATTGCACTTGTATATCACGTATTTAACGCTTAACTTAAAATAATATGTGGTAAAGCTATTGACGTGTGTGTGATGTTTGATGAAGTGGCTCGATGTAAGTTAATCAGCTGACGATAGCTGGGGATGAGTTTATACTGTTGATGGCAAAACCCTAAAAGGTCTAGTAAATGTCAGACATATAGGTAATTCGACGTATGCTGAATACGTTTACATGTACATTTACATTGTAATAATACGCGACTAGTCTTCGACACTATAAAAACAGTGTCAAGTGCTTAAATATCAGATAAATGTGTTAACATATACAACTCACTATCACATACCCTTAGATCCTATTAGGAATGTGTGTTAACATAAACAACTCACTATCACATACCCTTAGATCCTATTAGGAATGTGTGTTAACATAAACAACTCACTATCACATACCCTTAGATCCTATTAGGAATGTGTGTTAACATAAACAACTCACTATCACATACCGTTAGATCCTATTAGGAATGTGTGTTTACATAAACAACTCACTATCACATACCCTTAGATCCTATTAGGAATGTGTGTTTACATAAACAACTCACTATCACATTCCCTTAGATCCTATTAGGAATTTGTGTTTACATAAACAACTCACTATCACATACCCTTAGATCCTATTAGGAATGTGTGTTAACATAAACAACTCACTATCACATACCCTTAGATCCTATTAGGAATGCGTGTTAACATAAACAACTCACTATCACATACCCTTAGATCCTATTAGGAATGTGTGTTTACATAAACAACTCACTATCACATACCGTTAGATCCTATTAGGAATGTGTGTTTACATAAACAACTCACAATCACATACCCTTAGATCCTATTAGGAATCTGTGTTTACATAAACAACTCACTATCACATACCCTTAGATCATATTAGGAATGTGTGTTAACATAAACAACTCACTATCACATACCCTTAGATCCTATTAGGAATGTGTGTTAACATAAACAACTCACTCTCACATACCCTTAGATCCTATTAGGAATGTGTGTTAACATAAACAACTCACTATCACATACCCTTAGATCCTATTAGGAATGTGTGTTAACATAAACAACTCACTATCACATACCCTTAGATCCTATTAGGAATGTGTGTTAAGTGTTTAGTGTGAATCTAAACGTTATTCCTTGAATTAATTATGGTATATAAGATAGGCAACGGTGATATGACGGCAAATTGCAAGTCATTTACAGCAAAATGGCTTTGTTCAGCAAAATGGCTTTGTTCAACAAATTCAGTTCGATACGAATTCAATTAAAGAATATCTATTTAAAATTCTTTCATTCTGGTACAATTCCAGATCAGCTGCAAAATTCCGCTCCGTTATAAATAATGCAAGTTTAAACGTACTTTTTAGGCAAAGTCATCAATCATTTCCAGTATACAGTCAGCCAAAATAGACATTAGGCTGATCGAAATGGTTTAAGACATAATGTTATTATTTCTGCAAGTTCAATTGGCATTTAATAATAATATCTGCAAAGTTCATAACCTGGTAACACTTGAATCTTCATTTGGGTTGCAATTTTCTTTCACTTGCGAAGAAATTACTGGAAGTGAACTCGTTAGCTTGTGTTAAAAATGCAACAGTAATGCAGTCGAATTGATGTTTTTCCTTATTTAAATTGCAAACATTTTAATTATTAGTTCGCGTCATCTTGGTAAAACTCTATAAATGGGATCAGATCCGGTAATTAAAACTAAATTGACACGCATCTTTAGAGTTCATTAATTTTTAAATGTTAACAATAACACAAATGAAATGTTGTTCTTTTCCCTACAAGAAATGTATATGCATATTTGAAATTCTTGTTTTTATAAGATACATTTATAAGAAATTATTACAATGCACAACATGTTCCAATTTTATTCTCTGTTCAGTTAATAAATATTAATATGATAAGATTTATAAGAAACTGTTCCAGGGCACTGCATACTACAATATTATAGCAATAGTAGCCCTTTTTTTCTAGAACGTTATCAAATACAACATGTTCTAATACTAGTTTTTTTTTCCCAGCTTTCAATAAATTAAATGATAAATGAATGTTTTATGAGTAAATATAGAGATTTTTTTCATAATTTATCCTGAATAGAAGTGTATACAACTGCTACATTTCTTAAATTTTTGGTCTATTGAGACATTGTTGTATCTAAACCTGATATATTTCCAATTGCATATATATGCCAATATATTAATGCACGATGATTAACTTCCTTTTAAGTGTTTATAGAGGAAATCCATGCTTAGGTTGTCTGTCAAAGTAGTCAGTATTCTTTTATGTTTGTTTGTTTATTGTTTATACTTTTTTGTTGCTTCCGTTCCTTATATGGAGATCCTGCTTATTGCGTTCAAACCGATGCACCTGCTTTTACATATCACTATAATCACCTATTTCATGCTTCTCGCTAATGTGTTCCCTTAAAATATTATGTTTAAACTGCAGAGGCATCCAGGGCATAAAGAAAAGATTACAAGTATTTCAATATTTAAAAGATACAAATTGTGACATATTATGTCTTCAAGATACACATTTTGTTTGCGATCAATATAAAACTATTTACTCAGAATGGGGGGCAGAATGTTTTATGAGTTATGGCTCTTCCAATTCCCGCGGTGTTGCAATTTTCCTTTCAAAGAAACTTGAGTACAAAATACATAACGTTTATTATGATGACCAAGGAAACTTTATTCTGCTTGATTTAAATCTCGGTGAAACCAGAATTACCATTGTTACTATCTATGGGCCAAACACTGATATCCCGGACTTTTTTAACAATATCTTCCAGAAAATTGACACAATTAGTAATGATTCTTTCTTGATTTGTGGTGACTTTAATTTAGTATTAGACCCAAATCTGGATTACGATAATTATAAAACAGTGAATAATAAAAATGCAAGACAAACTGTTATAAAGCATATTGAAGAACGCAATCTTTCCGACCCTTTCAGAGTTAACTACCCTGTTTCGAAACGATACACATGGAGACGAACAAACCCCATACAACAAGCTAGGCTTGATTTTTTCCTTTTATCACCGCTTTTATTACAAGTATTCGTCGATGTAAACATTCTACCAAGTTTCCAATCCGATCACTCAATTGTAATCATGTCTTTACAATTTACTAATTTTAGCCATGGCAAAGGTCTATGGAAGCATAATAATAATTTGTTAGGTGATATCGTCTACTTAAACACTATTAATAAAAAAATAAACGAAATTATACAACAATATATGGTCCCCGTTTATAATTTTGATAACATGTCTGATATAAAAGATCAAGACATACAATTCACGATTGATGATCAACTTTTTCTCGATACTTTACTTATGGAAATAAGGGGCAAAGCTATATCTTACAGTTCCTATAAGAAGAAATCGACTAACAATCGTGAAAAGCAACTTAAACTCGAAATCGAAGAACTAGAAAAAACTCTCACAGATGATAATGTTCAATATATTAATAATTTAAAAGCTGAACTTAAAAATATATATGATGAAAAATTAAAAGGGTCCGTTATTAGGTCGAGAGCTGAATGGGTTCAAAATGGTGAAAAACCCTCGAAACTATTCTGTAACCTTGAAAAATACAATTATACGACAAAAACTATGACCAACTTAATTAATGATAATGGAATTGTACTAGATAACCGATCTGACATTTTAAAACAAACTGCCTTTTTCTATAAAAAACTATAGCAGTCTCAAAATGTAAACGTGTACGATGAAGATTTAAATAGTTATGCAAATGACATAGAAATACCCAAACTGTCAAGTGAACAGTTAAATAATTTAGAAGGGCCAATCACATTAAATGAGGCTTCTATTGTTTTAAAAAACATGGCAAATTATAAAAGCCCAGGTTCATCCGGTTTGACAAATGACTTTTTTAAGGCATTTTGGCCAAAATTGGGCACCTTCGTTTGCAGAGCTTTAAATCATGCATTTACAAGTGGAAATTTATCCGTTACTCAAACACAAGGTATAATTACCTGCATTCCAAAAGGTGACAAACCTAGACAATTTTTACAGAACTGGCGGCCAATAACGTTACTAAATACTGTATATAAAATCGGTTCTGGATGCATAGCAAACAGGTTGAAACTGTATATAGATAAACTAATAAACAATGACCAATCTGGATTTATCAAGGGTAGGTTCATAGGAGAGAACACCAGACTCATTTACGATATACTTAATTACACAGATGAAAATGAAATCCCGGGTCTGCTGTTGCTAATAAATTTTGAAAAGGCCTTTGACTCTTTGTCATGGGCATTTGTTAATCGGACTCTATCATGGTTTAATTTCGGTCCTGATATAATAAAATGGTTTAATGTATTGTATAAAGACGGAGTATCGGCGGTCACGCAGTGTGGGTTTTTATCAGATTTTTTTCCAATACAACGTGGCTGCAGACAAGGGGATCCGCTCAGTTGCTACATTTTTATACTATGCGCTGAAATATTGTCTAATAAAATAAGGTCTAATCCTAAGATTAAGGGAATCAAAATTAATGACATGGAATATAAATTGTCACAATTTGCCGACGACACTTCGATACTCCTGGATGGCTCTGCAGCATCTCTCAATGAAACTTTAGATGTATTGTCACACTTCACACACTACTCAGGGTTAAAAGTTAATTTCGACAAAACGAAAGTAGTCTGGATAGGTAAAAATAAGTTTAGCTCCGAAAGTATTAAAACAAGATGGAAATTAAATTGGAACCAACAAACATTTGACATGCTTGGCTTAACATTCCACATTGACCTTAAAAAAATGGTAGAACTAAATTATGCTGACAAAATAGTTAAAATAAAAGCCTTATTAAAAAACTGGACCAGAAGGATTTTAACACCGATAGGAAGAATTCAAGTAATTAAAACTTTAGCATTGCCGGTGTTAAATCATCTCTTTCTTTCCTTGCCTAATCCACCACAAAATTTGTTAATAGAGATCAATGAATTATTTTTTAATTTTGTGTGGAATGGTAAACCACGAATTAGCAAAACTATTTTAATAAAGGAATATACTGAAGGAGGTTTAAAGATGATTGATTTGTTTTCCTTTGTTAGCTCTCTGAAGTGCTCATGGATCCGTAGAATTGTCACTGGGAATGGAAAATGGATAAATATTGTTAATTTAATGATTGATCTTCAAAAATTATACAACTGTGGCAGTCACTATCCTGAAAACTTAATTAACAAGATACAAAATGAATTTTGGAAAGATACATTGAAATCATTTGCTGGACTTTGTAGAAAAGAACCATTTAAAAATCAGCTTTTGCTACAAAATCCAATATTCTATAACCCAGACATAACAATTGGTAACAAAAGTGTATTTTTTAAATCATGGTTTGAAAAAGGCGTTCATTTTGTTGGGGACTTGATGCACAATGCTGAACTTTTAACCTTTTATAGTTATGATGATTTCTGCAAAGTATATAACTTCCATCCAAACTACTTATTTTTCCTAGGAATTATTAACGCAGTTGCAAGATACATGAAGCTTAGAAGCTCTTATGATACTTACTTTATGAAGCCGTTTATTCCCACTAGCCTAAGGTCCATCTTAGAAAACACAAAAGGTACAAAACCTATGTATGATATAATTAGCAAAAATGAGTCTTCGCCAGTGTGTATAGATAAATGGTCGAACATTTTTAATTCTATTGAAACAAAAGAATGGCGACATATTTTTGATATGCCTTTTCGTATTACACAGGATACCAATTTACAGTGGTTTCAATATAGAATTGTACATAGAATCATAGGTACAAACTCCTTCTTATTTAAAATTGGTTATGCCACTTCAGCCAACTGTACCTTCTGTCAAACTGAATGTGAAACTATTCAACATATATTTTGGGAATGTAAGCATGTCAATCACTTAATAACAGAATTTTTTTCTGGATGTAATCATTTTTCGAACTTTCTTAATATGCCTTCCTTTATACTGGGACATGCAAATACAAATGGACCCTTAAACTTAACATTCGTTTTGATCAAAATGTTTATTTATAATTGTAAAATGAACCAAACTAGACCCACTCTTAAAGCAGCAAAATCGTACCTGTCCTTGCATTGCCATGTACTAAATGAAATTAACTATTTTAATGATTTGCGTAAAAGTAAAGAATGGGAACTATTGTTACCCCTTTTCCAGTAGTTGTGATATGGGACCTTAGAAATTTTGTATTGTCAACTTTTTATTAACAAATATTGTTTATATTGTAATGTAAAAGCTATTGATGGTAAAATGTATAAAATGTGTTATAATATGCATATATTTCTTGTAAACTCTGTACGGTGTAGAGTGGGATGCCCTCGACCCTCACACACCTATTGACGAGGAAAATAAAATATATTTTGAACGGAAAAAAAAAAAAAAAAAAAAAAAAAAAAAAAAAAAAATATTAATAATTTAATAACCTTTGGTGGCAATTTATCTGAAACAATAATAAATGGTATAAACGTATGTTACAGCCATGTAATGGTAATATTCTTCCAAAATGCTGATACGCATATATATACATCAATCGTGCAAATTGACATTTTCGTGTCATAATGTAAGACAATTCTTTACTGAAATCAAGCTATAAAATAGTGAATAATATTATGTTCCACGTGAATTTTAAAATAAAGCTTAGGGTTTGAAACTAAATGCTTTCAACACTGAATGTACGGAAATTCTGAACTCATGTCCTAGCATTAATTGCATCTACGAACAATCTGAACTCATGTCCTAGCATTAATTGCATGTACGAACAATCTGAACTCATATCCTAGCATTAATTGCATGTACGAACAATCTGAACTCATGTCCTAGCATTAATTGCATGTACGAAAATTCTGAACTCATGTCCTAGCATTAATTGCATGTACGAACAATCTGAACTCATGTCCTAGCATTAATTGCATGTACGAACAATCTGAACTCATATCCTAGCTTTAATTGCATGTACGAACAATCTGAACTCATGTCCTAGCATTAATTGCATGTACGAAAATTCTGAACTCATGTCCTAGCATTAATTGCATGAACGAACAATCTGAACTCATGTCCTAGCATTAATTGCATGTACGAAAATTCTGAACTCATGTCCTAGCATTAATTGCATGTACGAACAATCTGAACTCATGTCCTAGCATTAATTGCATGTACGAACAATCTGAACTCATGTCCTAGCATTAATTGCATGTACGAACAATCTGAACACATGTCCTAGCATTAATTGCATGTACGAACAATCTGAACTCATGTCCTAGCATTAATTGCATGTACGAACAATCTGAACTCATATCCTAGCATTTTGCTTCATATGTGGATTTTTTTGTATCTACCTGTATTCATTTCACAAGGCGAGTTTTATTGTCCAAATTTTGCAATGAATATCAGGAAGGTATCTTACTGATAGCTATTGCTGCGTAACATGGATTTGGACAAGCAGATTACATAAAGCTGAAATGCAAACCGTAACATGTTTTGCAAGTTCAAACATAAAACAAATAGAAAACACTTTTTTCATGTAGACAACGCTTTGTATCATATAAATTCTTACCGTATTGCAAATAAACAAATATTATATTTCCCAGTGGCATGTTTGTTTAGACAAAGTACAGTAACGGAATTCGTAATCTTGAATATATTAGAAAAGTGAAAGTTAAAATCTAGTTGTTGATAGTTAAGGATACGTTGTAAAATAGAGTATTCCAGGAAACCCCGAACGTTTACTTACGATGGAATTATGTGCATTTTAAATTCCATTAATGTGTAGTTCCAGTAATCGGTGTTTCTAGTGAATAGCACTTAAACACTTACTGGGTATGAACCGACCTTACGCGCATTTTTTTTTAAGACGAACACCAAATCCAAGCCATCACTGCGAACGCTAATGTGTACGTGTTGATTAATTATATAAACATATCTACAATGCATGTCAGAAATTCCAACCCTCTAGACAAGAGGTTATATTTCGGACGGATTACATCTTGTATAATTTTTAAGTATTTTTTTCTGTATATAACATAAACCGGTTAAACCCGATAATAGCCTAACAAAAACATGTATCTTTTTTAACTTATTACCAATTCGGCCATAAATAGCAGGCAACTGACAGCTATGCATGTGGTAATTTGTATTCGAACATGTGGCACTGAGATGCAAATGGTTATGACTAATATGCTAGATGCTGCTTTTTAGCCAGGCAGTCACGTGCTTGCTTAAATTTTCATAAAATTTATGTTTCAATGCACGTTAGAGAATAAACGCATAAAGAATCAAATAGGTTTTACCCTATGCGATGCATTTACTAGTAACTTGGTATGTTTCATAATGTATGCCTCACTAATTTCATCCGTAAATAAACATAAAATGTCTTAAAGCTAATCATCAATAATTAAAACGTAATACCCGCTTGTTTAATTTTAGATTTGTTTGGAAATTAATACACTCTTTCCATGTATACCGATACACTCCTTGTCTAATGAAATAAAGATAATACCACTGAACAAAACGAATATCTCAAATATATGTCCGTTATTGCTAGTGAAGCAATACATATTTATGAATACCCAGTGAGCTTCGCGAAGCATTCGTACCTTAACTAATGATAATCTTTTAATGGATTTGTACTTAATACAAGACGTATCGCAACATAACATCAAATATTTTCGCAGATGACAAACTGATTTTCATGTGGTGAGAAGTTACCATATGTTTAACACGTTACTGTTTCATCGCATGTTTGTCTGAAGAATCATTTGATTCGCCATAACTACAAATACAAGTTTACATGGATGAGCAGGTGGTAATTACATTTGTAACTGTGCAGTAAATTATATTAAGCAGTTCATAAATATTATGACTTTCTAAGATGTACATCGCATACCTGTTAAAACCTTAAGCAATAATAAAATGTAACATGTGCCATTGTCAACATTGTCATGTTTCACTGTAACTGTTAATTTAAACTGTGTAATTTTGTTACAAAATGTTAACGATATTTAGCTTAGATAATCATACAATTCCCTATAACTGCAAACTTAAATTTGGCAGTTTGCAGCCGGTTTGCTTAATCTT
Source organism: Congeria kusceri (assembly GCA_027627225.1). NCBI lineage: Eukaryota > Metazoa > Mollusca > Bivalvia > Myida > Dreissenidae > Congeria > Congeria kusceri. The sequence goes on along the minus strand of CM051033.1, from coordinate 9,241,610 downwards.
AGGCCCTTTCGTTTCTTGATGTCAGATTACTTCGGTGTGTGTGTGGGGGGGGGGGGGGGGGGCGTTGGCGAGGTGTCATTGACAGACAGGATCCAGAAGCTAAAACAATGAATTAGAAGACATTCCACCGACACATATTGTTCAGAATATGTGTTGTATGTCAATCAGCTATGATGTTTACAACTCGAACCGTCGAATTAAATACCAACCACAGTCAAATACTGCAGCAGTAATTAAACCTGGTCCCAGCGCTGTAAGCATACAAACAATATTTTACTATTTTGTTGAAAACGCTAGGCTTATTCGAACAATCGTTTATGTTGTATTTGAGAACACTTCTGTGTTTGCGATCGAACTTCTAATTGCTGTCTTAGAGAACCCTCCCTGATTTGCGATCGAACTCACGTAACCCAATGGTAAATCGGACACACAATGCATTATTTCACAGCATAGCTCAATACTTACTAAGAATTATATGATAAACCTTATTTATTGTGTTGCGTATTTATCAATTATTACTCAGATGGCATCACGTAAGACAGAAAAAGTGATATAGTAAAGTAATTATGTGGATTACAAAAATACAAGTTAATGCTAGTTTTCCCGTTTTTGACAGGATGTTTTTCTATTGTTAGTGCTGCATACACGAATTTTATCTGGCAGAATAAACCGTTATGATCTCTTTAAAGGGTATATGGCAATTGAATTGCTTCAGTTACAAACAGAAACAATTCTCAATTTCACACATCAACACACAATGTTACATAGGTGTTTTATACGCTTTACATTTTACATCATATACATATCTTTATAATACATGATAATACCGTTTCCATTGAAACAGCAAAATCTCTCTACCATACCACACACATTGATGTGTTAGTAACAGGCCTAGTTTAAATAATGTCTGGCGTCTCGGTGGGCTAGTCCACTTTGTGTATTGGTCCACCATCAAATCTCTTATCAATGATCTGCAATCTTTTCTCTCAGCTGACTAAGCAATGACTAAGTCCACTTTTACCTCTGCAGCAGTGTATTGATATCAGCTGATAAGGTTTGCCAAACCATGTCCTTACTGAGACCACAGCAGGGTGCAAATACACAGGGGTATAATACCCCAGATTTGAGTGGGGTCAAATAAAGAAGAATTAAACTAGGCCTTTAATTATCTGTGCATATGGTGCAATTGCTAAAATATTTCGATCGTGTATAACCTGTGAACCGCGAGGCCATACAGAATGTCAAGAGTTTGTGTTTCAATTTCATTAACTATCAATAAAAGTGAAAATTATGTGGAAATTCATCAGCGGCATTTACCTCAAAGGGTGTCATTTAAAGCCTCCAACTCCGCATTGGGCATACACAATTGTATTTATGCAAAGTAATCAATTGAATAAAACAAAATCACTGTTATACTAATAACACTTTAATAGAACTAGATGTAACAACGTTTACTTAATTCGAACGAAATAGTGTCAATTATGTAAATTGTTTATCAACACTGTCACAGAGCCTGTGTGCATATCTGATTATTGTTACACTATCCCAAACAAACCGATTCGAAAAACACATCAACTACGTATTGTATTAAATAGCAGTACAGTTTGATAAGGCATGTGCCATGCAAAATTACGCTTCAAAATCTACATATTCGGATAGTCCCATTTCGTGGTTTGATTCCTTGTTAATGTCATTCACAACATCAACAAATGTACATTTTCAGACAATAAAAACAGCATATTAAAAGGTTTTTCACTATTGTACGGCATGACATACTATGTTTTTGTAAATGTATGTTTATTTAAAACGGACCATGTACATTTAAGAAGCGTACTAACTGGTAAAATGATAAAGAATAAACATAAGGATAATTAAATCCTAAATAGAGCATTGTTGGAGCTATTTATGTCTATGGTAGTTCATATCAATTTATTGCATGGCAATGTAAATCTTGCATTTTGGGTAATATTGAATAGTAAAGTACTCATTCTCATAAGATTGCCCCCAATTGCCCCAATGACTCTTTTGACGGACAAGTATAGGTTTTCCTATTCGCAACTCAGCTATTTACTTACTACGTAATTATTTACATTTTCAAAGTGGCATGCATTTGTTTAGTTCAGAAGACAAAAACCGACAATGTGCTTTCATCATTAGTTTCCTAGGTTACACGATTGTTCTTTTATTCCTCCACACTAGTCCTACAATAGACATAGCAATGAAGAGCCTATCTCTCATAATTTCCCATTCAACATCTGTGCATGTATGCTATTTCATAGTCATTGCTTATTCTAAAAAGAACAGTATCCGCAATGTCCTTGAACGTGCACTGCTAGACTATTAATCTGTAGGTGGAAAATTACCCTCTGGGGAAAACATCACCGAAATTCATGTGTTGTAAGCTTTTAATTTTTTGATTGACACATTATGCATATTAGGCCGATAATGGAAGTCATTTATGTCATTTATGGCCGACAACTTTCCCTTTGCAATCAATTTAATGTTGCCCACATCAGAGAGTATGTATTAAATTCGTGTCTATCCAACTAGTTTACGATCGACGATAAGTGCTATTATGATGATTGCACAAAAGTGCACATTAATTTTAAGATCAAATAATTAATGTAATGTACATTTTGGTAAACGCTGATATTTATGTTAGTGTTAGTCAAATGAAGTATTATATGTATATTTCAAAGTTTTGGCAGTTTATTTCGACAGCAGAACAATAATTACATTTTATGAGTTATGTTTGATCCACTTCTTAAATAAGCACAGGTGAAACAGGGATAGTTCTGGAATTGGTTCAGATATGTTGAACGTAGTCCAGGGATGACAGATTTTTACAGCTTGAATTGAACACATTATGTTGGCATATTATTTTAATCAACTGGTGAATTATTTAAGGCGGCTCCATGCAATTCCGCCTGTTTTCATCCTATAATGTATGTTGATGCCGACATCCGCCGCGTATCTCAGTTCAATACAAACGTATTGCTACGTTGAACTCAAACTTGATCACACATCGTCTACGACAGTAATTCCGCCAGGTTAATTAGCATCATTTTGATGAAAAGTAAAATGTTGTTATAGAGTATAAACATATATGTTCGACATCCTTATCTCATGACTATATTTCAATTATGATAGATAAATGTACACATCTGTTTGAGGTTCTTTTTTAAAACCCAAACATGCCAATGCGTTAATGAAAATAATGTTTCTGTTTTTATTTATACCGGGTACTTATTTTTAGCGTATATCTTTCTTGAAAATTGCTATCCTGCTTTCAAAGTCACCCGTTAGCTAATAATCGCACAACATACGAGATCCATAAGCCAGGTAAATCGCTGTATTTCAACGAAATCATAGATGGATTTAGATTCTTATTCCAGAACATTGGCCAAATACCGGCAAAACATGGCTTAATAGAGAAATAATCATCTTAGTGATTGCCAGATAACAATGGGTTTAAGGGTAAATTATTGGAGGACAAAATAAACAGCTCCTACTCATGTTTGGACTTAAACGCTGGGGGCAATTATAAAATACAAAGACGATGTCAGTAAGACTCAACGGATATGCTTGTATCTGACTGAAAAGTGCAAGACATCTGCAATAGCAATGAGATATTTGACAAGAACTCGAAGACAGGTTCGATAAAAAGGAATGCACACGATATTTTAACACGAAAGACATCTTCAAAACAACTTCACAAAAATTACAGGAATTCAGTACATCGCGCATTTGGAACATATTCGAAAATTGATTTAGATTAGGAGGACTGTGCTTGCATTTATGCAATACTCGTATAACAAATGTTAAATGCGTTTTAGAATATGCGAATATGAAAAAATCGCAAATTATTTACCGATAGAAACATATTATGGTAAAAGACTGTCAGGCGTAGATATTTATTCAGTCATAAGCTCAATTATGTTTACATATTGCTTGGTAGTTTGGTACGCCGTCCGGAAACTTATGTATGAATTTCATGAAACATTAATCATGCGTTTATAGTTATGTTGTTATAAAATAGTTTGTGGTCATATTTGTTGGAAGTACAATAATACACAGTCATCTATGATAAAGTTATATATCGGCTACATAAAAGATCTTCAGCTTCATTTGAGAGTTATATACTATATACTATATAATATTTTCTTCTGATCAGCTGTTTACTGACATTTATCTATCGAACCGTGCTCATCACACCGACGTGGAAATTACTTTGCAGACAAGTCCAACAAAAAGCAGCGAACAATGGAGGTACCAACAGCTGCATGTCAACCCGATCCATTGTTTATTACATAACACAAACACCAGATACCATCAACAACTGTCCCCAGCAACGAGCATTTAAAGAGTTAGATCTATGGTGTAATATGTAATAATAATATTAGTTTAGTGTTTTACTGTTGTATGTATCATTTGGCTGTCTGTTTACGTACATTATAAATGTATACATCCGTAGTGGAATAATTAATGGGTTATATTTGATATATAATATACATTATACAATATAAATTTTTTCTGACACATTAACCCGACACTCACCTATACCCATAACACGTATTTTACAGATCCATTACAATGAACATATCAGCTTCTTTAACTGTATCAAGTCAAAACAATGTAAGTGGTTGTGCTCGACGACAGACACGTATAGATTAAAGACGTTCGCAACAATTTCCTTCATTTTTTTTCCAAAGACAGATTTTCTTAAAACTTGGCACAAACATGCATCAATGTATTCTAAAACTAAAACAGTCTTAACAAATAGGGATACCGGCCTTTTTCCGGAAATATTGAATTTTGAATACGGTACCTGTCGAAGCCTTTTTTCAGTTTGTGTTACTTAGAATGTTGAATAATATAAAGCGTTTATATTCAAACAAAGATGGAGATTTTGAATGCATCTTTTTTTTAATGTTTCGTTTGGTAATATACAAGTGCAGTTTAATGATAATACGCGCTTTATCTACAGTTATCCTTTACCAAGTGACGCTTAACGAGGTGAATTTTGCATTAAATTTGCCTGTGAAAACATAAATAATTTATCAAATATACGAATATCTTTTGTTCCAAACGACAGATTTTGTTAAAAGATCCCACATACATGCGTCTTTGCATACTGAAACTAAACCAGTCTTAAATATTAGGGGTCATCGGCCTTGTTCCGGAAATATTGGGCTTTTAATACGGTACCTGTCGAAGCCCCTTTTTCAGTTTGGATTTGTATCAATGTTTTAGGTATATAGGACATTATTTTTCAAACAAGGTTATGGTTCTTTCAACTGATATGTGTGTACATGCTTTGTTTGGCAATATACATGTGTATGTTGATAATAAAAACGTTGTACCTACATTTACTGCTTCAGTTATGAATTTGCCTGGATATTAAAGTGTGTCAAATAGGAACTAATAATGCTTTCTGAAACTTCATTTTTATCTAATGCATATTTTGTTCCAAAAGACATATTTTCTTAAAATTTCTCACAGACATGCACCAATGTATATTTACACCAAAACATTAATAAAAAGAATGGCTCACCGATTTTGTTTGGGGAATATTGGATTTCATATAGGGTACCTGTGTAGCCTTTTTCCTGTTTCGTTTTAACATACATAAACAACGTATCAATAGAATGAAAATATTTAATGGATCATTTCTGAACTAAATTTGTTCGGAAATACATTTCATAGTGTGTTTTTGATTATTATATATGCTTTATGAACTGTTACTAGTAAAACTCTTTATTTTGAATGGACATTACATATAAAATAAGTATATTTTAACCTATATACAGTAAAGAAAAAATGAAGCAAAAGGAGAAATTAACCCAATTATTTTATTTTTGTTGCGAACGTCTTTAAGTAAGATAGTAACTGGACATGTGCGTATACGCATTTCATACTTATTCACCTTGTTATATGCGGTAATAGCGTTCCAACAAATATTGCGTTGCCGCTTAATACATCCGATAAAACACAATGATCTTAAATACTGCATTTTAATTATATATAATGTTTAGTATAACACTATGACTCCGTAAACTAAATATGTACGTAACTCGTACTGTACGCAAAGGCATAGACAATCGTTCATCAAACCTGATGAGTAGTCTACGAAACAAATGGGAATAATTGATTGTTATGAGCTCATGGTTGATACGAATTAAGAACGCACGTGTTACCACTTGTGATTTTGACTGACTTGTGCGCTCCAGCATATTAACATACACTTTCAATAAAATGGTCATAAAAATGGTCAGGACACATAATTGACAATAATATTGAGGTGTGTGGGCTATATTGAAGTTTGATGCAATATATTTAGATATATCAGAAATTGAAGATATCTATTGAGAGTCTGTCAATAATATGACACATTGGTTGTAAATATAAATAATGTGTGCAATATTTAATGTTTGTAATAAAAATTCCCTGTTAGTTTGACTATAAAGTTTGACTATAATGTAATGCCAGATGCGATTCCAATAGCTTTTTAAAACATGAGATAATATAGTACTTTATATGACTTTATTACTGTACGTATATTGATATATTTCTTTATTTACTGAACAATATTTGAAAAAGCAAACAAAGATTACTTCTGACAGCATTGACATGAACAGTTCTGAGCACTTGCAGGGGATTGAGCCCGGGTCTTCGTCGTGAGAGGCGGATTCTCTAACCGCGCCGCTAAAGTCATTTGCAAGTAGCGCTACTTGTAGTTTCGGACATATGTTTTGTAAACAACGAGCCTCCGGAAGCGAAATTGATTGGCTGTTTGGACCACGTGGTAATTTCACAACAACAACCCACGAGTTATATATAGTTGAAAAGCGTCTCGAGACGCTTTTGAAATCGGGTTGAAAGAATGCGTTGTAATTATTAAACCAGGGTGTTTGGAACTTTAGTTAATGTGTCAACAATGTTATTTCAGTCAGTTTTATTTAATAATTAGTTGTTTTTATAGATTTGAAACTTTTTTATCATTTTTGTCAATTTCCCAATCTTTGACGTAGCAGCTTTAAGTGACGGAACAAATGAGCATTGCTCATCTTCCATAATGTTAAACTACACATGTATATATGTATTGTCATTGTCATTTCTACTTCAGTTCAAACTTCATTCATTACATATAAGTTATAGATGGTTGATACGGATTAAGATACGTCTGTTGGAAGCTCCATGAAAGCACATTTACTCACTATTTCATCGTGATTAAAACAATTTTTCCCTAATCAAAATAGTTTCAACCAACACAAACAGAAACAACAAAGTAAATAGGTATAAGGTTTGTTATTGGCAGCAATTTACATGAAATCGATTTTTAGGAGCCGAAACGTGCTTCTGTCCACAGTGGTTGTCGGTTAGATTGCTAGGACGGAAGAAAATCACGGTAAACTACTTTCGTAACCATCTTCGTACGAAGTATGAACGAATAACTGGATGCCGTCTAAGGTGTACAACTCGGGACAAAAGCGATACTAAAACAAATTATATATAACAATACTTAATAAGCAAATCTAAACGTAAACATGCACCAACATTCGTGGCAGGCACAAACATTCTCCATCCACTGCAAAACTGTTCATGCAAAACAAATGGCAAGCAATATATTAAAAACGCATAAAAGTGCATAAAGTGATGCATTAGTTTTGTTTAACGCAGCTGCAATATTTGTCAGAGTTATTCAATACCACCAATCAAGAGAAGTGCGCGTATTTCTTCTCGGGCACTCCATATATGAATCGGTGATAATGAACAATTCGGGTAACTGCGAGCGGGATACGCAACCATACTGGTCATTCTTGTATATTTCTTTATTTTTCTTTTTTTTATATTAATGCAAGGGTGACGTATGAGGACCCATGGCTCTAGATCAGTGTAAAGGTGCCTTCATCACCTCCCAAACCCTCTAATTTTAGAGAAATCAGAAAATATGAGGCTAGTAATAAAACGGCGACCGTCAGAAGTACTTTTACAACATAAGGAACATTTCCATATGCGCATTTAAGATAATATGCTAGCATATCAATAAATAGCGACCTGTATGCGCTTCTCAAATCAGCAATAAACAGCAAATATATTATCAAGTTCATGCATACACCTACAGCTATAAATATTGGACTGAAACATGAATCATTAAAATTACACTTATATAATAACGCATATTATGACATATCACAGCATCTACATTAAACCGACGTCAACAGCTAGAAAGCCACAGCAACGGGATTATCAATGATCATCGTGTGAAAAACATAGAAATCATTACTAGACAATTAAAATCACCGAGTACAGTTATAAAACTGCGTGTATGTTGTCGACATCTAAAAATACGACTTATTCAATCATGTTGCATGAGATATGTGCTTCAAGTGCTAAATTCGTCTATGTATAAACTTACCAAAACACGTTTACACATCACATTATGAATAATCACACGAAATCTAATATATGCAAACATAAATTATATTAAACAAAAAGCATCCGCTTAAACTTGTTCCTAGTTACCTTAATCGAACAAAGACGTTCAAACAACCTCCCAACCTCCCAGTGCTTAAATTACATGCACTGAAGAAATACCAAGGTTAATATAAGAAATATTTCTCATACATTTCATTCATCATTGTAAAAAGATACAATATTATAAAACAAAGCAATAGTAAAAACGGGGTGAGTGGGCGGGCCATTGACCTTACTTTGCTGCCAATAAAACCTTGAGTGACAAACCATGCCGTCTAACGTTTATATATCCATACAAAACCATGCAATGCACGAGCTATTGTTTCGCTTTCAACGAAACGCATAACGAATAATTCCGTAAAATACCGAATACTATAAATAAAAAACAATGCAGAAACGTGAATTATTTTATGCTTATATACATAAATGACAAATTAAGGCTTGGTGGGCACCATTGCATAGTTAGTCACATGTCCATTCAATCATAAAAAGGGCAAGGACAGTGTGTATGTACGGTCTTACTGCAGATATAGTGGTATAAATACAATAAACAAAATAAACTTAATTAAAATATATTTCTATTTAAAATGGAATAAAAGTTAAGAACAAACATTGCTTTTAATGCACAATAAGCAAGTTTTCGTCTGTGCAAGCAGAACCCCAAAAACATGTATATACGTTGACTTGACTGTTGGTTTAGGTTACACAACACCAATAAAAGATGCAAAAGTCGACACTAGTACTTATTGATTTCTTTCATATCGAACTGTTTTCTTTGTCATTGTTTTTCTTTCTGTCTTAATTTCAAGTTTTAGTGTCACTTTCATCTGCTTTTTTTGAAAATAATTGATATGTAAGATCGTACATACAAACGTAAATCGTGTATGATAGTATTCGAATGATATTTGACTTGATGTCGGAGAAACGTTCGAAATTACAACGCATCGTTCGAAGGAAATAGTATGGAACACTTCTTCCCTGTTAAAGATAGTAATTTATATGACATACCTACCGCATAAATATATAAAGATAATGCACATTAAAAAAAAATAACTAATATAAAACTTGCACCTATAGGAAGAGAAGGTAGCAACTACTTAACGAAGAAATGTTTCACCCACTGCCAGGTCCGGCTAGTCGGCTGTCAGTGGTATTTTAAATCGTTCAATATAATGACTTTTCGACTTGAAAATAAAAACGATATAAATATAGGATTTTGACATTGTGGACTGCATTTGTTAAAATGTACTTCTTAAAACCCATTTTTTTTTTCCTGTGTTTTTCGTTTTGGTAAACAAACTAGTCTTTGTTGTGAAACACAATTATTATTGCCATGACATGTGTTAGCACTTGAATAGTACTCGTAGTACTGTGATAGAGCATAATTATATACAATCTATGAATGAGTACTTAGATAAATAGGTGTTATGTCCTGTTACAGTCACTTTTATGATTTGGATATGTTCGGTAAAAATTCTAAATTATATCAAACTAGTTTAATTCTCTCGTTGAAGTCACGAAATAACTGGACGACGTAATATTAATAATCCTCCATTGGCAAATACTTTTGCACTATTTTGTTAAGGTCTTATTTCGGTCTCTATAACCAATCACGCACCTTCAATAAATACCCCATCATCCTGTGTTTCGAAAAACGATAATATCTATCGGTGATACGAGTTCTAAAATGGTCCGATTTAACCAGACCATTCGGTCATAAAGTCACTTTATTGCGTTGCATCTTAGGGCAATGTAAACACCTCTGGAGGTTGTTCGGGTTCTTTATTAGTTTACCTTTATCACTGCTTGGTAGACAATTGTCTTGGATATATTTATTTCCATTCTCCACACGACACTGCTCATTACCGATCTCAAACAAGACGGCACTCAAATAGTTCTAGGAAATACTACACTATGTGTAAAACGTGTTTATACACAACATATAAAACATTGTGTTAAGAAGAATAAAAACGTGAAGACCATGTTTTGTTTCCGTTTATCAACATTCTAACAAAATGCACAAGTTCCCATTGCTATATAACACGGCATCTTATGGAGCAAGAAACATGTGTATATATGTGGAACGACATAGAAAACGAGCGTTGACAAAATAATTCGAATACAACAGGACATTTTAATTCAAAAATTAATGAGAATAGCATTCACATTTTACGAGACACTCATTGCAGTTTGTGTTAACGCACAGTAATGAATCAACAGAAGCAAACTTATATTACTTTCACAAATCATAAAACATGTACATATATCTACCTCAAAATTATATAAAAAGACATTTTAGAAAATGTGATCAACGTTGTTTTTTGTAGTTGTTTGTTTGTTTGTGTATTTGTAGCAATGATTAATAAATTTAAAACCGCATTTCAGCAATACTTATAAACTAAAAGGTATATGTATGAATGTATATCTGATATAAAAAGTGATACATCGATTATATGTATACAATATATTTCAACAATTGCTTAATATAATTCTGTTCTATAACCAATATAAACTAGTACGAGTAATTTTAATTTGTAAGTCAGATGAACGAAATGTTTGTTTATGCGGCTTAAACGAACCAATGCGCATTAAATGATATATTTTTCAAGTATGAATCGCTTTTAGTGTAATGAACATACTGATATTAACACAATCCAAAATACTGCGCTAATGCAAAATTATGAAACGGTAAATGCACCATCGATTTTAAAACAAAGAGACCCCAAACTAAAATAACACACGGTTAGCTGCAATACGTGTTTTGTAAAACCGTTTACTTGAACTTACGCTTTGCGCGTGATAATCCCTGCTGCTCTGTTATATGTGCATGTACCTTATTATGGTTTAGTTGTCAGCAAGACTAGATATTGCATTCATCATTTGCACGGATTATCTACAATTAAAATTTCATTTAGTTTCGTTTAGTAAGTGTCCCCCTACCCTCGCAAACTACATAGTTTGATATAGTGTATATTGTCTTTAGGAAAATAAAACGATATATAGATTGTGTTTCTCTGTATGTTACTTTTAGACGTGTTTAGAAATCATCTATAGCATTTACATACTAATTTCCAGTAAGTAAGCTTCTTGCTGTCAGTAATTTGGTTTGCTTAGTTTCGATATAAAATGGTTTCACTTATGATTTATCCAACGTGCATATTAAGACTGCAACGTCACAGACTGCGAAAAGGAAACAAACTGTTTTAAATGTAGCAAATAATATAAGATAAAACAGACCGCAATAACGTTGTGGATACACTAATAAATGTTCAGAACTCTCTGATGTAATCATTACAGCGCCTTGTGTCAACACGATTTCCAAAGAGACGCTGTTCAACCATTACAATTCTTAGCTTGTTGAGAAACTGCCACCTTGTCCATATAGCCAATCCGGTTCGCCTCCAGAATTCCGTTGTTTCCAACAAATGTCCGAAACAACAAGCACATGTAGCGCAACGAGATATTCAAGATTCTGTAGTAGTTTGTAATATGTATAATGCCAATCAAGCATTTTTTTTCTAAAACTGTGGTTAGAGCAGCTGGATATCGTTTACTGCTTGCGGAATAATAACTATTCTTGTATTATTTGCTTTTCAGTTAAATATCGAATTTTATTGGTGAAATAAAATCTTATATTTTCACTGATGGAGCATTTTATTTTTTCACAGCAGTGAAAATATAATATAAAACGCAATATTTTTCTATCAATCGCATCGATCTACCAGTATATGTTTACCTTCATCGGCAAATGTATATACATTTACAGTATTTACACACATTTGTTTGCAGAAAACACATGATAAAATTCTACACAAATTTGCGACACGACGCACAAAGTATGGCAATTTTTTCCCACCACACTTATGATAAACAATTTTGGAATCATTTATGACGTCATTTTTCACGCGCAATTTTAAGCTTTTCACTCGCAATTGTATTTGCTTATTGTACAAAAGCATAAAAATATAATCGTTGATTTCAGTGAATGATCGAATATTTATTTCACTCGTGGTCATAGACATGTTTATTCTATGACTACTCAAAAAATAAAATTCGATCATTCACTTAAATCATCAAATATCCTCTATGTCTTCAAATATGGTGGCCAATTGACACCAAATGTACCCGTAAGTGACATATGTCAACTAATAGTTCAGTTTAAGTCAACTTTAACCAAGTGTAGTATTTCGTAAAATTAGGTCTCCGGTCCAAAATGCATGACAATACATTATAACAATATACTAGATCATATGAAAGTTGTGGTACAGTATATACAGACACAAATGTAATCATAATATGAGTGCTCCGTTAATACTTATACAATAACAATGCAATTTTCAAGACTTGTACACCAAATTAAAAATATATAATAAACATGACATGCCATGTTAAATATATTGCAAATTAATTCAATATAAACAGCATAGATTGTAGATTTAGCAATACATTCGCACTGCATATTTTCAACATAAAATCATTACAGCTCAACAATATGCGAACAATTAACAAATGCCTAACCATTTGTGTACAGGTTTATCAAATATAAATATTTGAACATTTCCGTCAGTTCTTGTCTAATACTCTAAACATTAATCAATATCTGTTTTAATAATTAATCCAAATCCAACGAATATATCGCAGTAGTATTCTGGTAACAATCAGAACACACGCGCTTTGACTTCAATCACGTACCTTTATGTTTAGCTATCACCTGTAAATTGTCTAGGCTCGTTGCACAAGAATGTTTGAAAGATGGAGTGATGAATCTGTTTGGTTCGCTGGAGCAGCACCTGGTCTCCTAAGTTAAACGTATTATTTCAATTATTTCTTGTTTTGTGGACTTGTGTCTAAATTATGACTACATCGTTAGGACTGTGACCTCACATTGGCATTTAGATTACCACGGGACGTCCCTGTTGTTAAGCGTGTTACTTTGATTTGTTTGAGCATTTGTTTCGTAAATCAGCTAAATTTAGGCCACAAACATTGATGTAGAATAGCGTCTCTCTATAGGATGTATGTGGGTGAATACTACACATGCATAGTTCTTATTGATGTCAAGTATTTTCCGTGCTTACACACATCTCTATTGCAAATAAAAAAAAAGGAAACTTCACACAAATTTCATCGCAAACTGATTGAATTGAGAATATTTAGATTCATCGTCAAATAATAGCCATTACAATCCTGATTATATTAATAAGGTAGATGACAGCATTGCGGCAAAAGTAAATCTTTGACGGAAAAAATATATTGCTAATCTTTCTGCTTCATGTTGAAGATATTGTTTATCTAGTGTTTCCCGAAACTGAGGTTCAATGTTGAAATTACTAATGACATGGCTACCTAATTACAATAGTGCAAGATCTTTTAGATGTCATTGTCTGTATTGAATCGGTATATTTGTTGATAGCATTTGTCAACGGGAAAACAATAGTTTAACCATTCCAAACACCGAGGTGACGGATCGCTTTGCATAGTATGTAACAAAAACAAATTCTGCAATTTTGCCGTTTTACCTGTAATTGAAAACACGGATGCGCCAGGCACACTAATACTAACAGTATTACGCATGGGAATGATGGAATGCTTTTCTGCCTTGGTTTTTGGTAAGTTTATAAGAAAGCTTGACATTTTACATAACCTGTTATGAACATACTTGCATCTAATTTCTGAAACTATTGACAATGTGCAAATGACACACTAGCTAGATTCTGGCGGTGATCCGGTTCACAGTATCGATCATGGAATTTTTTAAACGTATTATTTGTTTCTGTCATGCTAATTTACTATAAATGTAATGAAACGTGTGTATACGTACTATATTTAATTGAAATCTACTAGCATTTAAGTTTCATTTAATATGTGTAAACTTAGTCCACTAAAAATCCGACTTTCTCGACACTTCACTGTCGCCTAGAAATAGAGAACTATTTGTGTTGCCGGTTAAAAAATAGGGCACGATACCGATTTTGATTTTTTTATCTGCAATGGATAAACTAACTCCATCACGACACAAAGAGTGTATTATTTATGTTTTAGTATTAGTAAAAATGCATGCACTGTTTGATATATACATCTACTGCCACCCGAAACAATTTTGCAAACTAACCATAACACTTACTGCTTGGAATCATACGAATCTCATATATTTTAGTTTAGACGTGCATAATTACTTATTTTAACTCTAATTACAAGCTTAAACGTGCATACCAACACATTTAAATTATATCGCAGAGTGAACTAATAAATATAAGTGTTATTTTGATGGTTTTCATGTCAGTTTTCCCACCAGAAAAGAAATGTTTTATTGCAACTGTACATTTCTCAGCAGTTGCTACAAATTTGATATATTCTTTAGTTGCATTTAAATGCATTTATAACATTTGTTTTGGGGAATCTATTGAAAAGTAACCACGAATGGACAAAAGTTGATACTATTAAATAGACTTGTCTTCTCAGTTTAACACATTTTATTCAAATAGTTTATACAATTTCATATTATGACGATACTAGGTTGATTAAATGTATCCTAAAACCTATTTAATGATATGTAGATAATGTATATTGAAACGAACATATTATGTTTGTGCAGATTGTTTTGTTTTATCTCAAGAATATTTGTCAGTATGTACTACGTGCATGTATTCAACGAATATATTATGTATATGCGACATTTAAAAATAAATTAAACAGTCTCCAAGCCAACATCTATGAGTACGGTCGATTGTAATAAAGACCTACAGTGTGTGTACCACTAGCGGTTCCATGTAAGGCTGGGGCAAAGGGGGGGTGGCGCAACCGGCTGCCCTGAAACGTCCGGGTCATACGTCTATGGGCATATATAAAAATAATGTTCCTTAATGGAAAGCACGCGGATAGCGAAGACATCCGACAGGGTAGCTAATGTGGCCTGTCTTGCAATAATTAGGTCCCTTTGCACAAATCCTGAATCCAGATTACCACCCAAATTTAATCGTGCGTACATCGGCCCATTTCTTACCTACTCATAAATGTTCATGCAAATCCTTGCATCAAATTTCAAAATTAAGTAGTTACAGGTAAAACGGCAATTAGACATCGAATTACAATTAGTACAAATACATGCTTGTTCTTATGCAAATACAGTTCTTATGCTTGGCTATTAAATAACAAATATTGCTTTGTATGAATCTAATAACCTCTGTAGGTCGATTGACTTCCAGAGCCACTATTACTATTTCCCTATTCGTCACTTTTCCACATTTTCACCTTCACCAAGCGTAATTAATGACATTTGTTTTCAATCATTATACTTGAAACGAGGACAACTTTCCTGCACGATGGATTTAAGCAACACAGTTATATATATATAATCGTTACTTTAATTGCCTATTCACGGTGCCTGTACCCACGTGATCTATTTTGTTCTGTGTGGGTCATTCCACCGAAAACAATCCCTCGCTTCAGGTAACGTTTTTTTTTATAATTTCTCTATTAATTCTGAACCGATTTTTACGAAATAAAGACGAGTGGCAGATTGATTTAGCATTTTTTTTATAAACTGCAACCGCGCATCTTTTCAAACATAAATTGGCATGCTATGTGTGGAATACTTTTTGTTTAATCGTCAATAAATGTCATAATATTGCTGCTGAAGATGCCAAACGTAAGGCGGACACTGTAATTCTTACCTGAGAAACAGCACAAAAAGTATGTTTGCCCACATACGTCTGATACCGATTTTTTGGTAGAAAATAAAATATTGCTATGTGTGGGTCACAAATTTGTTATGCTATTTGTGGAATACAGCAATGTTAGAGCATACCTGCTTATTTATTTACGTTAATATGTTGCGTTCATGCATTTGTATTGTTACTGAAAATATGAATAAAGATTTGAAGAGTTTAATTTTCATAGTGTGTCACAAAGTTGTTTTATGTCCGCTTCCATATGATATGTGATATTATTATCAAATATGTTCTTTTTTTAGACTAATACTACTAATACAACAACAACTACTACTACTACTGCTACGGACTTCGATGAAGTTGAAAATGAATCAACCCCAGATGAATTTCAAGTGAGGTATCAAATCATGTTATATTATTATGTAATTATATGCATAATGGTTCTCTCACTTCAATGATTATGCAATTTTCGTATATACTAGTAGTTTGGGCAAATTTGAAGATCGTTATTTCAAACATGAAAGCATGAATCCATGGATAATTGAAATTAATACTACTGATTAGTTATTTGTAGTTTGCTCAACCACATAATAATGAAAAGCTTGTATATTTTCCCGATTACATTTCAGGATCCATTTCTTTGACACGACAGCTCGCAAGAGAGTAAAGGGGCTGAACCAAGAGGAAAATCTTTATTTGAACATCAATGCTGTCCAGGTGGATCTGTTTCAGTCGGCTGGGTGAAGTCAAGACGAAACGACAGCAAACTCTTGCCCACTACAAGACAAGGACTTCATCTTTTAATAAAAATAGTTTTAGTGTGCAGCATACAATGCAATAAACAATATGTTTTTGTTATGTCTGTTTCCTTATTTATCTATTACCAGTTCTATATTTAGCATAAAGAGAAGATGAATATAATTATATATCAATTCGAAATCAATTTAATCACATAAAATCAGAGATATATAATCACAGCTAAATACAGGTACAATCACAAAATCACAGCATCACCAAGTAAAATATTGATTGAGTAATGTTTGATTTAAATGATTATAAATTAATACGAAATATCACCTGAAATGATACAAAACATCCAGCCGTTTTTTAAAGCTGCTCTATCGCAGAAGTATAGGACAAATATTAGTGTGAATATACATAAACATAGTTTGCACCAATCTTTAAACTTTGATAAAAACTAATGTTAGATTAATAAAATACATGTTTTAACTGTACATTAAAATATATTTCAACACCAGATTGTCACACATTTGTATGATATTGCACACAATATTACAAAATAATTTTACTAAGATAAAACAAAAAATCAAGTTCTTATAAAACAAAAACATGAGTTCAAATATATTGTAGATATCTTCGTTTATAGAATAGAAAATATCGATTCTAAGATGTGAATATTACTTATATTACCAACATATTATAATATAGTATGAACGTTCTTCCATCTGTGATAGAGTGACTTTCAGATTACGTATTGTCCGAACAAATTGACGCATCAGTTACCTCTGTACATTATCAAATTTGAAAACGATGACGCACAATGTCCCATTCATTAATTAACATTACCCTACAAAATGTCTTTAACTTATTTGGAATAATTACATTTCTATACGTTACAGAAAAATGTCGTCTTGTAATCGGATAAGTGTAGGATATCAATACAGGTTTACAGGTTTATTGGCAAATCGGCATGAGCAATGCCTTTGGCCATTTACAAAACACATCATGAAAGATGGCCATTAGCAACATTACAAGTTCAAAATACATAATTCCAATTATACAAAGCAGGCTTTATAAAAATATTGTACAAAAACATATCTATCTATAAAGTGGATTGATTAACTTATTTTATAAGTAGGTTAAGAAGCAACACTATCTAGGGTTTGAGAACGTCGTAACATCGCAAAGTACGTCAATTTTGAAAGTCGTCTTAACAAACCAATTTTTTCTGATGACATGAGATTAACAAATTTATTAATAGTTCAAAAAGCATTTGAAATTTTATATTTTTGCCTTAAGTCATGATACAAGGGACAGCAGAGTACAAAGTGGAATTCTGACTCAACAACATTGTAATTGCATATTTTACATAGTCTATTAATTCTATCCACATTATGGTATCTTCCTGTTTCAATCTCAAGCGAATGTGAACATAATCGTAACCTAGTCAATGCAATTCTATATTTATCCTGGTCAATAGCATCTAAATATGTTTCATACCTAAAAACAGTTTTGAATTTTTTATAATACTCTAATTTGTTTTGAGAATTCACAGTTTCCGACCATATCTGTATATATTGGTCACGCAACCTTTGCTTTAACATGGGTATATAGCAACAGTTAATATCAAACATATACCATAAGTAGCCATATCCAAGCATATCTAATGCATTATTAACCGCCTTTCCCCAGCTATTTTTGAAATTCAATGAATTAAAACTGTTATCTAAAATATGTTCTGTAAATATTTTGCCTGGAAGTGATTCCGGATTTTTCATAATTTTACACCAGTATTTTCAGGCTCTTTCCCTGTAAATAACCGAAAGTGGGAATCTACCTAATTCACCAAGGACGGCAACTGTGGATGTTTGGGTACGCACGCCAAGAATATGCTTACAGAATTTGATATGGATTTTGTCTACCTCCTTGAAGTCATATATGCCCCAAATCTCACTACCATACAAAATAATAGATGAAACAGTTTAATCAAACAGTAACAATTTTGTTTTAATATCTAAAGATACTCTAGTAAACAGTGATATAAGGCCATTATATGCCTTCAGAGCCTGTTCATTTAGTGCTTTTACAGCATTAGCAAGACTTCCGGTATAATAAAATTTCATCCCAAGGTAGCAGAAACTATCAACAATCTCAAGATTAATATTGTTTATACTCCATGTAAAATTATTTCTAGATTTTTTGCGTTCAAATATGCATATTTTTATTTTAGCTACATTTATCTTGAGGCCCCATTTAGAAGAATATTGGTTTACACAATCTAGCTGGGCCTGCAAACTATTGGGGTCAGTCGTAAACAAAGCAATATCATCTGCAAATAGTAAGATATATAGTGATAATTTTTCAATATCATTTACAGACATTTTAGACACATCAATATAATCCTTGATATCATTAATAAATAAGATAAACAGTAAAGGAGACAGAGGCTCTCCTTGTTTGACACCAAGTGTTATGTCAAACAGTTCAGAATACGGCATGTGTTCAGAATTTTTAACACAAGCTTTAACGTTTGAATATAGAGATTTAAGCATTTTTAACATTTTACAACTTACATGGGAATTAGCTAATTTTATCCACAATGCATCATGTATAACGGTGTCAAAAGCCTTTTCATAATCAATAAATACACAGTATAGTTTTAACTTATTAGCAAGAACTTTCTGTATTATAGTATGCAGGATGAATATACTATCAACAGTACTACGATTATCGCGAAAACCAAATTGAGCATCGTTTAACTTCTGCTCATTTTCGCACCACTTATTCATCCTATTTCTTAGCACAAGTGAGAATATTTTAGCGATTATATTTATTAATGTAATTCCTATATAATTCGAGGGATTTGATTTACAACCCTTCTTATATATAGGTACAATTACACCTTTAGTCCATTCGACCGGATAAATACCACTATCAAATATATGATTAAAAATAGTCGTCAAATAGGGAGCAATGAAATCTTTTGCATCAATAAAGAAATCCGCAACATTGCCAGACATATCACAACTTTTATATCTGGACATGTTACCAATAGTTTTACAAACCTCTTCTTCACTATATTGGCAGTCTAACCTATCAATATTTATATTCTCATACACATCATAATTGTTTGCATTATCATCTCTATAAGTGCTATTATTTGGATTATTTGACAAATTACGAAAATGATTGGCAAATTCTTCAAGAGAAATGTCAGGTGATCCAGACTTTTTATTACTTTTAAATTTATTAACATGTTTCCAAAATTTGCGTGAACCACTTTTACTTAACACAGACAATTTCTGTTTTTCACTCCTGTAAAAAGATTGTTTAGCCTTACGTTTGATACATTTAAAAGCACTCCTTGCATTCAAAAAATTAAGTCTATTTACATCACTAGAATTTGTTTTATACATGCGTTTACTTTGATTAAAAGTCGACTTAGCATTTCTACAGTCAATATTAAACCAAGGGGATGTCTTACCACTATTTCGATTGTTATTGACTTTAGTGCGAAATGTTTTACCATAAACCTTAAATGACAGATCAAAAATAGTACTTGACAAACTATTCAAGTAGGTATCAATATCTGTTAAACCATCTGAAAAACTTTTCAACAATTCATCAAAAACTTGTTTATTTTCATACAACACGTTTTGCAATTCTTCATTTTTAATTGAGCTATCGTCCCACAATAATTTTTCAACACTAGCAGTATTAACAATAGCTGCATTATTGACGCAATTTAATTGGAACTCAATTGGGCAATGATCCGAGAATTCAGTAATATCATGTACACATATACCGTTAAACCGCCCAAATATTTCATAATCACATAACGTAATCGACTACACTAGCAGCAAATCTATTTCTGTTAAAATTATAACACGTGAAATTACCCGGCTCTAATCGCCCATTGACTATACATAAATTATTCTCTTTACACAATGACAATAATTTATTGCCATAAGTATTGGCAATTTCGTCAAAAGAACATCGTAACGGCAGTTTATCTACATCAGATGTTATTGTAGGCATAGTCACATATCTATCAAGGTTAATATTTTCTACCAAATCTGATCTCTGACCAATGCGTGCATTTAGGTCACCGGTCAAAATAACATCACCTAGTAAAGAATATCGAAGTAAATCATTTAAGATATTTTCAAAGAAATCAAATTCAAACAGAGGTGAATTTCTACATTTGTATACCTGTGAATCTTCTGGCGGAATGTAACAATGTATAAAGTAAAGGTCATTAGATGTACCAAAGAATGTCTTGCATAGCTTAATACACATATAGCCGTTAAGATTGATGTCCACTAATTCAATTTTGCCAGCGTACTTTTTATTAAAATAGACAATTAATCCACCACTATTACGTTTTGCTTTCTTGTTAGTTAGAGGTCTTGGACACGAAAAGCTATCAAAATTGTTTAAATTAACATTTGAACAATTTGAGTGCCAAGTTTCACAAAACAATAATACATCAAATTCATTAATATAATTTGTAAACTCATTATCATTTAATTTTGAGATAAGTCCTTGAACGTTCCATAACAGAAAACGTAGTTGCTTCTTCGGGAGCTCCTATTCAGCAGTACCGGATGTTTCGATGGCGCGGCCCTGGTGATCCGTCGGAGGGTTCAATGGTACAGACGGGGCGCTGTTTTCAGGCCCGCGTATGGTGACAATTGTCTATAGCGTATTCCCTTTTAGTGCACATCTGCAATTAGAGATTTGATTGGTTAGTATCGGTAGAATGTTTGCCAATCGAACAGTGTCCTTAAGGAAACAACACAAAACTTATATTCCTATTAGATAATTGTTCATTATTAACAACTAAACTATTGCAAGTAACGATAGCCAATTTGTTCGGACAATACATTCTTATTCACACATAACAATAATTCAGTTTGTATCACTGTTTATACATGTACGTTGATGTCTATATATACTGCTAATATGTTTATGTTTTGCAGCAATAGTTGTTTTTTTCTTCAGTGTGCGTGGACATGTGTTCCCTACATCTTATCTGACAAACACTGTATAATCTTCCTTTCTTTCTGTCCTTTCGTGGACTCTGAGAAGGTACCGGTCGGACTTCCCGCACTGGGTGCACACATATGACTGCGGTCCATCGTGCGCGCTAGCTCTATGCTGGCCCAGATGGTAGGAATCCTATAGAGAAATACGAGCGTACATTTAAATCCTGCCAAAAACAGTATGTATGTCTAAGAAAACATAATATATAATCCATAATTATCGTTAGGTGGACGTGATTTAGAGGTAGGACTACGACTAGAAAAGTTACGTTCTAATGAATGTTTTAGATCACGCTGTGACATTAAGGAAAATGGAAAGGAAAAACATGCATCAAATTTGCATTAATACAGGAAAAACATGTGTGCTGTTAATGATTTTAACTAGAAATGAAATCCCAACGATTTGTCGTATTTTATTAATATGTGCTAAACCATTAAATGGGCAAATACCAGACCCAGGGCTAAATGAAAAACTATAGCATACCCTTATATATTTTATATGTAGGTAGTTACAATAGAATTGTTGACCCCTCAAGATGAATTTGAAGGAAAAGTACAGGTCCAAAATTAACGTGTAAATAGACATAGAAACTCACTAGAAAAGGCTTGCCGCAACAGAAGTATTTTCAAATGCGCTGAAAAATTCATGTTATTGACCCTCAACTGTCAGTGTTATAGTGCAAGTTAAAGAAAATTATATTAAATGGCTTTAATTGGAAGTTTGCAATGTCTTAAACTTTTGAATTCCACACATAGCATAACAGATTTGTGACCCACACATAGCAATATTTTATTTTCTACAAAAAATCGGCATCAGACGTATGTGAGCAAACATACTTCTTGTGCTGTTTCTCTGGTAAGAATTACAGTGTCCGCCCTACGTTTGGCATCTTCAGCAGCAATATTGTGAAATTTATTGACGATTAGATTTATGATTAGCATATCAATTTATGTTTAAAAAGATGCTCGGTTGCAGTTTTGAAAAAAACATACTACATCAATCTGCCAGAAACTCTAATGGAATGGTGTAATTCTGTTATGACAGGGCACTCGTCTTTATTTCGGGAAAATCGGTTCAGAATTAACAGAGACATTATAAAAAAAACGTTACCTGAAGCGAGGGATTGTTTTCGGTGGAATGCCCCACACAGAACAAAATAGATCACGTGGTACAGGCACCGTGCTATTGCTAAATCCTCATATCAATAAGATAATTCGTTATCAAACGTACTATGTTCTATTTAAGAAATACAGGTTGTATCGTGAATTAGTATTTTTGAATATGGTTAAGATGTCCCAGTTATCTACATGTAAGCTAGTTTTACCAGTAGTAATAATATATCAATGCCTACTAAAACTTTGGAAATTGTTAAATTGTTTATAACTAAGGCATATTATCATGCATTTATGTTCTGGATAAATATTTCAATATAAGCAAAGCGAAAAACAACTTTCATTAAAATGTAATGAAAACATGTACTTATGCATATTTCATAGCGCTAAATGGGGCAATAATTAAGCATTCGCTGGACTCTACCTCGAATATTGAATGAAGCAAGGACTGTTGGCTTTGTTACCAAATATACGGTTGTGTAAACATAAATGTTGAATTCTAACCAAAACGTACTTATTTAGAATGAACTTACCACTCATTTGTTTGAATACTTATTATTTAGCAAACTTTAGAATTCATTCATCCTTTATAGCTATTGGGCGATGTACATACACATGGTCACTGCAATGTGCATTAAAATTACCCGAAGCTACATGTTGGTTAACATTAGTTTGCAATAATAAGAACGTTTAAAATATACACTGATTTTATGAAGATATATGTTAAGAAGCAAACTTAACAATTAGGTATGTGATACAAATTATATAATATAAATAACTGTAATATTTTACTCACGTGTGTTTGTTCAGTGTCTTCCTTAATCACATGTCTAAACAATTAGATACAATCATGGGTATGGGTAGTATTGTCTGAAGATGTAATTTAGCTTTAATTACCGACGGCTCGCGTAAGTCGTCGTTTTGTGATGCCTACTAACCGATGAAAAACAGGACGAATCCTTCATCAATCGAATAATGAAATTATTCACGGAGACTGTTGATCAGATAACAAATTGAAATGTCATGGTATCTCTATATTTTTATTAGTGTAAATACGACAACACCAGAACCGCAATTACTGGCATGGCCGTGTTTGTTAATTCTGGAACTAACTTGTTTTGTCAACACGGAAGACATTTACATCCCTTATCTTATATTAGAATGCAAATTTTAACTTTCATGTAAACAATTGTAAGGCTTAAATAAATATGCATTTATAATACAGCTAAATTACTATGTACTTTAGAAGAAAAATGTCCGTAACTTATGTTGTACTGAACACCAAGTTACATATGGTCCAAGTTAAACTGTGCTGTAAACTTTATATATTCCATAAACGACATTAAACCAAGTATGGACTCGTAACGACCGTAATATATGTGGTCACAGGTTTAATTAAAGGCGGTTTACTTTCCACGTTGTATTTATACACTCGTGTCACTATCGTTTATACCGGCAACACGGAATGAGCTACAACTAACTTGTAAGCGATTTTACGAGCGCACAACATTGTCATTAATAATTAACAAACCGTGCTGTGTATTAAAAGTACAATATAACGACATTAAAGGTAAATATGTTTCGTATGTTGCAGGGTTAGATCAGTTTACTGTATGCGCAAAGAAGAGTGTTGTTATAAACCTCTATAAATAATGTTAGTTATGCATTTATATTGATGCATATGCTAACTATGGTTATAAGTTATAATTTAGTAATCACTCACCGTCACACAAAAACACCATATTAATGCCAGCTAAATCAATTAATTTAGCCTTTATACATTTGGTGTTCGCTTAAGAAAACACACTTTGTTGTACAGACAATGCAGTTGTGTCACCGATTAGTGGGACCCCTTAGAACGTAGGTTTTGATCAATAAATGTTCAATATAATGTTATTTGGTCCTCCTTTAAACTGCTTTTAACATCTGATTTGTTCCTTACACCATGTCAATGAAATTAACTAAATGTTCAGACAACTAAAGATAAGCGAAAAAAAAAGAACGGTTTATGTGTCTCGTTTCACCACTAACATTGCTGTGCCAATTGCAGATGCATGTTCAGCGCAACAATCTAGCATATGTAGCACATTAAAGAGCAAGTAATTAGAAGTTAATACATAGGAAGATATGGTATCTGTTATCTTAGGTAACAATATATAACACAATTATCTCGAGGCCGTATTATAAGAGCTACACCAATTTATTACGAAAGCACACATTTTATAATGTATTTGTAATTACACTTAAACTATGCGTAAATCAATTATTATATTAATAATAGTCTATTAAATGCTAGATGAAACATATAAAATGAACGTTGCGTTGTATTAAATATATGGACTCGTACGAAGAATTGAATTTATTTAAGAAACATTAATAAATATATAAATACATATTATAAAGAGTATCCATAAGGAAGGGGAAATGATCCACATCGACAGCATAATTATAGTCCACTTAAAATATTTCTAAAATTCGATTATTTTCTGTATATACCTAAAATAGTGTTGGATTGTTTCTAAACTTAATTAAAAATGATAATGCACTGAAGCTTAATATTGGAACCGTTTTTCTCTATTTACCTCTACGAACCAGGACCAACCTCAATATAGAGATTCGTTTGGTTCCGTCCAATCCCTTCCGCAACAAATCTCCACGAGACCATAACACGAGCCTACCAATTGCTTTTGCCACACAATAAATCATTAAATTTGTTTTGTGACATTCTTACGGTTGAAAAACGCACATTTAGGCTAATAAGAACCGTTCATCGAAAAGGTAATGACGTAAGCCCAATAATAGCACAATATGTAAAGAAACATTTGGTTTTGTAAGTGCATGTACGACAATGCTGAAACAGTCATTTAGTATTGCCCCGGCCTGTTTGGAATGACTCAAAACTGAAACTTGTCAAATATTGTTTTTCTTTATAAACAAACACTATTTGGGGTTTATGCTTGCAATCCAAATAGGAACAGTGGACTATCTTAAAGTAGAAAATTCAGTTGTAGCATTATAATTTAATTGGCTTTCTTTTTGTTCAGAATTATCAATTGTCACAACATGTTCGCTTTATCTTGACGTAGTTGCATGCAATATATCAATAATTTATATATTAGAAGTGTATGGAATGTGTAAACTGCGATATAAATGAACGCCGCTCTCTTATCATTGCAGGCCTACAATACATTATCAACGAGCAGTGCATGCCTATAAGTGCACATTCAATTACTTACAGATATTTTGAAGATCAATTTATATATGTTTTATCTTAACTTATTAATAATCAAACGCACGCACCTCAGTAAAATTCTGTTTTCAATCAGAACACACACGATTTGTGTTTATATGTTTACATCGCAAATAGTGTTGATGCTTTCGGTGTGACCGTTGCACCGTGAGGTTAACGTTCGTTGGAAACACCGGGTGTGAATGTTTGATCGGGGTGTTGCAGCACCTGGTCTCGGCAGATTAACATCTTATTTCCATTATTTTTTGTTTAATGTGTTTACTTCATATGAAAAGCATCTACCTTGTTAAGATGTTGCCAATATTGTGACATTTAGATTATCACAAAACGTGTCGGTTGCTTAATTTGTTTCCTTGAACATTGCGAGGGTTGGCAATCAAAGCCACATGAGTTAATGTATTAAGTTTATTTCCGTCTAACAAATGAATGCTGTGTGACATTTAAAAAGGTCGCTTCATTAAATAGTAACAATATGTACCATGTCTTGGTTATATATACTGTAGACAGGAAGTGTATAAAGTAACGTAACTCTAATATTAAGTTTTCTTAGTTCTTATAACAACGGTTATTTGGATACACTTTGAAGAAAATTTGCCTTTCCTATGTTCCGAATAATTAGTTATTGTCAAAACATGTCCAGTGTATCCATCACATAGAATTTAAAATTATATGTTACTGAATGGTTACGTATAATATTGACTATGTATGGTCAGGTATAACATTGACCATGTATGGTTACGTATAATATTGGTTATGTACATGTATGGTTACGTATAATATAGACTATGTATGGTTACGTATAATATTGACTACGTATAGTTGCGTATAATATTGACTTTGTATGGTTTCGTATAATATTGACTATGTATGGTTACGTATAATATTGACTTCGTATTGTTACGTATAATATTGGCTATGTATGGTTACGTATAAAAGAGACGATGGGACTGCATTATATTTGGGCATCGCCCTCTTAACAGTTTAGACTTTTGTAAGAATGCTGTTTATTTGAATCGAACTTTGTATTCATCAAGACAATTATAAGCTGTCAATATTTATAATGATTTATTTATGACACAAGCAACGTAGGTACTCGGCATATTTACAAACACTTAAGTTGTTTTTTCATGAGTCTAAATCTATGTCTTATTCATAAGTCTAAGAATGAGTTGGTGATAAAGTACCATGGTCTCGGCAGTTAACCAGGTTGTTTCAAATATTTTTTTACCGGAACAATGTTTACATGTACATATGTACTTGTTGAGATTTTCCAGTTGTATTGACATTATCATTGTTTATGTTTCTTTGAACATCGCAAGTGAAGTCAATCAAAGCTACAAAGGCTAATGAATCAAGAAATAATTGTCGATTTATTGTTGTTTATCAGCCAATAAACAACGATTTGGAGTTCTGATGCGTAGAAATTAAACCACCAGGGCGTTAGCCACGCATCAGAACGACAACGAGTTGTTTATAGGCCGATAAACAAGGACAATGCGAAAATCATGCCGATTCTAACATGATGTGACATATAGTTTTGTAATTGTAATTGGAACTACTTTTTATTATGTTCCGCTCCAAATCGGAGCTTCTTTTTGCGTTGTTTATTGGGTAGTTTAACAACAATTATTGTGTTCTGTGTCTATAGAAAAATTAGCGAATATCATGTTAGAATTAAGTTTGTGTCTAAGAAATGAATCCTGTGTGGCTTTGTTTAAAGGTCGCCTCATTAAGCAGTAAAAATATCAACCGTTTCTTGGTTACAAATACCAGTGCATGTATTCGAAAGTTTTCAAAGATAACTCTCAAATTGGGCTCTCGTTTGAGTTCTTATTAGACAGTTCATTTCAATAGCATATAGGTGGCCTTGTGTGTGTTCAAATTAATCAACAGTTATATCATGTACACATGTACACATTATCAACAACATAAACTATAGCGTTACTCTATAGTTTAGGCTTATATGGACTATGTGAACTACAGTATATATGGACACCGCCATGGAACGTATCGTTGCATGCCCAAAATATATTAACAACAGGGCATTCCTATTAGTGCACACGTTAATAATTTATATATAAATACTAGGATACGTTCATCAATTCTTTTCCTATATATTGAAAATAAATCAATATCTGTTTGGTAATTGAACTTTATCAAACGCACACATCACAGAAAGAATCTGGTTTCAGTAAGAACACACACGTGTTGTGTTTGATCCAATATGTTTATATCACCGATGCCTTTTGTGTGACCGATGCAGCGTATGTTAACCTTCGTTGGAAACACGGGTTGTTAATGTTTGACTGGAGTGTAACAGCACCTAGTCTGGGCAATTAAACATGCTATTTCAATTATTTCTTATTTGAAGGCGTGTACTTCATTAGGCATAACAACATTGATAGGATGTTGGCAATGTATTGACAATTAGATGGCCACATGACGTCTTGGTTGTTTAGTTTGTTTTTTTTAACATTGGGAGTGGGGTCAATCAAAGCCTCATACGCCAATGCATTACGTTTATTTTCGTCTAAGAAACGTATCCTGTGTGACTTATTTTTAAGGTCGCCTCATTAAAAGAAACCATATGAACAGTTTCTCGGTTACAAATACTATAGACATGGCCTTTGTTAAGAAATGTGTTATGGTAACTATAACTTCTTTTTTCTTATTAGACATTGTATTTGGATACAATATTATTTGTATGCCCTATGCCCAGAATAATCAATTGTCATGTCATGTATAGATTGTGTAATACATAGAAACTTAAATTATAGTGTTATTATAAAGTTTAGTATGATATGGACGGTATGAACACCGCCATTGTATCGTAGCAGTGCACCAATATAACAATAACTAACGGTGCATGTCTATTGATGTTTATGTTTATTTATATATAAATATTAAAACATTTAAATCACAACAATTATTTACAGATATATTGATTGAAGAACAATCAATAACTGTTTAAATAATTGGAAAGAATCAACTCACACGTCACAGTAAACTCCTCTTTTTATCAGACAACACACGATTTGTGTTTGATCCAATATTTTTTATACCGGTTATATCATCGATGACTTCTATATGTCCGATGCACCGTGTTCGTTGGAAACACGGGGTGTGCATGTTTGATTAGGTAAAATATTCTTTTTTTAAATATCTCTATGAAGGATGGATTCCGGACACGCCCGTATATCAGGTGACTACTGTAGAGATTTTCCTGTGTCGATTAATTTATAAGTTAAACGAAATACACTCAAGATAATTGTGTTATATGTTCTTCAAAAATATATCATAATTATACCAGACGACTTCTGCCACTTTCTATACTATATATATAATATGTGAAGCAATGGCTTCAATTTTTGAACAGGATGTCTGTGTGTGTGGTTATAATAACACTAATACAAACATGTAGCTTAAGGAGGGACTGCGCGATAGTTTACGAAACTTATAATGTAAAACCACCCAATGATTTAAATGATATCAGTATATTTTAAATAATATTTATATAAAAAAACTAAATATATGTATGTATCATACCACTATGCTGATATCGGCCTAATACAAGGGTGTGTGATAAATTTTTGTAATATCAGGTCACTAGCGTTTATATCAGTCAGTGTTTGGAGGTACGTCATATTATTCGGAATCAACTATAACGTCAACATTTTTTTTTGGTAAAGATGAATTAGTTTCAACAAAACAAACACTTTGATACCAAGAACGTAAATAGTTTATTATTTGTAATCGTCATAAATATAATAAAAAAAAAAAAAACACGTTATTTTTTTAAATATTCACATAAACCCGCACTTTGGTAGTGATATGGAACACAATAAATCATCCATACAAATTTATTTCAATACATTGATAAGAAATGCACTAAAAGTCACTACACAACATCAGTGTATGTTGAACCAAAAACATTATTACCAAAAATTGAACACACTATAGTCAAATACTGTAAATATTGACACGATCTTGGAAATGTCATTTTTCAATACACAACTCCGAAATGGAGTTGTGTGTTCTCCAATGAAATTGATCGTTGCGATCCATTTCAGTTCGCATTTTCAGTATTTTATGAATAAGCATGCGTGAAATCTATGTATTCGTAGTAAAAACAGGTCACTTATCATTACGAAATGTTAATAATAAGGTATTATTCAGTCAACCTTTAGGAATCCATAACTACATGTACGTGAACGTGTAAAAGTTGGCTCAGCAAAATCAGCGCCGCCCGTAGTTTTTAAATATATAAAAATCAGCTCGTTTGGTGATATTTTACGAAAAATATGATATGATAAATAGAAAAACAGGTTACTGCCTGGACATTTATGCTGAGAATTGCGTTTAAACCTTTTATTCGTTCGGCACGAATAAAATAACGGCTCCGCAAGCCTCACCGTTATATTATTCTAAGCGTCACCTGATATATTACACAAGACCAGGCAGTAACCTGTTATTCTTTATATATGATGTTTCCAGTTATATCAATTTAATCAAATATGAAGTGTAAAAAGTATTGACGTCCAAAAGTGTTTTCATCATCCGAGGATATGTGGTCTGAGTTTATTAAGGACTTGTATTTTGTTTGTATGAAAGGAGAGTAGCAGTATTGTGCTTCATTAGTTTCTGTTTACTAATCACGTATGTTTATGCAGAGTCTAGACGAGTCAGGCGCATATAAACGGGTCCGTGTGGACCAAAAATATATATTTGGAATTTTTGGTAAACAAATAATTTTCTGTCGATGGTGTCGTTTTTATGTTATATAAAACTATTTTGTTTATGGACAAGGAAAGAGACATGACAAAATCAAAAAGTCCCTATTTAAACGGGTAGCTTTTGAAAACAACCGATAATTTCAAACATCCGATGTTGATATGTAAAAGGACTATGCCATGCAGAAGAGCCTCAAGTGGGCAATTTCTTTAAAACAAATCTGAAACTAAGATATAAATAATTGCATATAATAACGGTTCAAACAGGGCATATATAATGGAAAAAGAATGTAAGCTTTTTGATATAAAAATCAATTTATTATAACGGTCGTGTTTGTTTGACCCTTTTTTATGTTTACGTATTGACGTCATAGTCCCTTTAAACATAGTAATAATAAATAATCTGTAATTGGTTTAGATTGCCATTGATCATATAATATGTCTACACAATGATCAAGAAAATATTAACTTGTTTGACTTGAAAGAAAAGTACACTTTATACACACTTTTTATATATGATCAACCATTGATAGGTTGTTTTTTTCACTTTATTTGTTTCTTTCTTGTGTTATTGTTAGGTTAATTTTCCTTGAAAAGTGAAAAGCAGACAGTAAACATGTGAGTCTCAATCTTTGAGATTTTTATAACCTTAATATCGTTTATGTCTGGTAATTAATAAGCTTGTGAAAACCTGCACATCAAACAAACAAGGTCACAGAAAGTTCGCCGGTAATTGTCCAACTTGTTTCGTTTATTAAACGGCTACCAATATGGCTTAAACGAGGTTTAAACGCAATTCTCAGCATAAATGTCAAATATATGTGTATGAAATGGTTGTGAAATGCCAGGAACAAATCAAGAACTTTATAACAAGAAAACAACGTCTTGCTAGAAAGGACATAGTTTCAGTATTACGGACTATATAATGCATATATCAATTTAGTGATATTGTATGAATCCGTTCTATAAATTGCTGGTACAGTATAGTATCATAATGTCTGGTAAACCAGAACATGTGCAAAAATGATAACGCTAATTTAGCACATGATATATTCCACTATGCATAGACATGCGTCACAGGTTATAATGTACATACAGGCGGACGAAGGGCAACACATAACAAGACACACCACTGAAGTTGAACCCAACAACTACTAGCCATTATTAGTTGATACCGGGTATACGCACGACATACATTTAATACAAAATGTAAGCATGCGTATTTGCAAACATAATTAGCATGATAGTAGTATATCAGTTATATTTTGCCCCAAATGCCTGTTGCTGAAGGTAGTTGTGGCTCATGGTATTCGGTGTTTGAGTTATGCAGTGATCGTGAAATACGATTGACAAGTAGCTGTATTCAAATTGTCTGTGTGAGCAATTTCCGACCGATTTTTGTTAGTCAGCAGCTCAAAAAACACATAAAGGGCAATATTGCAGTTGAAGAAGCGATATGATAAAGCTGATATATAACTTTATTTAATGCTGAGTAGTGAAGTATAGAAAAATAACTGTGATATATATTCCTATGTCACTCACAGTGGTGGACTACTTTTTAAAAAGTTTATTAGATTTGAACAATATTTAATGGTATGTGTTGTCACTATTTAGCATACAGAATTACCAAAAAGAAGAGTAGTAAAGATTAAGAACAGTAAATGTTAAGAATACCCTCCCCCTATTTATATATTGAAGTGCCTTAGCTCTTATTTTCTCTTGGATTTTCTTTAGTCGTATTGAGCCAAGTAGACTAACAGACACTGTCTTTATGGTACAAGTTTTACCACAAGGCATTGGAGCTGGTCATCTTAGTCCAAACTTAATTTAACATCCAAATTATTATTTTATCCTTTGCACTTTATTAACTTCCACATACTACACTTGCACTTAATGTTGACTGTTGGTATGCACAGTAGTCTCCCTTTGTTTACATAATGACTGTATTGACGGTTCTCCAAATTCCACCAAGAATCCGAAGTACCTTCAGTAATAATACATATTCATATATTATTGTGTGTGTATTAAGTCTTTATATCTAGTAAAAAGTGTTAAGCGTTCGATATTCCGCCATCTTGTTTTCTTGGCCAACTTTTAATCCAACTGTGTTGATAAATCAGAATAATTAATAAAGAAAACACTTTATACGTATACGTAATCAATTTCAGAACACCCTTTCACACTACATCGTTTGATGTTGTACATTTAAACGCGTATCTTCAAGATTAATCATCTTGAATTACTTGCGAAAACACATGTGCGTTTAAATGTCGTGTCTGTGTTAACTTTTGTTTACATCATAAAAAGTATTCACACGCTATTTTTAGAAAATATGAATTTCGGAAAACTGAACGCAATTTTACTTTCAATACGTAGTTTATTAATATATTTAAAGATAGCAGTGAGCGTTAACTTCTTGATTTAAAAGCTGAAAATTATTCAATTTACTGTACAACACAGAATACTGTGGTCTGTAAACACGCTACCATGATAATGCATAGAGTCAACACATTTGCGGATTAAATTGCTTAACTAATCTACGGCAATTGTTTTATCGTAATCAATGATTACTAACAGGGATTACTATGCATTATAGAGAACATATTGCTGACATAAAACTTAAAACATCGTGTTAAAATCCCTTCAAAATATTTCAAATGTAAATAATACTCAATGACATTAAAATAAAAAGAAAAAAGCGGTCGTGAAAATATTGTCTCCCTTTCCGGTGATGATATCACGCGTTATCACACCGAAAGGAAACAAATATCCTCTACGTATTATATGTTTTATAGCGATATTTAAAAAACTATACCATATCTTGAAATAATAATGCATTTATTCAAAAATCGCACATAAG
Organism: Congeria kusceri; assembly: GCA_027627225.1. Taxonomy (NCBI): domain Eukaryota; kingdom Metazoa; phylum Mollusca; class Bivalvia; order Myida; family Dreissenidae; genus Congeria; species Congeria kusceri. The sequence goes on along the minus strand of CM051033.1, from coordinate 9,207,723 downwards.
TCTTATTCGTTACATAAAGATAATCCAGAGAATCTAAGGACCGGTCGTATCGTTTAATTGAATATCAACAATGTTTGTTGTTTACGTGTTGTTTGTTTACAAGGTGATCAAATCTCAGAGTTCGGGCTGCATATCAGCTGCCCAAGTTATACTAAAGCATATGTCGATATTTTATCGTGTTGCCGTATTTTGTGTGGAATTGCTTTGGACTATTTCAAGTAGCGGAAACCTCACGAATAGAATTATTACGCAAGATTTAATTCATTACATTTAATGCATTTTAATTATTGTTTTAAATGATTAAACAAAACTAATTTGTTTATTTTATAAAAATTAAATATACAAATGTGGCATGATACAAATTATGTTTTTTTTTAGTGTCTTAGTGTACGTTAGCCTCGCCTTGTAAACCTTTCTTCCATACTATAAATAGATGGTAACGTGACTGCGTTATTACCACTATACTACGACACTTTACTCACCTCCATTTGGAGGCATTATGAGTCCGACGTAAAGAAGTCCGCGGAGGAATGGCGATTTTGTATAAATCCATATTATAATCATACTATATCATTATAAAGTAATTGTAAATACTTCATCTGATTAATATTGGTATTAACCTTGAGAATCCAATGAGAATCCAATGAATCAAATTAATATTATGACTGACTTTGTAGTATGTACTTTCACTTTCGGTTTTAATCGAGCAGCATGGACGAATTGATAGAACGTGTGTCAAAGGAAATTGGTTTGTAGATCCACTTAAAGAGTGTCAGACGGAATGTCTGAGGTATGTTTTGGACAAACGTGATATAATGGCTATTTTGCCCACTGGGTATGTAAAGAGTTTAATCTTTCAAGTGGCCCCATTTGCATTGAAAGCAAAATACAACAGAAAATCATCTGTGTGTCTAATATTGACTCCGTTAAATAGTATAATGATGGATCAAATAAACTCTATGAGGAAACAGAAATAAGCGCGTGCTGTTGGACTATAACTGTCGAAGGGGTCAGACCCCAGCCGAATTTGAAGACAGTTTTGACGAGGAAGACGCGGATGCTCAAAGTATTGTTGATGTGCCTCTGGATGACATTATCAAAGGAAAATAAACATTGGTATATGCCCATTCAGAAGCACTTCTGAGCACTTCAAGTGGAACCTCTCTATTAAGTGCATTAGAAAGAGATGAAATTATTTCATGCATTGCAATAGATGAAGCACACATGATCCTTGCACTAATTGTTTACATTCTAAATAGCTCCTCACAATTACAATCAGGGGTGTTCCCAGTGTTGTTTTTTTGTAAGCTTGAGTTCTAGTGTTCGAACCACAAAAGGCAAGATCTCATTACCACTCAAAATAGACATCAGTACTGATTCTTACCCATGAAACAGACTTTAAAATGGATGGCTGTAAGGTTTGATATTTTTCCATAATTGTGCAGGAACAAGAATCTTAGACGACGGACCATTAAACACCTTTTCTCAGCTTGTCTCCAAGTGCACAGAAGTTAAGTTTTTGGCAATATCACAGTTTTCAGAACCATTAACATCATCCTCAGATCATCACCAGCACCACCACCACTACCAGCACAACTTCCACCTCCACCATCTTCATTGTGATTTATTTTGTTAACTGTATAAAATTCCAAAAGTAATTCTTATCATTTTTCAACATTATTGGTAAAAAAGCAAGAACACAACAATAGCATTTGAAACACATTTAATTTTTCTAATATATTCTAAACAAAAATACAGAGCAGCAAAACGAATACCTAATAACATCATAATATAATAATTTAAGTTAACTTAATACAATAATAAAAATACAAGATTCACAACATCAATAATGTAAATAAAGGTTGGATGAAACAAGTTGAGGGTCTGCATCAGTGCCTAATTGGAAAATCAATGAAAAACTAAGAGAACATACTAAAACATGAATACTCTGTTAAATAGAAGGAATATTTTGACACTATTAGTATTATTATTCACAATTTTAAAATGTCAGCCACAATTAAGGTAAATGTAAAGCACAAATAACAATGACCCATTCACAATGTCTCAAGATTGTAAATTCTGAAAATGATCATCAGATTAGCTAAAAACCTGTAATTTAATAGCTAAGTTTTAAGACATCTATTTCTAAACATTGATTATTCCATAATAAACACTCAACAAAAGTTATTACAGCATCAGTTGAATTGGAAATTCCTGTATTTTTGTTATAGACAACACACCAAAAAGAAATTTTTGTCTTTTAATGATTTATAAGAATGATAGCTTGTAATATCAGCATTTTATACAAAAATAGTGGAAAAAATACCATAACACAGGAGAAATAAGTTGTTACTGCACTTTTCTTACATTGGTGTGTTATAACTTTAACCAAGTATCAGTTATTTCTTGGAATAACAAGTATGAATGAACGCCACAATGTTTGTATTAAGGCAAATTCAGTAAAAAATGAAAAGAAACAATAATAACAAATAAGTTGATTATTTGTCAGTGGTCAAGACTTTCTTAAGTAAATAAAAAAAACATCAATGCATTTGTTTTAATGAAAATTGGTCCTATGGACATATAAATAAATTGATAGTTATTTCAAGTAACTGTACTCTCTTAGTGGATTTAAGTATGGTACTTAATTTTTATGCCCCCATGAATTATAGGAATTGCACTTGTCCTTATGTCCCGAAGCTTATGTACTCAATTCCTCTTTAAAGGTTGGGTGGATTTGGTTCAAACTTTCACAGCTGAATAAACTAAATATGTAGATGATCGTAATGGACACAATTTTGATATAAACATGATAAGTGTATTATTTGCTGCGACAAAAAAAAATTTGGCAGAACTATTGTCAGTTTTTCCACAGACCAGGGTGCTGAGCCTCACCTCCGCCGGCTTGCTCTGCACGCCCTTCTGCGTCACACCGCTCACACGGATCAGAAAATGGCACTGGAACTGGAGGTCGTAGATCTCAAACCTTGGCACCTGCCAGATAAGAAACACTGTACATTATATTACAGGATAATCACGAGTTGAATAGTCATGGGCACTGTGCACATAGAAAGTTCACATACTAATGCCAGTTACTGACAACTGCCCTACTTGAATCAGAGGTAGGGGGAGAATGGCAGTAGAGATAATGTCATTTTCCTGACAGACAAAACATCCATCTGCAGTTCACCAGCTCACCTGACTGTGGATGGTGGGGCAGGGACCTAACCAAAATGTTTAAGACAAATTACACTGACATATACAGGTTAGTTTGCCACTTAACCTGACTGTCTGGGACATATTGAACACGTACGAATTACACTGACATATTCATGATAGAATATCAAATTCGCCAGCTCACCTGACTGTTGGGGGCACTCTGGTGGCACACTGTTCCCTTGCACCGGTATCATCTCACAGGCTGGGGTGCGGAGCCTCACCTCCGTCGGCTTGCTCTGTACGCCCTTCCGTGTCACACCACTCACACGGATCAGAAAATTGCACTGGTACTGGAGGTCGTAGATCTCAAACTTTGGCACCTGCCGGATAAGAAACGTTGTATGTTATATTACAGGATAATCAAGTGCTGAATAGTCATGAAAGGTCCTATGTATCCAGTAATCGAAGCTGTCGGGTTTATGCGAATGTATTGGCGAATCAACATGATAACATATATACATGAACACAACATGGTAATATATGCGCATCGAACATATAACACACTCAGTTTCATTTGTCTGGCACATTAAACACTGTAAACTGACATTTACAAATTAAAATTTACTGTAAAAGAAAAAACACACAGGAATGTTTTAGTTATCAATCCATTTTTTATTTCCTTGTACATGAAAAAAAGATATGAGCAATTTTTGTTTTTTACAGTTTATCTATAATTACCAAATAATGGTAAAATATTTTATTTTGTTAAGTTTCATGACTTTTGCACTTTGAAATTATTTTAGTGCAAAATGTCAAGTTGATAAGACAAGTATTTTATTTCATATTTATAATATTTAGAGTAGACAAGGCATTTTGTATATTTATTATCACTATCATTTATTCAATGTTAACATTCAAACATGATATGAGATATGTTACAACAGATATACATTTGCAATTGTATTTCTGAAAAAAATACATCTAAATAAGCCAAGGAGACGAATAAAAAAATTCTCTAAATAACATAGTTTTTATTGTCTTATCTAATTAATGTAATTTATTGTTAAACATTTTAACTAAATCAGTGACTCATTGATAGATTGAGGTATGGCGGGCGGATGATCTTTCATTAATAATAATAGTAACATAATACAAACATTACTCAATATAACGTTCAGGGGGCGAAACTACCAAGGGAGAATTTAACTACTACTAACCAAGCCCAAGGTCGAAACTGGTTGGGAGCGAAACAACCTGATACCTCACATAGAGGCGTTTCTCCAAATATTCTTCAGAATTACATATAAATATTTGAAAACAAGCTACAATTAACGAATAAATAAACAATATCTGGAGTGCAGATCACACGTGATAGATAAATTCATATGTTTTCCTTTTTTACCTTTTTCACTCATGTGATCCTCATCTTCTTCACGCCATGTTTAAAGTAGTGCGTTCCCATCATCCTTAGCGTGGGTTTACACAGGTCAGTAAAGACCGGTGTGTATACAACGCCTTTCTTCAACTCGTCGTATTAATTCAAGCAAATACACTGACCAAATATTATATATTATTATCATTTTAATTATTATTTGCATACCGAATATGCAGAGTATAAGCATATATTCACGGATCATAGACATGCATTTTGTTTGACCCCAGATGTCTTATAAATTTATAATACTGATGTCAACATGTGCTATCATTAAACAATTGACCAGACTTCCAGTGCGTTGATAAAATAAAAGATACTCCAAATAAAGTACAGTGCAATAGAGATAAATCGTGGAATCATACTCCAAATTATAAATATGTGTCAGTAGATATATTATTTAAGGCATTATCAATCAATTCGATCGTAAACTACTGTATGTGGAGTTAATAAGAGTGTTGAATGTCCACATTATTTTTTATTGATATAAACTGTTATTACCACTGCTAAAACTTTGAATTATGTAAGGATTCAAAATATAGTGCCCATAAATTATTGAAATTCCTAAGGAATTGCTTCGACTGATTATCAAATAATAAAACAGTTCTTGGAGTATGATGCATTATTGATGTATTGAAAGTAGTGTCCTAACTGGCTTTAAATTAAACATGTGTACCACAAATGATTATTTTCCAAAATTGCTTCCGACAACACAATTATTAATAGAACATATTTGCACATGTTCGAAACAATTGTTTTCCAGTCACCAAAACCGGTGTGTATATTCTGTGTTAGAAAGCGCAGTAGGCAACACATTGTTTCAGTCTGTATATAACATATGTAAATGACTGAGTGGTAATGCTGGTGGCTAGGCTGCAAATGAAGAATGTGTAGCTGGCGTTCGAATGCCATTATTTTGCTGCTACGCAGAAAAACAAATGAAATTGCGACATGCTTTTGACGCAATCTATATAAAATATTGTTTATGTGTAGACTGCTGCTCGTTTCTTTTATCGCTTCATTTTTCACTTTATTTAACGGCTCGTATTATAACACAAAATAGTTAAGTGCCTAACAAATTTAAAATATATTAGTAACTATTTATCGGTTGAATGCCTTCTGATTAAGTGTGTTTTCTTCGGGATCCTGTATGCTTTGCCAAAGGTCAGTCAAACTGAATTTATAGTAATACACCAACCCCGCGCAGCGATCTACATAAGTTGTAGAACATATCTGAATGAATGAATGTTTACAAAAATGCCTTATGTATGAGCATTCTGAAGGTATTCTGTTTGTTATTATTATACTTCGTTCAAACCGGATTTAACCGTGAACAGTGTGTGGTAAATTCCAATCGACCAACTCCTCCGCGATGGAATCTGACAGCAAGATATGTTTAGAACATATCTTAAAATGAATGAAAAAGGGGGTACAATATAGCAAAACGGCTGACATCTGTCAAATAGAATTACCATTGCTCCTCTTCGTAAGATTGTGTTTACAGTTCTGTGAAATGCAATTATCCATTAGAAACATATCCATATAATTGTTAACAAAACACGCATTTGATTTTATACAAGCGCATGTTTGCTCATCAAAAACAACAGGTTACGTAATATTTATATGTGATGTTTTGCGTAGTTCTATAAAGCGACGTGATATAACGTAAATGTTTTGTTAGCTTAATGTTACAGTTATATACATGATGCAGTTAGCAATGGCAGCATTTAACTTTTTAGTATTGCTAAACGTTTAAACAGGTCTACAAGTTACATCCGTATATGTCATACCATTTACGCTACAATCAACATCATTTTCTGCCCAGTTACAAAATGCTATTAACAACTGATCAACCATGTCAGTTTGTTTTTGTAGTTATGGCGAATTCAATGATCCATCTGATAAACATACCATAAAACAGTAACGTATCAAACGTAGAGTTATGTCTGTGGAACGCTTTGAAGTTGTTTTGCGATATGTCTTGTATTACGTACAAATCGATTAGTAGAGTATTATGAGTTAAGGTGAAAATGTTTAGTGAAACTCAATGGGTACTTAAATGTGTATTGCTTTGCTATTATTGACGTACTTTTGTACCGATATGTTTATAGTCCAGCATTAAAGTTGTATTATATATGTCGTCGACAAAAATATAAATATGAAAGATCATACTTCATTTTCAATATAAGATTGCATATTTACAAAATGGTTACATTCATGTGTAAATAAGCGTCATGAACAAGGACAATAATGCGTGCATACAAAGCCGCAAATAGGTAAGACTTTAGCATTACAATTTTAGTCTCATTTTCACATTAACATATACAGTTATACCAAATACGGAAATTATAACTGCACTATGTTAGTAGCCACTTAGTTGCCTGATTTTCCCCATAAGTAGAGCAAACGTCTTCGTAAAGATATCTTGTACAATGGACTTACTTCAAGACGGAATATGACTGTAAACGATTGACAACATGAAAAACATTCAGCACATCACTGGTCTAAACATATTTAAATAACATATGATTGAAACATAATACGATCGAAATTTACGAATAAAAGTTCCATTAAATACATGTATTCAAATTGTATAATCACATACTGTGTATCAGGTATAATTGCACAATTTAATTTTGGTATCCAGAATTTTCATTTTGACATGATTAAAATATGTTTGTTCTACACTGTACGCATCTGCACTAAGTTTTCGTTCAAATACTAATAGCATAGATGAAAATGTTTGCATGAAAAGAATGTGGTAATTATATTGCCATGACAATTATATATCAACCACTGATAAGTTAAGTGCTAAAGAACCAAGCAAACGGCGAAAGACATGACCCTGATATCAAGCGGTAATGAAGTATTTGTATGTAGAACTAACAACACGATTCATCACTTTCTGATCAATGAGGAATATTTATAATTTGTATTGTTAAATAGATAATGAATCTTAGTCTAAAATACAATAGGGTGGCAGTTCATAAATTGTCTGAATGGTGTAGAAACCGAAGAGAAGATCTTAACAAGCTTTTGGAAAACATTTGACGTATGCTATGTTTGACACATTTTGACACATTGAAGTATGCTATGTTTGACACATTTTGACACATTGAAGTATGCTATGTTTGACACATTTTGACGCTTTGAAGTATGCTATGTTTGACACATTTTAACACATTGAAGTATGCTATGTTTGACACATTTTGACACATTGAAGTATGCTATGTTTGACACATTTTGACACACTGAAGTATGCTATGTTTGACACATTTTGATACATTGACGTATGCTACGTTTGACCTATTTTGACACATTGAAGTATGCTATGTTTGACACATTTTTACACATTGAAGTATGCTATGTTTGACATATTTTGACACATTTGAAGTAGGCTCTGTTTGACACATTTTGACACATTGAAGTATGCTATATTTGACACATTTTGACACATTGAAGTATGCTATGTTTGACATATTTTGACACATTTGAAGTATGCTATGTTTGACACATTTGTACACATTGAAGTATGCTAGATTTGACACATTTTGTACAACCAAGATGAGCGCGCTAAGGCACTGCTGTAGACCATTAGCAATTACATTTCTAAGATGGTGTATAGGTAAGCAATACGATTCCGAGAAAAAAGGATTGTCATCAAAAATGATAAATGCACTAATTTACAGGACATCAGTGACACCAGTGCTCGAACTAGTGAAATGAAGTCATAGCCGGACAAAGCAGCACATTACTGCAGCGGTGGGGAATTCATGTGTATCAGTTTGATATATAGAGAATAACAGGTTACTGCCTGGTCTTGTGTAATATATCAGGTGAGGCTTAAAATAACATAACGGCGTGGCTTGCCGAGCTGTTATTTTATTCGTGCCGAGCCTGATATATTACACAAGACCAGGCAGTAACCTGTGTTTCTATTTATCATACCACATTTTTCGTAAATTATCAACAAACGAGCTGATTTTTATATATTTAAAAACTAAGGGCGGCGTTGATTTTGCTGAGCCGACTTTTACACGTTCACGTACATGTAGTTATGGGTTTCTAAAAATTGACTGAATGATACCTTATTATTAACATTTCGTAATGATAAGTGAACTGTTTTCACTACGAATACATAGATTACACGCATGTTCATTCATAAAATACTGAAAATACGAACTGAAATGGATTGCAACGATCAATTTTATCGAAGAACACACAACGCCGAATTGTTTCGAGGCGCCATTTTGGAGTTGTATATTGAAATTGACATTTCCAAGATCGTGTCAATATTGACAGTATTTGACTATAGTGTGTTCAATTTTTGGTAATAATATTGTTGGTTCAACATAAACTGATGCTGTGTAGTGACCTTTAGTGCATTTATTATGAATGTATTCAATTACATTTGTATGGATGCTGTATTGTGTTCCATAGATGACCTCACATCACTACCAAAGTGCGGGTTTATGTGAATATTTAAAACAAAACGTTTTTGTGATTTATGACGATTAAAAATAATAAACTATATACGTTATTGGTATCAAATTGTTTGTTTTGTTGAATCTGATTCATTTTTACTGAAACTGTTGACTTTATAGTTGATTCCGAATAATATGACGTACCTCTAAACATTGACTGATATAAACGGAAGTGACCTGATATAAAAAAAAATATATCAGACACCTTTGTATCAGGCCGATATCAGCATAGTGGTATGATAAATAGTACAATCCGTTTGATATATACTGCATGAACGTCAAGGAATGGGATGTTGTGCGAGGTTTGGACTTTTCACCAAAGGCCCTGTGCTATCGCTTGTGTTTTTCGAGCGCAGAACACAATATGGCACCAACTTGTTTTCCAATATTTCTTGAGGTGTGTTCGTTATAGCAAAACACCGAACAGTATTCGCGGTTTAGATTTTGTAGCATATATATATATATAGGTTCCTGTTTAATTTACAAAATTTAGTAAACTGGTAATTATTTGGCATCTTACGAGGCATTTTGCATATCTCTTCCTGCAAACAGTAATAGTGAGTCTGATAAGTGTTCATATCCTGGACCACACACGTAGGTAGAAATCAGAGGCGGTAAAAATGTCCTTGAATCAACCCGCTTCAGTTAAATTTAAAGTCAGTCTTGTCTTAGTAAAATGGCATGTGCCTTTTAAAAATCATCTCTTGTTATTCGTTTGCCATATAGCATTGCCATTTAAACACGTGTGTATTTGTATAAGTCAATGTTCATTCCTTCAATGGACAACCAAAACGTATTGCTTATTGGTTGATGGTTGACCACATTAACATTGTTGTTTATTTCGTTGTTATAAAACTGGACAAACAATCTCTTAACACATTAAGTTCAGGTGTATTCAGTAACTCGCACATATTCCGTTTAAGTTCTTCTTATCATATGCGGTACTTGTTTTGACCGTCTAAATAAACAGATGGTTCCAAATCATATAATAGAAATCATAAACATCAGACAAATCAACGTCATATTAACTTCAAATTTACTACAAGTGTGCACAATTATGTTTCTTTTATTTGTTATATTAATATACCGCAAACAACGCGCACACAATATGCATATTTAAAGTTGTATTTATATACAAAAAAATGCATTAGATCAATAAATGATACACATTCCTTGGAAAGAATAACATATTTCCAATGTTATCAACTGTATTATCAATCTCTCAATGTATGTTATGGTGTAAGCATTCCCTGTGTGAATTCATTTATTTCCCAGAATTCCAATCAATAGTCCGTACATATTGCAAAATCAAACCGCTGACAGCGTAGAAAGACTGTTGTCGACAAAAAATACAAGCATGTGCATTTTAAATGCATTTTTTGCCAAAAACGAACATTTGTTTAAATGAAATTCAATTTACCACCTTTTAACTTGAGAATATGGCTTATATACAAATGTATTCGTAAGTAACGAACACATATTTTTTGAGCTTATTATCATATGAAAACGGAATTCTATACATGCCAGTAAACAAGTCAATCTGCAACGGGCCATGCAGAATAGCCAAAAAAGCGTGGTAGTTAGAAGCATTGATTGTTAAAGATTCGTAGCCTACTGAGTCAAAGTGGGTCATATGATGCGTGCTCGCGATTTTCCATACCGCAGTTTGAAATTTATACATTGCAACAATTTCTTGTCAAAATATTCAGAATAAGAATCGGTAAATAGAAATAACACTTTCACAACGAGTCAAAACTAAGCGATGTGTCGCATTAATTTAGTGGTCTTACCAGGAAAGGTTAATATTTTGGTTACATTAAGTAAATAGCTAAAATAGGGGTGTCATTAATTTGACGTAATATTTTTTATAAATTGACGTTTTTAGAAACTGTAATTGTATCAAATCACATAATATACATAATATTATATACATGGCATACATTATCTTAAATAATTAAAAAGTAGGAAAACATTCGTGATTTTTTGCTGTTTTAAAGAAGAACCCTTCAGATCTAAAACGGTATAAACGGATAACAACATTACGAGTATAAGACATAGCCAATCCACCATGACAATATAAGGTCATAATGCATGTATACAGACAGACAAAGGTAACGTATTAACATACAGATCAGTGCAAACACAACATGTCAAATCACACTGACCATTGTCAGTTGATATTGAGTATAGTAATTGCGCAAAACATACAAACACAACATAATACAACAATGCACATTTGCAAAACATCACTATTATAAATTTAGCACATTGTAGATATATCTGTCTCAATATGCCCGTTACTGGACCCAGTTGTTGCTCATGGTATTTGGTCTTTAATCATGCTTTTTTATTCTTGTTGATATTCATCTGGTCATGGTATTCGGACCAATGTACACAAGCCTTTCTTTGTTTACCTGTCGAAAATATGTTTCAAACATATTTCACTGGAAGCTTATGACTATGTGTTCGCATTCTGAAATAAAATTATAAAACAGTACGAAGTTACTTCAATTCTATACGTTTTCGCTGTTCCAATATTGTCAGCACAAATACACAGCTAAACAATTTCTGTCAAGACGCAATTGTTCTTTCATACTTTTGTTATCTTATAAGAATTTACGTATGCTGATGGCGCGCTCTAATGGTATCCAAAACAAAAAGATACGTTATTAACATTGCAGAATGTAATTGTGTCTGTTGCACAAGTCGTTAACATCCAGCAGTGAAACTAATTGCAAAGTAATGTTTAAGCAAATACGAGCTAATGACTCAAATAATTACGACTGCCTGAAATAACAATACTTGCCTACATAATACAATTCTTACGAGTCACACTTTCCAAGGAAATGATGGAATGTGCCCAATGAGCGATATATTGCACTGTTCATTATTTTCTGTCGTATAAATGTGTTGTTTTTGCTGACGAAATGTCTCGATTATATGATTGCTTCCAGCTTTAAAGTCGTGCAACGGGAACTGCTTATATGTAAGTACACGAGAATTACAGAATAACTAACAAAACCATTGGAATCCGAATGTATTCAGATGCTGACTTTTCTATTACATAAAGTGTTAACGTCATGTGAGCAATCTTCTGGAATAAGAATCTTAATCCAACAACGATTTCGTTGAAATAACTATGTGTACGCAACATATCGAACTCTTATTATGTAAGATTTATCGGCTAACGTTGGCATTTGAAGGTGGTATAGTAATATTTTTTTCAAAACTGTGTAAAGGTGAGAGTTTTTTTTATTTTTTGGTTCTCGGATCCGCCGACCCGATTTTGTCCAAAAAGCAAAAAAAATAAAATTTGTAGAATATACCCGAAATCGTAAAAATTACGTTGTGAAATGGTTTCAACCTGATAAACGGAATGCAAAAAAAACGCTGAAAAAATTACTTAATTTTATGTAACATGCATTGTGACTGTATATCTCTGTATGATTAGTATAATCTGCTCTTTGTTATTTTATACATCATGCAACACTTAAAGAAGAAAACAGATTAAGATCTTACAAATAAAACACACATTTATAACGTTATATAAATATTATAATTAACAAATTTCATTGGTGTATAATGATTTATTAATAAGATATATTCAGTTAGTTTTCACTTTATTAAACATGCTTTCTTTAGTTATACATATAATATGGCCACTGCCCAGCGATATTTGATTTACTATGTTTAAGTGTTAGCATATCTTAACAGTAGTTTTTATATGACAAAGACTGCCTTTTTATGTTACTAGTATTGGTATTAATATCATGTTTAGCATGCAGTTATTAAGTTATTGTTGTGTAATATGATTTTTGTAAGTAATAATGCATACAGATTTGAATATCACTGCCGATTTCCATTTGTGAAATTCAAGTCATTAATTAACTCACTTCTGTATTTTTTATTTTATTTTTATTTATTTTATTTTTTTTCCCTGCTCCAACCGGACACTTTTCCAAAAATGTCCGAGAACCAATAAATAAATAAAAATCTGGCCTTACCATTTGATCATATCCATAAGTATAAGATCTTAATTTGTTTTCGTCTGACTTTAAGTGTTGCATGATGTATAAAATAACAGAGAGCAGATTATATGAATCATACAGCGATATACAGTCACAATGCATGTTACATAAAATTAAGTAATTTCTTCAGCGTTTTTTTTTTTGCATTCCGTTTAACAGGTTGAAACCATTTCACAAGGAGAGCGGCGCTCTCGTATGGTATGTATTCACTGAGGGTGTATATCCCATACAGGAGAGCGGCGCTCTCGTATGGTATGTATTCACTGAGGGTGTATATCCCATACAGGAGAGCGGCGCTCTCGTATGGTATGTATTCACTGAGGGTGTATATCCCATACACAATCAGTTACTAACAGTGTAACTAATAATCCCGTCGGACAATGCAGTGTTATTATTTCGTGCAGTGTTGCATAATTATTCATCCGCCGTGGGATGTTTTCGCTGGATTCAACAAAGAATAGGCGTTGAAGTATTTAAAAGAACCCGGTACTTGTTCTACCCAGGGAGGCGTTTCATCAACGGTTTACTACCAGTCGTACGCTACGACTTACATAAATTTCGACGTTTCACCGAAATCACGTTTCATCAAACAAATCGTAACGTCAGACTACATAAGTTTTATACATAAATCTACGACTGGGTAGGAGCGGTCGTATATTTACGTAATGTGTTATTTTTTGTTGAAGTTTGCTATGAAAACCGACCAAAGAACAAAATTAAGTTTGAAAATAAGGACTAACATATTTAACCATAAGAGTAGGTAGATCTATGCGTGTACCTTTCCCATTTTGGAATAAATACTTCGATGTAAGCCTACTGTAGACGCTCGCATTTTGGGTCACTTATCAATTCTATAGTGCATTATTTTAAATGTTTAGGCCTATAGTAGTCTTTAAACACAATTTCATTCCCGATTTAATGAAAACATATTTTATAAAACATACCTAAGTAGATCGATTTCAGGGTACACCGTGACACGTACAGTACCGACGGTAGGTTAGTAGCTTTATGTACATGTTGTTGTTCGTTTTTAATAATGAACATACCACGAGATACAGTAAGCATAACAAGGGTGACCAGAATTTTAATTTCACGTCCTTGTTTTAACCCATTTCCTCAACTTGTTTATTTCGAAACCAGCGCGCGACAATGACGTCATTTTAAAAAATTATGTTTGTCTGCATCATACTTTATCGGGCCTATGGACTGTATTACATACCCGTCATGAATTCGCCCGTCTTAAATGATAAATACAGTACATATAATGTGCGGATGTAAATCGTTCTACGCATGTTTCCCGTGTGAATCGATAAGCCATCACCAAACTGTGTGCGCCAAATGGGAAACACTGTGAACGCAATCCAAACGTGTTTTAGGTAGTACAACTGTAATTATTTCCCGCGTTTTTTTCTAAGATCGGCCGATATCGGTGACTGTCGAAAAGGTTCGTTACCCAGTTCGTAATATGCCCGTTTGGTTGCGATTCTTGTCGAACACATGCTATTTTTTAAATCACCCACCTCGAAGTACATTCTTTTATATAATCATATTATTTTATGCATGTTAGTATCATACATTTTACTTCTGACGAAATGCAAACAGATAAATATTTTGACATAATGAAAATTGATAGAAATCAAAACCGAAAGTCACATATTTTTCGTGGTATAAACAAAACCAACTGTCAAACGAAAATTATAAATACGAGCAAAAAGGGAATGCTTACTGAAAGAAAATCGGAGCCATATAAATAACCGTCACCAGATCGTACATATGGTGAACCAGCTTGAATCCTGATAATAAGGAGATGAAACACAAGAAAGTGAAAGAGTTGTATTTTTATTTTAAAATTTCTGAATATATTAATATTTGTCTATAAAATCAGAACGTAATTCATTAGAGGATAATGTGATGCTTTTCATTTAAATGCTTCAACTACGAAATTGTATTGCTTAAATGTACAATTAATATATTAGTATAAGTCATATTATTTACATGTATTTGTGTTTGTCCATATTTCTATATATACTTACAGTATACATGTAAGTAAATGAACATACACGTCATGAAGAACATGTATGATGCGTCAGTCCCTTAGTTTCGAAGCCTCAAGACACTTTAATAGTTGAGTACTTATACTTAATATGTGTGCCACTTTGCTTATGACTGTGTGCACCAGTGTTTCTTCATGATCAGCATACTAATAAGGGTTCCATTCAGTAATTACACAGTGTTGACATTAATTTTACCTAACACTAAAAAGTATGGCTTACTAGGTTGGGTTGCACATATACTGGAAAGTTTTGTGTGCATTTGGTTAAATATGTCATCGAAAACAACCAGTTATTGGAATGTTTTAAAATATGTTTGCAGCTGAAGGAAGAGAATAGCCACAAATCACTCGGAATGCTTCCCTGGGGATCAAACCTGGTGCTCAACACAGTACACTTGTTTTCTTACTGTGCCAGTTGGTTAAAATGCAGCCTAAATTACCAGCATATACAGCCTCAATTACCAGCATAAACATTGTTGACATGAAGATGATTGGAAAAAAAGATAATAAATAAGACACGTATTGTTGATGAACGGTGTGTTGGCCCAGAGCTGAAAACGTTGCAGGGTGTGGGTGGCATTTTGTGTACCTCTAGGGAACTGAATTCAAAAAAAAAGTTTGCTTAACTGAAATAATAACATTTAATTGTTAATATATTTATTTTAACTGGTATACATGTTTATTAAACTTAAAATGCACAATTTACGTCACATTTGATAATTATTGTTGTGCAATTGCCTTAATACAGCTGCCTATTTTTTAAGGGGTATGATAGTTTTTCTTCACTTTTTCAAAAAGTACACGGTAAGTTTGTTTCTAACTTTTTATTTTAGTCAAATATATGTCACATAAGAAAAATAAATAAAACGATTTGAGTGAAAAAACATACCAGTCCAGGAAAACAAAAATCTTTAAGACAACATATCATTTTGTCTGTTCTGTCAGCTTCAAGTTTATGCTGAGCTTCCATAGAAAATTAATAAATATCAATACTTTCATCTTCTTTAACACCTTATGTTGCCTTACTTTATAATCTTCAATCATTACTTGTATAAAAGACACCAACATTTTGTCTATATTTGCAACTATAATTGAGTTCTGATATTTTTTTCATCCATAGGGTAAATGAATTTTGATGAAAAAATGGAAAAAGGGGTTGTCCTGAACATTTAAAAAAAAAAATATTTTTGCATGGAAAGCCATCCTCAATGTTTGTAATAAGATCAGTGATGTTGTTCTTGAACGAACTATTATTCGATATTCAGGAACATAAACGATAGACGAAAACTTCCTTTTTCACTATTTTATTTCGATTTTTAAATTTTTCGATAAACTCGTTTTTTCCGTTCGATCATACCGTACTATCTTCCTAATCGATTAAAGGTTACAATACAGTAAAATATAACTATCGGATTCCTTCAGAACATACCCAACCCCGTTGATGGGTCAATCCATTAACCTTCTTGCAAATACTTAATCCATTAACTTTTTTTTTCGTTTTAATCAATAATGCAATACTAATAGTTCTTTTTCATCGTATATCGATAACAAACTATGAGAAAAAACCAAGTAATCTCACAACTTATTATCATCATCATCACTTTTCCTAACAATAATTATATAAGTAATTTTCAAGTACATATCACTACTTGCACTTTATTAATGTTAAGTATTTAGTTGCAATCTATAATATCCAAGTCAAATGAATACTGTAAATATAACAATATGAAACGATTACCAATCAATACTGTCATCAACAGTAAATAAGTGAACTATCAACTATGAAAACAGCAAATTCTACAGAGACAACATTGAAATCTATGTTTTGAAATTTACCTCCCTTAGGTTAATTTTTCTAATATCTTGTTACAGCCCATTTAACATTAGTCATTACCCTTTAAACAGTTCAATCTTGTTACAGCCCATTTAACATTAATCATTACCCTTTAAATAGTTAATTCTAGAAACCCATTCTTCATAGAATTATATTGTACACAAACAATTCATATTGCTTACATACTGTACATATTTAAAATTAAACAATGTAATTTAAAGTATTTTCCACAGATCTATAATTTCAACAATCAAAATTTTACTATTATTTATTAAATAATTGCAACATAACATGACTTACATGTAATATAATTCGCAGATGTGCAAGTTAATCTTTAACTTTTTCTTGCTACATGAATTATGACAGACACATATTTAAACAATACTTGCAATACAAAGTAATATAATATCATTTATATTTGCAAAAGAAGTAATGAAGTTCTTTATGTATTGCTTAATCCAATGACACAAATTCAACAGTTCACACACTGAAATTAATCAATGTTTTAGCTTAATGTTCAAAGCGATAAATGTACATACACTTAAATGAATCGATATAAAGTCAGTTCTATTTTAATTGTTATTGCCACCAACAGTTCTATTGTGTTCTTGGGTCTTCGGCCCGAACATGACTTACTTGAGCACTTGCACATTAATTAAAGGCACTGGGGATTATTATGCCCCTTAAACAATATGCCTTTTATTTTTACAAATGAAACCTAACACTAATGAATTTGAAAGCATGAGGATTATTATGCCCCTTAAACACAGCTTTCATGATATTTACATGTACTTAACTGGCTATTTGCACAATTTATACTTTGCTATGTTCTAAAAAAACACAATCTTGTTATCGACCGTCTCTGCACTTTGCTGCCCACACGAACATTGACGACTCGTACGTGACCGTCTCGTCCAGGGAATACTTCCAGAACCCTTCCTAGAGGCCAGTGACCCCGTGGCGTGTCCGGATCGATCACAAGAACTACATCACCCCGAAGTCACGTTTCGTCTTGAACCACTTTTTCCTCGCGCCAAATGTCGGTAGGAATTCGCGAAGCCAACGGCGCCATACATGTTTTACCAGCTCTTTAACGTACCGCGACCGCTTTCTTGGATCATATGGTGTTGTATCGACTGACTGGGAAGCAAATTCACTCCCAAGCTGTCCATGCAGGAAGTGATTTTGGAGTTAACAGGACATAATCCACTGGATTGGATGACTGATATATTAATGGTCGACTATTTAACATTCCTTCTGCCCCAACAAAGGCAGACATCAATTCCTCGTCTGTTATATCTGCATTTTGGAGCATCCTATTTCTTGCTCGTTTTGCATACTTTATTTTGGCCTCATGAACACCGCCAAAATGTGGTGCACTTGGTGGATTGAATACCCATTGATTTCCTCGATCTGCGGTTTTCCTGACGATTTGATCTGAGTCCAAACCTAATTTAGTTCTTTCAACTCTCTATCAGCCACCACGAAATGTGCCTCATTATCTGAAATCATTTTTTCTGGTAAGCCTCTTCTGTTTGTAGAACGACTAAATAAATTGGTATCAAGTCCATAAGCAATTTCAAGATGAACCGCTCTACAAGCAAGGCATGTGAATAAACACAAGCATGTCTTCTCACGACGTTTCCCTCGACCTTGAATTGTAAAATATGGCCCTGCGAAGTCAACTGCTGTATGCGCAAAAGCCCTCAATGGCATCTGTAATCTGATATCCGATAATGGAGCCATAACTTGCATAGCTTGTTATTTGTTTCGAAGTTTGCAAAAGCTACATTGCTTTTCACATTCTCGAATTTCTTCCCGAGCACTTTCAATCCAGTATCTGGACGATAAAGATGCCAGAACTTGATTAGTTCCACTATGATAATTAAGCTCATGATAGTGTTTCACAATAAGTTTTGTTAACCAATTCTTTCTTGGTAATACTATTGGAAACTTTGCATTATTTTTTGATAGGAACTCGGCATATTTCAGTCTGCTATTACTGCGAATTAATCCATCTTCGTCGATTACAGGATTCAAATGTAAAAGTCTACTATTTCTGGTCAGTTCTTTTCCTTTTGACAACACGTTGTATTCTTCCTGGAAACTTTCAAACTGTGCTTTTTGTATCAGCACTGCTTCTGCTGCTATGATTTCATCCTTTTGCAACTCACTCACTTCTGAGATTATTAATAAATCTGAGTATCCAGCTTAGTACATGTGTCAAATTCAACCAATTCGAAAACCTTTCTGGTTTTAATCTATCTTCTGTGTTATCAGTGAAGCTATATGCACAAATTAATTCAATGTTCTCTGCCTTTCTTCTCATTTCTTTATTGTCAATATTAACTTCAAATGTTTTGTTCTTCGGCCAAGTATCTGTTTCTTCTTCTAATAATAAAGGTCCTTTCCACCACAGCTCCTTTTAACCAATTCATCTGAAGCAATTCCATGGGATCCACAATCAGCTGGATTTTCAGAAGTTGGAACAAATCGCCACTGATTTGGCTAACTACTTTCGTGTATTTCTCTAACACGATTTCCCACAAATGGTTTCAATGTGCGACATTCTCTATGGATCCACCACAAAACAATTGTACTGTCAGTCCAAAATGTGACCTTCTTCACATCCACATTCAAAGTTTGTGTTACTGAAGTGCAAGTCTCAGTCCTATGATTGCTGCCATTAGTTCTAAACGGGGAATACTTATCGATTTCAGTGGAGCCACTCTTGATTTTGCACTAACGAAGCAAATGTCTATATTACCATTATCCATTTCATGTCTTGCATATGCAACAGCACAATATGCTATCTCTGACGCATCAACAAATATATGAAGAGATAATGACTTTGTACATTCACGAAATTTCAATGATCTTGGCACGACCACTTTGTCTAATTCTGGTAAACTTCTCAACCATTCTTCCACTCTTCTTTCCAGTTCACAACTTAATGATTCATCCCAATCATAACCATGACACCACATCGTTTGCATAAGAATTTTTCCTTGAATAATGCATGGCGCCACAAAGCCTATTGGATCAAACAGACCAGCTATTAACTTCAATATAGTTCTTTTTGTACAATGCTCTGTTATCTTGTCTGTATTCACTCTGAAAGTGAACACGTCTTGTTTTGCTTGCCACAGCACTCCAATAGTTTTCTTTCCCAGCATTTCATCTGAATGTATCTTGACTTCTTGCGCTTGATCTTTTTCTGGGATCTGTTCCAATACTTTTGTAGAGTTTGTCAGCCATTTTCTGGCAAACATTCCAGCTTTCATCCACAATGACGATATCTGCCGATACCGTTCTAAGCCTGTTTCTTCATCGTCCACCGATTCTAAACTGTCATCCATGTATGTAGATTTGCGTACGGTTTCTGCAGCCAATGGAAATTCATAGCTGAAATGTTTAGCATTTTCTCTAGCTACACACTGCGCAAGAAAGGGAGAAGAATTCACCCCAAATACCAATCTATTAAACTGGTAAGTTTCAACTTCACTGTTTTTATTTTTCCACAAGAATCTCAGTTATTGCCTATCAGACTGTTTCAATGCCACTTGCAAGTACATTTCCTGTATATCACATATCAAGACTACTGGATGTTTTAAAACAGATCGTTTTGCAGTTTTGGTCCTTGGTGAATAGCATCGTTGAGTGAGAGTGTACCGTATTTCGCCGAGGGGTCAAGCGTTAAGCACAATTCGGACTTTGGTTGTCTCGTACTACTGGAAAATGAGGAAGAGGCCATTTTGTTTTTCCATCCACATTTTCATCAACTTTCTTAATGTAACACTTCTCCACGTAGGTTTCAATAGTTTTTCCATAAATGTCCCTGATTTCTGGTGCTTTGTTTAATTTGTTTTCAGTATTCAGTAAACACTTTGATGCCATTAATTCATTACTCTTCAAACTATTTTTGTTTTCATTCCAATGAAGTTGCACTTCATACATTTTCCCATCGTAATTCATTGACTGTATAGTTTCATATAGAATCTGTTTGTTAAGCACTGAGAATTTTTGCTCAGTGTTTACAGTTCCGTGTGCTTCTATTTCCCAAACTTCTCGTAACATTTCACCAATGTTTTCATTCTGGAGGAAGTATGTGGTGAACACTTCACTTTCTGCCTTTTGTGGTTTACCAACACAAGTCCAACCTAACGGCCCCAATCTCGCAAAAGGCTCACCTTGTCGGCCATAAACCTCTGTAATGCACTGGTGTATTTCTGGATGGTCCAATCCTATAAGAAGATCAACTATTGGTCTGGAACTATTGACTGTTGGAAATTTGATGTTTCTCAACTGCGGAAAGTCTTTCGCATGTTTATTCCAATCCATAATAGACATGTTCCCTGTAACTATGTTTGTTGTAAAAGCATCAATCTTATAGCATGTGTGTCCATCAACACTTTGTAATTCAAATTTAACTGGCATAGTTTCAAAGGTTTTTACATGTCCATCAAGTACATTCACTGTGACATTTCTTATTTCGCCACTTAAGCCCAATTCATCAGCATTTATATACGTTTTAGTACTTCCATCGTCTAATAAGGCATTGACTTTGGCACTTTTTCTTCCAGATTTAAGAATTACTGGTACAGTTCGTAAAACAATGAAATCCCGTCTGCTATTGCTATGAGCTGTGAATTCTGGCACTCTGCTATTATGAGTTGTGAATTCTGGTGCTCTGGGATTAAGTTCATGTAATTCATTCATGGGATCTTTATGAAGAAGTTTATGGTGCACTTTAGTACATCCATTCAATGCACATTTTCTGTAATTTATGCATTCTGATCCTATGTGGCTCTTTTTCAAACATCGAAAGCATACTTTTAAATCTTTAGCTTTTTGCCACCTATCTTGAATACTCATGTCTTTGAATTGTTGTCACTCCCATAAGCCTTTACAAGTTCCTGCACACAGGATACATGGTTTATTGTTTGTAAAAAATGTTCGTTGTTGTCGCTGTGATTTGTCATGTTTTCCATCTAAACCATAGTTGGTTTGTTCAGCCGCTATATAAAACAAAGCCTCCTGATTAACCCAATTTCGCAACGTTTCTACATTTGCTGATTCTTCGTTTTCATGTATCCATCATTGTTTCCGGCATTTTCCTTTGAAGTCTAAGGTATATTATTCCATCTTTTAAATCTTCCTCATGGCCGATTTCTTTAAAACTTATGACAGCGACGTCCAGAAGATCCGCACATTTTTCAATGTTTTTTGCATTCTCCTCCTTCATGAAAGGGAATTTGTCGAGTTCTTCCAAATACCTAACAATTTTCTTTCTTTCGCAACCAAACTTCCTGTCTAGTCTGTCCTTAACTGCACTGTATGCACTGGCTGAGTGACCGAGATCATCGATTGCTTTCAAAGCTGTTCCCCGAAGATATTGGCGCAATTGTAATAATTTGTACTCATCGGTAGCTGGTGCAGCATCTATACATGCCATAAAAGCCGCTTTCCAGCCTTCGTTTTTACTAATTTCACCTTGAAACATTGGGATTGCTACCAATTTAAGTTGCTTCCACATGTCTTTCCCTATACTTTTATGCTTATCTGGATTACTTTGATGTCCGGCGGCACTATTGTTACTTTTTAGTTCACTCTGAGCATTGTGATATTATTTTACTGCTTCATCATATTTGTTTTGACGTTCAGATATTTCTTCTGATATTTGTTTCATTTCTTTAGTTCTGTCTGTGCATTTAAGAAAGTCTCAAACTTCATTTGTTTGTGCAATGTGTCTATCCATACCCTCTTCCAGTTTACATAATGCTTCCTTAATTCTTCTTTGACAACATCATCAGATTTACAAAGTTCCAATAACTGATTTCTTTTTTTAGTGAAAACTGCTTTTGTGCTTGACGTTTTTCGCTTTAGTGTAACCAGTTCCACTTCCATACTATGATCTTTGGATTCATTACCTGACTCTGCCATGTTTACAGGATATTTGCAGTATATTTTCAATAAGTGTCACATATAACTCACAGTTTATTCGATAGAAAATTGTCTATCCGAAAACGATTTGTCCGAATCCTGACCACTTCAATTTACCGAGTCGACAGCAAGACCATTATCGACGTATTCAACCACGCTCTGCTACCATTATGTTCTTGAATGAACTATTATTCGATGGGCCCTGCATTCAGGAACATAAACGATGGACGAAAACTTCCTTTTTCACTATTTTATTTCGATTTTTACATTTCTCGATAAACTCGTTTTTTCCGTTCGATCAAACCGTACTATCTTCCTAATCGATTAAAGGTTACAATACAGTAAAATATAACTATCGGATTCCTTCAGAACAGATGTAATACAGATAATGGAAATAATATTTCAAATTAGGTTTGGTATATTGCCCATTACAGCTGTACTACCTTAACTCCAACTGTTAATAATTTTAACTGTAGGTGAAAAATAAATCTTTGTTAATGTTTTATTACCGCGTTTCTGTCGAAATGAACTTGCCCACACTGAACCATCGAAATAAAAAGTTAATATGTATAACACTCCAGTTGGGCAATAAAATGTGTCCTTAACAGTATAAAACACGATATGTTTTATGTCGACACGTGATGTGCATTTCCATTCATTTATTACAAAACTACTTATCGTTAGTCGTATTCTTGTTCGAAAGCTGCAATTTGAAACCACAAATTATGCTGTTGGCAACAAAAGGCTGATTGCAAGAAGAGCCGTCAGCAATCCGAGCTAGAATAAATGACTTCAATTATCGGCGTAATGTGTATAATGTGTCAATCATAAGATGAAAAGCTTTTATCGCAAGATCGGATAGCAGACAATTTGCTCCTGATGGTTATTTCCAACTACACATTAATTGTATAGCAATGCATTTTTTGGAGCATCGTGAAACAGTGTCTGTAGAGTTAGAAACGACATGTTGTATTATATCGAATCTGTTATAGTCATCCAAATTCAGTTTTCAAAACCAATACAAAACACGTCAGTGCAAGCGTTGTTGTTGTTTTAAAATCATTAGCGCGTATAATGTTCAATAAGTTGCTGTCTCTTGTAGGCACCATTTGTTATATAATACGTTTGGAACAATGGTGTGGCATTTAAACAAGAAATTGTTGTTAATGTTTTAATGTCAGACAAAAATTAAGTGAGCGTCAAAATATTTACAGTTATATTCATTGTTATACCACTATATTTACATTGCATAGGCATTTTAATAGGGAAGGGGTTTGCATTCATAATCGTATGAACGCAATGCCTTATCACCGGCGTAGTAGTATCTGTGTGTCCTATTTTTATGCAAATTATATTTCGACAAGAATATTTACATGAACTCAGACGTCTTATACTGTTAAATGTTACTCTTCTTTGCATTTATTGTTAACGTTTGATTAAATGTTTTTATAATTAATATACATGAACATTTCGTTCCAGTTCTACTTCTACGATAATCAATTTGGCTTTTTTTTTCACTTTTGCTGGATACGATTCTATCATGCAAGGTCTACAAGTGTTATTATTAAACAAAGCCATTTCGCTAGCATGTAATGTGTACATGTTATGGTATTTTAGTCAACATTACTTTTCTTAGAAGCGACCACATAATAATTTCATGACGTAACATCGGTTTACGAACGTAGCTTTAAATGGATTTGATTTCACATTGATGTGTCTATTTGTTAGATGCATGTAGATCGTCTAATTTATTGTGCATTTATATCACAGTTAATAATGATGAATTGTTTAACGTGTACAATAAGAAAAAATGCATTTTGAGGTTTATATTAAACTGTTATCCTTTCTAAGACAAGTTATGTCCAGGCAAAGCAAAACGTTTAGATACGCCCTTGTGGATGCTATTGATCGATGACCTAGCTTACACGTCATCACTTGTTTAGTGATGTCATTTGTGGATTGTTTTCCATTTTTCTCGCCGAGTGAAATTTGGATACTATGGTTTGGATTTAAAGCATTTAAAAGCATTTTTTTTTTATTTTTTTTTTTTATTTGTTCATTGTAAAAACGTTATTTCCCTCGTCTATAGGTGCGTGAAGGTCGAGGGCATCCTCCTCCGCACCTTACAATAATCGTATTTTGCAATGAAAGGTAAGCAACAATAATGACATTTGCACAAAAAGAGACATAAATAACGTATTCATAAAGCATCATTTGACATCATTTCCATTTTGGGTATATTAATAACAAGGCATTTGCAACAACGAACAACAAAAAGAAACAATGAGATAGGTTTGTGGGTAAAGATAATATTCATTCACATTCTTTTATTTGGTTTATTGCTTATATAAAGATTGGCAAAAACATGTTCCATTTGTCGACCTCTTGTTCGTTCCGATAGCATTTTAATTCCTGCAAAACCTTGTATTCGTATTTAAAGTATTGTTTAGCAAAAGAGACGGATGGTGCTTTTAATTTCATTTTACAACTATAGATGAACATTTTTGTAATAAGGCAAACCATATTCAAAATGTTATCAGATTTCTTCTTGTAACCAAGAATAAAACGTTCCCGGTTAAGAAGATCCTTGGAATTTGGTATACAGTTAAGAAGATCCATAATGAATTTGTGGATAATTGGACAATCCCAAAAAATATGAACTATGGTTTCTGTACAAATTTTACAGAAAGTGCATTTGTCAGTATCAGTATATTTTATTTTAAATAGAAGTTTGTTAGTGCCTAATATTCTGTGAATAATTCTATACTGTAGCCACTGTAAGTGTGAATCTTGTGTTATTATAAAAGGCATTTCGAAGATGGTTGACCATTCATCGTCTTTTATATTTCCAAACGTTTCACACCATTTAGATTTGCATGACGGTATTGAATCATTTTCTTTTAAAATTGAATACATTGGTTTAGTTCCACTAGAAAACTGTAAGATACTCTGTAAGCATGGTGGTATAAATGGTTTGAAATAGGTACAGCTCCCTGAGAACTGAGTTGTCTTTAAAAAGCTAGAGACAGAGTGTATAACTCCTTGGTAATAAGATAGTTCGGACTGAAGTTGTAGAGTTTACAAAATTCATCGTATTCATAAAAAGACAATGATTTAATATCTTTTATGATATCTCCAATAGCATGTATGCCTGTGGTAAACCATGAAGCGAAGAAAAAACTCTTCTGTCCAATAATTAAATTTGGATTGTAAAATAATGGGTAGTACAGCACATTGGAATGTTTAATATTTTCTTTTTTTAGGAAAAACACAAATGCTTCTAGGGAGTCTTTCCAGAAATCATTATCTATTCTAGATACTAAAGTTTGATAATACTTCTAAAGTTTCAGTAAGTAAATCGCTAGAGCAATCCAAGATGATTGTAGTATCGTCCGCAAATTGGGAAAGTCTATGTTCGATTTCATTTACAGTTATTCCTTTTATTTTAGTACTTGATCTTAACTTAATGGATATAATTTCAGCGCATAAAATAAATAAATAGCAACTGAGTGGGTCTCCTTGACGACAACCACATTGTATTGGGAAGAATTCAGACAAAAAACCACATTGAATAACTGTCGAGGTACCATTTTGATATAGAACATTGAACCAGCGCTGTATGTCTTTCCCAAAATTGAATAACTGAAGTGTTATATTAATAAAGGACCATGATACTGAATTGAATGCTTTTTCGAAGTCTATCAGAAGTAAAAGACCAGGTATATCATTTGTTTCAGTATATTGCATTATATCATAGATTAATCGTGTATTCTCACCTATAAATCTGCCTTTTATAAATCCAGTTTGATCATGGTTAACCAATATGTCAATATGTCTTTTTAAACGATTGGCTATACAACCAGCCCCGATTTTATAAATGGTATTAAGTAAAGTGATAGGACGTCAGTTTTTTTAAAACTGTCTTGGTTTATCTCCCTTAGGAATACATGTTATCATACCTTGAGTTTGAGTAATTGATAATTTTCCGACTCTAAATGCGTGGCTCAAAGCTCTACAGACGAATACACCTAATTGTTTCCAAAACATTAAAAAAAATTCTGCTGTGAAACCTGACGATCCCGGACTTTTATTATTTGCCATGTGTTTTAAAACTGAAGATGCTTCAGTAAGCGTTATAGGGCCTTCTAAATATTCTCGTTGATCATTTGAAAGCTTCGGTATCTTTAGATCCGATATGAAAATGTTAGTTTCTTCCTCACTGTTATTTACGTCTTTATTACTATACAAATTATAAAATGTAGCAGTTTCATTGAGGATGTCAGACTGCTTGTCAATTTCAACATGTTCACTGTTGACTAATTTATTGATGTTTTTTTTATGTGTAATTATATTTCTCTAAATTGCAAAATAACTTTGTCGGTTTTTCACCATTTTCAATCCATTGGGCCCTGGATCTGATTATGTTTACCTTTAGTTTTTCATCGCTAATAAGTTTAAGTTCCGCTTGGAGATTACAAAGATGTTCAATTTTATCTCCAGAAAGATCGCGTTCAGTATTGTTAATTTCTGTTTCAATTTTCAATTCTCTAGTATCCCTTTCTTTCTTTTTAAAGGAGCTATATGAAATGCATTTTCCTCGAATTTTCATCAGTAATATTTCCACAAAAAGTTGGTCATCAATTGTAAGTTGTAATTCTTCGTCAGGGATAAGCTGAATATTTCTACAGTCGTAAACGGGAAGCATATATTGTTATTTTATTTCCAAAATTTTACTCTTAATCGTATTAATGTAGTTAATATCTTTTAACAACATGTTATTATGTTTCCATAAACCTTTTCCGCGAGAAAAATTGCTAAATTCTAGGGTCAGTTCTACAATAGAATGATCTGATTGAAGACTTGGCTTTATTTGAATATCGGATACACTAGGTAATAGAATAGGCGATAGTAGAAAAAAATCTAATCGAGCCTGTTGAAGCGGATTGGTTCTACGCCACGTGTAGCGTTTAGTTAAGGGGTATTTATATCTAAACGGATCAATAACACCACGTTCATTTATATAATCAGTTAATGTGGACCTTGCGTTTTTGTTGTTAAACATGTGTAATTGTAATAATCTAACTCGTGATCTAGTACTAGATTAAAATCCACAGATACAGTATGTCTCATTGTCGTATTTGTCGATTTTATTAAAAATGTTGTCAAAACAAATCTGGATTGTCTGTATTAGGACCGTATATTGAGGCCAAAGTTAATTGGGTTTCTGCAACAGTTAAATCTAGTAGGATATAGTTTCCTAATTCATCGCATTCTTGTTTATGAATTTTATATTCTATATGTTTGGAAAACAATATTGCAATACCTCTTGAATTTGAACTGTGATATCTTAGAACACACTCATTTCCCCATTGTGAATATATACTTTTATATTGTTCCTCAGTAAAGTGTGTGTCTTGTAGGCAATATATATCACAATTTGTGTCATTTAAACATTGAAAAACTTGGAGACGCTTTTTAATACCTTGGATGCCTTTACAATTCAACGATAAGATTTTAAGTGCACTCATTTCGATTCATATTCTTAATGTAGTTAAAGATACCCACATAATATTGTTCGATGCAAAAACAGAGGTGCATGGAGAATAGACATTTCATGTTGCAATCTACAATGGTATAAATGAAAAAGAAGAAAAAACAACAACAACAGGTGAAATAGACAAAAAAATGTATGGGTATAATGAATAAGAGTTGAGAATAATGGTATGGGAGAATGTTACAACAAGGGGTAATAAAGAAAATAGTTTCTGAGTGACCATACATGTCAACCACACTAAATGTTCTAATTGATTTAACACCAAGCGGCAGTAATAAAATATTTTCTTAGTAAAACTGCACTTAATGTTATAATTATAATACTTATCAAACAAGGCTAAATGTTCTAAATGATTATACAACAAGCGGTAATAAAATAGTATTTTTAGTAAAATTGCTTATCTCCACCATTACAAATGTTCTAATTGTTTATAAAAACAAGGGGTAATAAAGTAATATTTTCTTAGTAACTTACTTATCAAACAGCATTAAATGTTCTAATTTATTTTACAACAAGCGGTAATAACATATTTTCTTAGTAAACTTACTTACCAAACAGAGCTAAATGTTTTAATAGATTGTAGAACAAGTGGTAATATAATAGTGTTTTCTTAGTAACATTACTAATCACCGGCATTAAATGTGTTCTCATTGTTTATAAAACAATGGGTAATAAAATATAATGTTTTCTTAGTAACCTTTCTTATCAGACAGCACTAAATGTGTTTATTGATTTTGCAACAAGCGGTAATAAAATAATACTTTCTTAGTAAACTTACTTATGAACAGCAAGGTAAATATCAGGAATGCCAGACATACATAAATGTATAATTTACTTGATCTTAAACAGTAGTGATCCTTTACATCGTTTCGTAATTTACGCTTAAGCATATTTTATTCTTTAAAAGCATTTTAGTCTCCATCTGTTGTGTTAATAATTAAACAGGATTATCCAGGATCTGTTAAACTCTCAGCCTAGGAATTGTGTGATTTTAAACTTTCAGAACTCAACTGTGGTACTGTATAGAAGTGTTCATGATGTGGATTTACTGTAGTCTTACTAACAAAGCACCTCTTATTTTATACTAAACTTTCTAAAGCATTATTAATGTTTAGTGCTTGTTGGCTATACCGGCCGAAATAGCAGTTCTTATCCATGTCACAGGTATTTTTGCATCTGTTTAAGTTACTTTTTAGTTTTGTAGCGATATGATTTATGCAAGGAAAATAAAAATGTTATGACTTATAGAGTATTTACTGCACATTAAATTTAATTTGTCGCAGCAAATTGAATGTAAAATAAGGTGAAAATGACATTTTTGTAGAAACAATTTTATTAATCGTAGTTTGCATTCTATTTTGTGCAGTTCGGTTACAAGGGGCGGTACTTCGCTGTTCCGATAAGAAAACTGCTGTGCGTGATATTTTTCTTACAATGGCAATAAAATGCATGTTAAA
Organism: Congeria kusceri; assembly: GCA_027627225.1. Classification (NCBI taxonomy): domain Eukaryota; kingdom Metazoa; phylum Mollusca; class Bivalvia; order Myida; family Dreissenidae; genus Congeria; species Congeria kusceri. The sequence continues at coordinate 9,177,779 of CM051033.1, read as the reverse complement.
CAATGACAATATAAAGGTCGATGAAATCATCCCTAATATAATGTAAATATAAGGCTTGAGATTAATTTTGGTTGCGCTCATGCGATTATGAACGCAATGGTCAAACTGGAAAATTATCCATGAAGAGCTAGCGCGCATCATGGATTTGCCAGTTTGACCATTGCGTTCATAATCGCATGAACGCAATCAAAATTAAATTCAATCCTTAATTATATACGAACTCAGTAATTATTAATATATTGCCAAACAGCAATTTATTTGCTAATCCATATTTCGTACATATAATACGAATGATTTAATGTGATAGTTTTCGCGATTTTAGATCTTGTTTCTTTTATATATATTAAACAGAAAGCGATGTTGCGTATTTACAGTAATACAGCATTGCTTAAGCGAGTAAAATGGGCCATAAATAACGTTGAAATGTTCGGTAAGAATTTTTAACGCTATTTGAAATTCATAAATGCATACGAATGTACATAAATGTTTATATTACGTGTAAACAGTATTTATGTTATTAAAGGAAGGAAAAAGACAGTTGTTGTTTTCTGCATATCATTGCTTTAATTTTAAGTATTGATAATCACCTTTACCTTGTCAAATTCACCTTGCAGAAGAACAATTGACCACAACATTTGTATAGCGCTACCCCTTGTGCTTCCTTTCGTGGTCGTAGAGACCAGACGGGCGTTGAAAACATTTTCCGCACACCCTGCTCAATCACAACTCTGAAAATAGTTCTAAAACAGTGCAATTAATACAAGGATGCATCATCCAAGCACATGTTCAAAAGTGTGTACGTGCAACATATCATATTTTTTTAAACCACGAATCATACCATTTCTAGTTCTTGATATTTTGTGAAACTTTTTAAAAGTCCATACTTTACATATATAATCCCTACAATGTTAGTCTTACAGTATATATGTAAAATGTGTATGGGGTGTCGAAATTAATAAATTGTATGAAAGAAACGAGTTGATCCGTGAAAGCTATCACTTAAAATCATTCACATCGAAACAAATTCAAAGAGTAAGAAAGCGCTATACGCTATTCTGTGTGGAAAGTAAGGTATCGGTACAAGCGGAATTTCGACCCCGCATATGATAGGATACATATTGACCAGATTACAATTGTAAATAAATGACAAGAAGAAAACATGTTGAGGGTACCGAGACTTAGACGCCGCCATTATCCGAGTTACATATCAAAATAAGCCACGTGATTCCCTTCAGTGATATATAGTCATCAATAATGATGGATAATCGAAAATGCAAAGTTAAGGGTGTCAATGATGCAAATTGTGCGATGCTGCTGTAGCATAAAAAGCATTGCTTACATTGATTCACGTTTTGTAGAATAAACACTTTTTTCACTTTCTGTGTGCAAAGGTACATGTAATGATCGGTTTAGTTTAATACTAAATTACTATTGTAAATATTTAACATATACAACAAACTATGTAATCTGACCCGTTACACCACGTATTACGGCTTCTTCCTGAGATGCAAGACGATGATCTGTGATTTGAACTATATGATGCTAGGTCTTAAAATATTGTCAATAAGCAGGGATTTAGCTGATCATGGTATTTGCTTTATTTCATCGTACCTCACAAAGTTGCAATTGTGTTGCTCTAGTGAACATTAAACCATTGAATAATTAAATTGTAATTCAACAATTCAATTAATATTCTCTTTGATTGCTATTTAATTTGAACTGCAGTGCTATGAGGTTAAAGTTTTTTTTACAAGTGCGTTTATTGCGATTCTGGGCTTAGTGTGAAGTTCGCCATGCCTTTAAGCCGGTTTAAAGCCCCAATGCTTTGCATTGACCGTTCCAAGGCAATGACCCCAGTTTTAATCATGTTTATGTTTTGTGGTGTGTTGTATGTATCGTCCTGTATAGTATAGGCAATTGGTCACTTGCCTCAAATGAAGGACCGGCGGATGGTAATGAGGGTTTCTCTCCTGGTGGTGTCTCTGGAGATTTATTATTCCTATATTTACTAATTCCTGACAATTAAGGTGTTTATACATGATGCACTTTCAATGATAATTGCCAATGAAACTTTCCATCTTTGAAAATTGCAGGTCTAACACGTTGAGCATATGATTGTTACTATGTACATATAAAAAAGCATGTTTACTTGCATCTTAATTTGCAGAACAGAGATTATCAACAATAGCTTTAGTAAAAGTATGTTTGGGAAATCTTATATAATTTTAGTTACCATTGCATACATATATAATGTAATTGAAATGTATTGGATTTGTGATTTTGTTACGAATTGTTTATGAATACTAACTAGAAGCACCAATAGTGCGATAAACGGATAACAGCATCAACAATGATAAGAACACGTACATGTATAGTCTAATTAAAGCCAATAATTACAGATGAATTACATTGATTAGTCTTTTGGGAAAAATATTCAAAAATACTTTAAACAATTATTACCAATAGGTTAAAAGATGGGGCCGAACGATAATATGTTTATATTGAGGCGCAGGCGGGATTTCTGACACAGTTGATAACATCTTTGTATTACACGGTTTATTAACGCATGTACTTATTCAAGGTCAACAGTTATATTGTGCTTTTATATATTTCACTAAGGCCTTTGATAACCTATGGTATAAGTTGATCAAATTGGGAATATGTGGAACTATACTTGATATATGAAGTCAATGTATAAAACAATTAAATCAAAAATTAAGCACTGTAACATGTTAAGCGAAAGCTTGGAATTCATGCTAGGCGTTAGGCAAGGTGAATGTTTATCTCCTTTTTTGTGTGTTTTCAATGTATTTGAAGCCGAATTTTATTAGAAAGGTATAGAACACATAGATATGAATTATTTTAAAATATTTCTTTTATTTTACGCCGATGATAGGATCATTTTTGCTAATACTGCGGAAGAATTACAATGAGGTTAAAATTTATTACACAAGTACTGTCTAAAATGGAAACTTGTTGTGAATACTGACAAGTCTAAAATTATGGTTTTTCGAAAAGGCTGCCGTTATTCCGCCAATTATTTTTCTATGATAACAAAACCATAGATATTGTAAAGCGTGTTAATTACCTTGGTATTGTATTCACGCCTGGTGGTTTATTTAGTGAGGCCGCAAATACACTTGCAGGTCAAGCTTTAAAACTTTAAAAGCTATTTTTAAATTAAAAAAATATTTATACAAATTTACAAACATTGTTATCAGCACAAAACTTGATCTATTTGATAAACAAATATCACCAATTATAAATTATGGCAGCGAAGTGTGGGAATTTGTTAATGTCATGCCTATTGTAAGGGTTCACATGCAATTTTTGCAAACAATTACTGGCAGTGAAAAGATGTACCCAAAATGATTTTGTATATGGTAAGCTTGGTCGTGTTAACTTTCAATCCAGAAGATATTTTCTTATAATTCAATATTGGATTAAACTTTTAAGAACACCGGATAATAAATTTAACAACAAAGAATATTTAACTCTGCTGAATAATAGTTATGTAAGTCCAGAAAAGAAAAATTGGTGTACCTTATTAAGGGATATATTAAGTAATTTTTTTGACCTGGCTTTACCAAGATGTTGGATATGATAAACTTTTTATTTTGACTATTAAGCAAAGGTTGAGCGCCACGTTTATCCAGAATTTGAATGAGAGAATCCAAAACTCCGGTAGAGCGAACGTATATAAAACATTGCTATTTTTCAATTTCAACCATACCTGAATTTTTGTCATGTGAAAACGTTTCGAGTAAGTTTATCGAAACTGCGCCTGTCATCGCATAGATTACATATTGAGAGTGGCAAATGGGCTAGACTTACTCCTGTACCTCTAGATCAAAGAAAATATACTGTTTGTAATAAACTTGAAGATGAGTTTCATTTTATTCTTGAATGTAAATTATATGTGGAACTAAGGGTAAACTACATTCCATTATATTATAGACATAGACCAAACATGCACAAATAGAGCTAATAACTTCAGGAAATGAACTATTAATAAAAAGACTAAGTTGGTACATATACAGCTCATTTGTGAACATATCAAATAATACCTAAGTATCCATTTGAGTGTGTAACTTCTTTTTAGGTACAACGTTGTTGTTGTTACTAACTGATGTTTGTCCAAATGCAGCCTTAGGAATGCCTATTGTTTCGTTTCGGATAGGTAGTCTGGAATAAGGCGTTAGCATTAAAAATATATACTTACATAACGCATTCGTTTACATGACTTTATAATCTTTAGTTGTAATACAAAGGACTGCATAATTAAATATTAACTTCACATAGTGTGCGGTACATATTGCAAAATCAAGAAATATGTCTACATTTGAAGGTGTTAAGTGTATACATATTATTAATATTACTATTGAAACCTTGTGACTGTCTATTGTCTCTTGTCGGATAGATGATCAGGAAAAGGCGTAAGCATCATAAAAGGTGTATTTTAAAAACTATAATTTTTTACAATACAAATGATTTTGTAGCGAAAAATTAAGTGTGACATATATTGTAAAACTAAAACATGTTTCTACGCGTTAAATGTTCAGAAAAAAAGCATATGACGGCTAGTATTGTTTATTATTATTATCTTTTTATGTATGCGATAGTGGTTACATAGAAAGTTATATTTTCTGTACACTGTATTGCTAATATAGAGAGAGTCGTAGTGGTATGTTTAGGCTATTGTTATCAAATTTAAAACAGTTAGTTACTTAAATGATTATAAACAATTGTATTGTAATATGTTCTAGTATACATGTGTGCTAATAGGTTTTGTTTATTCCTATCTGTGATATGTAATTGAATGTACAAACATGTATTTATTTGTGTGCATATACTACTAATATGTGAACACTGTATGTGAAACATTGTCCAGTTGGGCTGTTTGCCTTTTGGATATTATGTGAAATAAAACTATAACATAACGAATCGATTCGATAATAATTTAAAAGACATATTACCCTTAATATCACAATAAAATACGAAATGAATGTATAATAGTAATCAAACACGTAATCGAATACATATATCTTAAACTATTATGAGTATTATATAAGGTCAAAATTATAGAAATGTATAGATGGTATACCCGTGTAGAGTATCTACAATAAATATTATATACAAATTGTCAAACTCCTCACAGTGTACTCTCCTGGTTCCCTGCATATGTCAAACTCGAGTAGTATGGGAGATCTCTTTGTGAAGTTTGGTAAAATTTAAACACACTTTAGGAAGTATGTTGCTTTAAATCGTGTTACAATATTCTGTATGCGTTTGATAAGTTCTGTTTCAATATATCAAATTAGTTCTTGAATTGTCTTTTTAATGCAATCACCACTTGTTCTAATACGTTTGATATATTTGCACAAGTGAATATTTCTGTTAATGAATATTTAATAAAAAAACAATGTGCAATCCATACATAACTTTTATATTAGAAAAAGCACTACGTCCTTTATTATGAATAGTTTCTCCTGCGTTCGTAATGAACAAACAAATGACTAAATTTGATTTGTGAAACATGTCAGAACGTCTTGACAAACAACCACGCGTATAATTGCAATTACAAAGGAGAAGAATACTGTTTCGCCTGTATGAATACTAATCTACGTTGGATCCGACAAGCTATCAACTGAAATGAAATCAACCATTATACTAGATAGCAAACAGTGTCCGATATGCAGTGTCAATGCAAAAACAACAATTATGCAAATGTATGGTGCCGATTGAACACATGAGTCATTGCTTATTAAAGGTACTTGTTCACAGATTTGATAGCTTTTTAATAACAGCAGCCACTACAATAATGGGCTTGTTACGTTGTTGTTGTACTTTGGGGGGTTTTACGTTGTTGTTGTTGTTTTGATAAGTTGGTGTAATACGATATGAATTACATGTTTTATAAATCATGAACAATATTAGTGTTCTTAGTCATCATTCGAGACTTAAAGGGACCTGTTCACAGATTGACGAATTTACGATATTTCAACTTTTTGTCTCCGATTCCAAAAATAGAAGAACAGTGTTGTTTTCGTTGAAATTGTTGACAACGCGTGGAACACTTACATGAAGTAAAAAAGCAGAGTTAAATTTAGAAGTCGGAATGGCCAAGTGGGCAAGGCGATAGCCTTTTAATCCGAAGGTCCCGGGCTCGAACCCCGGTGGGACCTTTTTTTTCTTTTCTTTTTTTTCTACATTCTTGTCTTTTTACTCTACTTGAGTTTTTTTATTCCGATGCTTAAATCTGTAAAATTACGACATTCAATGGCATACTTCAAAAAATGCGATAATTTATGAACAAGTCCCTTTAAAATATGAATAATGCGTTCTGTCTAAAATACTTAAAAAATATCAGGTGGCTGCTTATGACTTTTGAGTAGCGTGCAGGAGTGTATTTTAACGCTATGTGATACACGAGTCTTCAATAATACCGAGGAAAAGCGTTACAAACCCTTTGTAATTTTATCTGTTTCGAATTTTGATATTTCATAAACGATACAACATTAGGAGTGTTATTTTGCTTGGGTATACGTGATGTATATGTTCTTTGAGATCTATGACAAAATTGAAAATCGTCAATTTGCCAATCTGTGAACTGGTCCCTTTAAGTAAAGAACACTCTGTTGTATACATCTGTAGTTTCAGTAATTGACATTGAAACTTCAAATTGTATCATTTCATTTCAAAACTCTTGAGTACATGTATTTAATTTGTTTTTAATCAATCCTTATACATGCACTAATTTAAAGAATTTTGCATAACAGGTCTAATGATGATAATTATCCTTTAGTTTTTATTATTATTTCCAGCGTTTTGTTCTGCAGTATCATTCCGTGAACAACGCTTTGAATACATATACATTTGTATTTAGCCTCTTGGTCAAGACGTACAAACAACTAATGTATTGCACCAAATGCCAACATGTAACATCATATTTACATTTACATATTTAATACCAATTATATGACTGATCACAATTTCAGTGTATTGGGAATACAAATGATTGTTTAAAAAACTGAATTGAAGTGCGATCAAAAAATATTTAACTATCGTAGAAATAAATAGTGACAACAAACTTATACTCTGTATCCTTAGCTTATTCGTTACCAAATTCAATATGATTGTCAAAATATATCGTACGGGTTGAATGTCGCTGTTCAAATGCCACATGATTCCCACTTCAGTGATAGTAAATGTAATTGGAACTCATAGAAACATGGCATTATGTTTTGATTCAATGTTTGCTATTTATAAACACACGCAATCTTTAGATACAGTTTCGTTTTACTAACTGACAAATCGTGGCTGAGCTTTTAATGTTGTTTAAATGGCTGTTATCGTGTTAGGTATACATACAATTGCAATCAATTTACATAAATTTCATACAGAATCAGCATATTGCCGACATATATGATGTTAATTCAGTATATACGGAGTAAACATAGACACGAACTAAACACAGCTAATATTTCTGTGTAAAAAAGGTAGAGTCGGCAATATGCTATATCTGTACGTAATTTAAGTGATTTAAATGTATGAAATACGTTGTGTGGGTTGAAGCTTTCGTTCAAATGATATTTCTCAATGGCAGCATTTATTATTCTTTACAGTACAATTTACTTGTACATAATCATCACCAATAAGCACCAGACTTTTGAAGCAATCGATCTGAAAAATATTTGGTGTGTCTCTGTATGTTTGCTTTATCTAACCCGGATGGTACTTGCTGTCATTTCATTTGACGGTTTACATTTAAGCATAGTTCATCGATCATAACCGTTAATTGATGGAATGACATCTTATTGTTTTCTCTCTACAATAATACTTATCAAGATGTATTCTTGGTTGTTATTGGTATTACAAGAGTTCAGACTGGATTTAAACGTTAACATCGTGTGTGGTAACTGCTACTCGTCCAACTCCCCCGCGATGTAATCTGACAGCAAGGTAACTACTCTGAACATACCTGAAAATGAATGGGAAGGTTTCTAAAAGACGTAGTAAATAGTAAACATAGCAGACTGGCAACATCGTAATACTTTGATTGACAGATCTTCATTATATATGTTGGTACACGTTCACGCAGTTATGACATTTTTCCTGCCAAAATATGTCCCATATGTATTTAGCTAGTTTTACTCATACTCGTATGTCATGTTGCAGAGAATACTGATATAACGGAATACGATGCGGTTGTTAAGATCATTTTCAGCACAGTTAGAAATGTGAGTATCACATAATCAACCATGTACGTTTGTATTTATTGTTTTGACGAAGTAATGATCTGTCAGATAAACATACAATCAGACGGTAATGTATAAAACATATGGTTACAACTCACCACACGATAATTCGTCTGTCATCCGATAAACGCTTTGAATCTGTTTTGTGCGTCGTCTTGTTTTACGTACAGATCCATTAATATAACATCCTTAGTTAAGCTAGAAATTTTCCATTGAGCTCACAACGCATGCATATGTATTGTATAACTAGCATTAAATGAAATATTATCCTGATTAATTATTGCTCAGTATTAGTTTTGTGCTTCTTTTTTCGACCGGCATATCACTTTATAACATATCAGCGTCTTTAATTTTAAACAACTATACACGTTACCGAACTTGTACTTCGCATTCAATATTCTCGTAAAAGTACAGAACGATCTTATATTCCTACCCAATGATATATTTTCAAGGATAAAGCAAAAGAACAATATAAGACAGTTTACGGTTAGTATATATTTTTTATGCGGTAATTAGCTCATGCACTGTGCAACGGACATAATGTATTTAACCAAACCTTTTATATTTACATCTGTATTAACGCCGTATGATGCACATATCGTCCTTTGAACTCCTGAAGAGGCAATAAGCCTTACCGTGTTTACCCTATGTATTGGGACACCCTAAATATTGAGACACCCCTATTTTTCGGAAAAATAAATATTTTTTGAGTCCCTTAATATTGGGACACTTTTAAAATTTCAATTTTGTCTTGTCCCTAAATATTGGGACACACAAATATAATGGTATTGTCTTCAATATTTCCGGTATAAAATAAATATCTCTCGAGTTCAATTCAGAGTAGTATAGTTCTACTGTACACCGTATATTGCAATAGATATGCTGCAAATCATAAGAGTGTACCCCTTTTATATAATAAAAACTACAAAGACTACCATTTTCAAAATGTTAATCCATGTATTACGTCATGTGCGTAACATGATATACATAGTAAAAAATTTATTGAACTTCTTATAACAAACTATAATTGTCAATTAATATCAATTAATAGTTACCAGCATTAGGGTAACTACCCGGTAGTATGTGATAATTGTCGGGTCTCTCATGAAGCCAATTAGTGTGCACATGCGGCGTTCGTTTCGCTAAACAAACATTCTAGGGCCTGTTCAATTGACCCGTGGTGCAAACTGTGTACTAACAGGCTATACTCCCCGGTGTTCTTAACTGACACGCTCCACTCAGTTAAGCACGCGGCATAACGACAATCGGTGGGTGTGAAAATACATTGGGTCGAATATTACCCTTTATTATATACCTGTTTAAAATCTTAACAAAATACATGCTGTATCAATCGGTGAAATACATGTCGTCAGAAACAAAATCCCTTATTATGCTACTCGTTATTTTTCCGATCCCGTATTACCATATGTATAATAAAAGGAATATTACGCTAGTCAATTGTTCCAAGAGTATGTATTAGTATTGTGGCTTGCGTTATTTCGTATATATTTTCGAACACATTTTAGGGAATTATTTTTTATGACCCTTTATATTGGGACAAGAAAAATTGCAATTATGTTTAAGTGTCCCAATACATAGGGTAAATACGGTATTTTGAATATACCGATGAAACCTTCTGGCCCTCCAAAGACGATATACAGTAATATAAAAGGTGCATCGATAATCATTTTCATTACTTTATCTTAAATGGCATACGAAGCCGTCTTAGAGTTAAGAGTTGCCCAGACTCGATTAATTAATTTGCTGAAAGTGATCATTACAGCTCGTTGCCTTGTTCTTGAAAAAACATTTACCTCACAACGTCAACAAATAATAACACGAATGTAACACATATGATTATTATATTCACTATATAAAACAATATATGTGTATTATAGTAATATCAATATACATGAATACACGGTTTAAATTACTATTGTTATTTATAAGTTATTTTATTAAATCAAAAATAAGTTTGAGTCATTTTTATACATGTACGCATTTGTATACTAAATGTTTTGCATATATTTGGAACAAAAACAAGTGAAAAGAAAAAAACATATCTGACAAACGATGCTGATTGGCAGGTCGGTCTCTTTTTACCTGAATGAAGAGTATCCAGTAACTTTCTCTGTGATTCAAATAGGTAACTACGCTTTGTTATGACAAACAAGACCTTGGCAATTTTCAAGTCGTTTGTTCGCAATGTCGTGATAGTTTATAACATGAAACGCCAAGTCACAGTGGAATAAAACTGCTGCTATTTCTTCTTAACTTGCAAATATATGTGCGCTTTCCTTTCACTCACCGTGTCCTGCTTACGTTCAATTCTTTTCAAATTACTCTCGTGACATGGTGTGTCACAGCATAAGCGATATAAATGTTTGCATGCAAAACAAAAATTAAAACAAATATACCAGTCAATATGTGTTTTATAAACGTAAAGTTTTCAAGTAACGCAAATAGCGTTTAGTCACGGTTGTATGTTATGCTTTATAGTGTATGATTTTACGGAACTATGAAGTATTACGTTCAGCTTAATAACAACTGGAATTTTGGCACATACAATCCAATTAACGGGCAAATTGGATAGACATGTCCGATTATACATTAATACTTTTCAAACCATTAAGATTTAAATAATTTATTTGAAAATTCACGAATGAAATAAGGCTGCATGATGTAGTATGAGTATGGTTTTATTAAATAATGTCCCATAATGTGATATGGTCAAATTGCATAAGGATTTTTATATTCATATAAACATGTTTGGAAGCATACAAGAGATGAGCAAACAGGTCTTAAAATTTGTTTTTTAAACAACTAAACAAATAATCGGGTACATTTGAAATTAACAAATATATATCTAGATTTATTAACAACATGGGTGCCAATTTTTAATAGACTATGCTCAAATAACGGAGAAACAAATTAAAACACATACACAACCAACAAGTACCGGAACAAGTCTGTTCTGTCAAAAAATAAGTTGACGTCAATATTGTCGCAGCGGCTAAATTCGCATAATCTTGATTTGTGTTACGCTGTTTCTTTATCGATGTCTGTGTTATCATTTTCTGAAAGTATTCAAGATTTGCTTGTACCCATTTTCAGTGCTGCTGAATCCAACTGACAAACATATCCGTGTACCAGGTTTCATCGTAACACCCAACGTGGCGCAGAACAGTCCGTCAAATAGATCATTTGAATCTCGAGAAACTCGTGCCTTGTCGATCCACAACGATGAACCTTCTTTAATCTCAGTCGCAAAACAAATGGGCTAATCTCTGATTATTCTGCCCTGGATCTCTTCGCCTTCCTTCCGATGTCTTCTTCGTCAGCAATGACTCCCCTTTGCTTCATACAAAATGTCACTCAAAAGTCGAGGAAACCCGCACACAAGCTCATTATCTACCTAGTTCCTCGTGTAATATCGTCCAACCAGTTCCGTATACTGCTTCGACAATGTCCGTCGCAGATTTTCATTCACAACGTCAAAAAAAGATGTCACTAACGACGCCGTTGTGCACATAATATTCGGTCAGCATCTGCGTTCATCATTTATGATCCTTAACCTTCCATCTTTGGATCGCCAATGTCACAACAAAACATTTTTTTCATATTTACGTAGTTATTTGTGGTAGATTTGCATACAAGTGCGCTGCGAAACAATTTACGCAACATTTCACAGCTGCGCTCATTTCTCATTATCACGGCATTCCCGTATTTTCACCAATACTGAGACTTGTCTTAGAAAACACGCCGCTTCCGTAACCGTTAAACGTTATTAACGTCAAAGAAACTTAAAACGTTTAACTACGACGCCATTGAAGGTTTTCCAAGAAAACGATTGGATTTTTGTATGCAAAACCATGTTTGCTCAGTGCCTGTGCTAATTACTATTACAATACCTGAATAAATTAAAGTACACATACTTATTTTAAAGCCAAATATAAGTACATGTCCAAAATTTATTTATTTCGGTTGAATTTATTAACATTTACGCACCCGCGATTGAAAATACTTCTATTGTTGGATATAACGTATACTGATACATTATTAACAATTCATTTCTAGACCAATGTATATTGCTAATTCGTTATGAACAATGTTCTTTTAAAAAAAACCTAGTTGCTATTTAGACAAACGTTAACGCTTACGGTCATCAATCATTGTCCATATATATAGACAGTAAGCTGATTGAAGTGGTGTTACATTTTGCTAAAGTTGGCATATGATATTCGACATACCCTTTGTGGGATGACATAAACAGCTTAACATTGCCTAAATATTCTTACCCAACCATAAATAGTATAAAAATAAGTTACATCGATGCTATAATATTACATGTACGACGGATAATCCAAAGGTTCGTTGAATGTATTAATAACTTTTTAATCATTACCAACTCTTAGCTAAATGTATTAGAGTCTATAAAACGCATATATGAACGGTCGGCAACACTGATTTACTCACACACATTTTGTTACGCTTATAATTACTCATTGCACATCCCGGAGCAGTCCGATAATTGTATGCCAAATTGTATACCTAAACAAGAACATCTCCGTTTTAAGTCGGACCGCGAAAAAATGTAGGAAAGTATTAATTGGTTTTTTATAATCGAAACACTAATTCGTCGTGATGAGAGATAATTATGTTAGAGATTGAAATAGTTATGGAAAAATTATGGAAAAATATGAGACGGCGGTACGTTTGTGCTTCTATTACTGGTATAAAAACCAATAAATAAATAATGAATGACATAACACGAATAAGAACACTTCCAGACTGCTGCTACTGGCCCTGTGCTTACCATTGATAAACTACAGGATGAAGATCAGTCTTAGCTGATATTGATCTTCCTGCTCAACTTCCTGCTCAGCGGAATATCAAACATATTTTATTTTCGAAATAACTTATATTTGATGAAATAATAGTATTAGTGTGCTATATTTTTATCAAAATCTCCATATCTGATGGCAAACGTACACCAATAGGAGTTCATACTAGTTTATAATTAAAATTTGACCACAAATTAAAATGACCATGAGTTTTAGTGGAAATCCTTTTTGAGCCTGATCCTGAAATATCTTGCTCAAGTTTATCTTGAACCTGAAAATCAGGCTTAACTTGCTTTGTAATTACCGTGCATGGACTGCGCGACTAGAATCGGCAATTTTATGAAAGTTGCAAGTGATGTGGGTAATTTATTTCTAGCAAACCTGTGCTCATTTTACGTATCATATTTTGCCAGAATCTCTTTGATCATCATTCTAGGTCGTGTTTCTCTGTTGCTGTTACACTTCATTACAATGCAATTCATCACACACCCTTACCAGAATAAATAGTGTGATGTATGTTACAGATTTTGGTGATGAAATATGATGATGCTTATATTTCTCTCAAACAGTTATCGCTTTTTGTTTCGCCTTGCTGCTATTGTAGTCAAGAAACTTGCGACAAAATAAACGTATCAGCGGATGGTCATACGTGTTTCTTTCTTGGTGATATCTCTGGAGTTTCAATATATTCACTGCACGCTAACTTTTGTCATTTAATGCAGATCAGCAGAAGATGCTTATTGAATAGCCGTTTGAAAGGGATGGCCAGGTATTGTATTCAAATATAAATGGCTATTGTATGATGTGTCGAATCAATTATTAATAATTATTCCATTTGAATAAACGGTCTTTACTTTATATATGAAAAATAATCTGAAAAGGTCACTGTGATTGTCAATGCGAATTACCCAATAAATGTGCCTATGTACGAGTTGTTATTTATACATCGTTGAAATAAAATGTAATTGTAAACAATCAACAACAAACTATGGAAGGAACAAATAAACTCGAGTTTGATTTGTTTGATCTTAATTTTCATCGTTACCGGTTTGTAATTACCAACATTCGTCACATATTTATAAGATTCCGGACAGTCATAACCATTTGATCAAATGCATGCTGCGTGTACAAATCACGTCTGACAATGCAGTGTTACTATGTTGTGAATTGTTGCATAATAATCCGCCATTAGCTGTTTTCGCTGGATTCAACAACCAATAGGCATTCAAGTACCTAAAAGAACCTGGTACTACCTAGGATCGAAAATTGCAAATTATTACAGCCTATCTTTACTGGTTGTGAGAATCGAAAAGAAGTCTCAAAATTATGTTTGCCAAATTGAAAACAATATGAGCGCAATCAAAATATATTTGCTTAGCGACTGTTAATACATTTTCAATAATCACAAATAAACCTTTGTAAATGTTTTATTCTCGCTCTTCTGTTGAAATAAAAAAGCCCACACTGAACCATCGGTATAAAAAGTTAATATGTATAAAACTTCAGTGCGGCGATATAAAGTGTCCTTAACAGTATAAACACGATACGATTTATGTCGACAACTTATGTGCAGTATAAACACGATACGTTTTATGTCGACAAATTATGTGCATTTCCATTCATTAATTACAAACCCACTTATCTTTAGTCGTATTCTTGTTGGAAAGCTGCAATTTGAGACATCACATTCTGCTGTTGGCAACAAAAGACTGATTGCAAGAAGAAAAGCCGACAGCAATCCGAGCTAGAATAAATGACTTCCATTATCGTCGTGTATAATGTGACAATAACGAGATAAAAAGCTTTTATCGCATGAATAGCGGGACAGTTCTCCCCTGAAGGTCATTTCCACCTACATATTAATTGTATAGCAATGCATTTATCGGAGCATCGTAAAAAAGTGTCTGTAGAGTTTTCTACGACATGTTGTGTTATATAGAATTTGTTAAAGTCATCGAAATTCACGTGTTTAGTTTTCAAAACCAATACATAACACATCAGTGCACATGGTGTTGTTTTTTTTAATAATTAGCACAGAAGTGTTCTGTACGTTGCTGTTTCTTGTAGACAATCACCATTTGTTATACAATACGTTTGGAACAATGATAAGGCATTTAAACAAGAAATTGTTGTTAGCTTTTTTGATGTCAGAAAATGTGAGTGAGCGTCAAAATATTTACGGTTATATCCATTGTTATGCCACTTTACATAAGAACTCCGTAAGTTATTTAGCATAAACTTCTATTACAATATAAACAAAGCGAAACTCCAGTTGGGACAGCAGGAGAGAACTCGTATTAGCATCGATTTATTTTGCTGATCCATACTTCTTTCAATATATATTTAGTCATCAATTATGATGGACAATCGAAAATGCAAAGTTAAAAGTTCCAATGATGCAGACTGTACGATGCTGCTATACCATCAAAAGCATAGCTTACTAATTCATGACAATTATGGTTTTTATACATTAAGCTCTTTCAATAATAATCGCCGATAAAACTTCCCTATCTTTGAAAATGCAGGTTTAACGCGTTGAGCATAACATGATTGTTACTATGTACATTTGAAAAAAGCTTGTCCACTTAGATCAACATGTGCAGAACAATGATAATCAACAATAGCTTTAGTAAACGGGTGGTTGAGAAATCGTATATAATATATCACACTCTGAGAAGTATGTTGCATTAAATCGTTTGATGATATTGTGTAAACAGTTGATAAGTGTTTTTTCAATATATCAAGTTTGTTTTTGCATTGTCATATCTAGGCAATCACCACTCGTTTTGATACGTTTGGAACATTTGCACGAGTGAATAATTTTGTTAATAAATATTGAATAAAAAACAACCACGTGCAATAAGTCTATTACAGTTACATTAAAAAAACATTACGCCCTTTACTATGTATAGTTCACTGATTCTCCTGCGTTCGTTATGAACAAACAAATGACTAAATTTGATTTGTTCACCATGTCAGAACGGCTTGACAAACAAACTCGCGTATAATTGCAATCACAAAGGAGAATAATACTGTTTCGCCTATTATGAATACTAATTTATGTTGAAGGGGACAAGCTATAACAGAAATGAAATTAACCATTATATGCAAAAGCCGCAATGGTGCAAATGTGTGGTGGCGATCGAACACATGAGTTATTGCTTATTAAAGGTACTTGTTCACAGATTTCCGTAGTTTTCAATAACAGCAGCCACTACAATGATAGGCTTATTACGTTATTGTTGTATGAACTGTGATTTTCCACTTTTGAAGTTGTTATGTTGTTGTTGTTTTGATAAGTTGGTGGAATACGATATGAATGACATGTTTTATAAATCATGAAAACTATTAGTGTTCTTAGTTATCATTTAAGACTTTAAAAATGAATAATGCGTTCTGTCTAAGATACTTAAAATATCCGGTGGCTCGGTGGCTGCTTATGACTTTTGAGTAGCGTAACGGAGTGTATTTTATCGCTATGTAAGTGATACACGAATTTTCCATAAAACCGAGGAAAAGCTTTACACACGGTGTGGAATTCTTTTTTGTTTCCAATTATGGTTTTTCTTAAAGGGCACAGCTTTTCCAATATATTTCTTGCACAGGAGTGTTATTTCGCTTGGGTATACATAACGTTGTTTTTTTTCTTTTTGAGATCTATGACAAAATTACAAATCGTCAATTTGCCAATCTGTAAACAGGTCCATTTAAGTAAAGAACAATCTGTTGTATACATATGTAGTTTCAGTAATTGACATTGAAACTTGTATCATTTCAATGCATAACACTTGAGTAAATGTATTTAATTTGTTTTTAATCAATCTGTATACATGAACTAATTTAAATAATTCTGCATAGCAGGTATAATAATAATAATTATCCTTCAGTTCTTTTGATTTAACTGATATTTCCAGCGTTTTGTTCTGCAGGGTCATTCCGTTGACAACGCTTTGAATACATATACATTTTTTTAGCCTCTAGGTCAACACATACAAACAACTTATGCAAACGTTGCTCCAAATGCCAACATGTAACATCATATTCACATGTACATATATAACACCAATTATCTAAATATCAATGTATTGTCAGTACAGATGATTGTTTAAACAATTGAATTGAAGTGCGATCCGACAACAAATTTAACTATCGTAGACATAAAGAGTGACAACTAACTAATAGTATGTATCCTTAGGTTTATTCGTTACCAAATTCAATATGATTGTCAAAACATATCGTATGGGTTTAATGTCGCTGTTAAAATGCCACATGATTCCCACATAAGTGATAGTAAATGTAATTGGAACTCAAAGAAACCTGGCATTATGTATAGATGCAATGTTTACCATTTATAAACACACGCAAACTTTAAGATACAGTTTCGTTTTACTAACTGACAAATCGTGGCTGAGTTTTTAATGTTGTTTAAATGGCTGTTATCGTGTTAGGTATACATACAATTGCTATCAATTTACATAAATTTCATACAGAATAAGCATATTGCCGACATATATGTTGTTAATTAAGTATATACGGAGTAAACATAGACACGAACTGAACACAGCTAATATTTCTGTATAAAAAAGGTAGAGTCGGCAATATGCTATATCTGTACGTAATTTAATTGATTTAAATGTATGAAATACGTCGTGTGGTGGGTTGAAGCTTTCGTTCAAATGATATTTCTCAATGGCTGCATTTATTATTCTTTACAGTACAACTTACTTGAAAGTAAACATCACCAATAAGCACCAGACTTTTGAAGCAATCGATCTGAAAAATGTTTGTTGGGTCTCTGTATGTTTGCTTTATCTGACCCGGCTGGTACTTGCTGTCATTTTTCATTTTACGGTTTACATTTAAGCATAGTTCATGGATCTATTTTATATTTTAAACAATATTCATAACCGTTAATTGATGGAATTACATCTTATTGTTTGCTCTCTACAATAATACTTATCAAGATGTATTCTTTTTTTTTTTTTTTTTTTTTTTTTTTTTTTTTTTTTTTTTTTCCGTTCTATATATTTTATTTTCCTCGTCAATAGGTGTGTGAGGGTCGAGGGCATCCCCCTCCACACCGTACATCATAAGTATTGATAATAGTTCAACATGCATGATATATAATATTACAATGAAGACAAGTGCTCACAATTGCATATTAACAATAATATCGTAATTGCTTAAACAGCAATATACAAATTGATACACATATTGAAATTTTGAATATACGGATAAAATATGCAAGTCACAATGTTCTTAACGATACAGATTTAACAAAATGTCCCATGTAGTTATTAAGTTAGAATCTAAATTGCAGAAGAAGTTCATTTCCTTCAAAATATGATACTGGATAGAAAAGAATGATCTTGCCGCGATAACGGTAGGTAATGTTTGATTCATTTTACAATTATAAATAAACCTTTTAGTGAGAAGGAATGTTAGATTAAGAGGACTACTTGTGTTTTTATGTCCTAACATGAAAGAGGGTGCATTTATGAAGTCAGCGAATACCTCAAAACCTTCAAACAAATCAGCAATAAATTTTTTAACGTATTTACATTCCCCAAAAATGTGCTCAATTGTTTCCGACATATCATGACAGAAAGAGCATTCAGCTGACGATTTATAATTGATTTTATACAAAAAATAGTTGGTACCAATAATTCGGTGTATAATTCTGTACTGGAACCATTGTAGCGTAGAATCTTTGGTTATACAAAATGGCATACTAAAGATATGGTTCCAGTCTTTTAATTCAATATTTTCAAAAATGCTCGTCCATTTTGACATACAGACTGGTAAAGTGTCATTTGTTTTAACAATATTATACATGGGTTGGGTACCTTTTTGATATTTTAAAATGGATATCACTTGAAGAGGAACAAAAGGCTTAACAAAGTCAAAATCTGCAATCGTATTCAGAGCAGATGTTTTATCGAACAAACCATATTTCTTCAAGTATTTAGTAACTACATTAATAATGCCTATGTAATGCAAGTAGTTTGGATAGAAATTATATCTGTTACACAGTTCTTCATAGCTATATAATTCTAACCCATCGTTGTTTTTGATCAAATCGCATATAAAATGCACGCCATTTTCAAACCATGTTTTGAGGAATACACTTTTATTACCGATCGTTATATCAGGATTATAGAATATTGGGGTTTGTAATATGTATTTTATATTTAATGATTCTGCTTTGCGGAAATCAACAAACGATTTTAAAGTGTCTTTCCAAAAAGCATTGCCTGTTTTATTTATAAGGTTTTCTGGATAGTGAACACCACAGTTGTAAAGTTTTTGGGTGTCTATTATCATTTTTACAATATTAATCCATTTACCATTTCCAGTGATGATCCTTCGTATCCAAGAACATTTCAACGCAATTATAAATGAAAAGATGTCGACCATATTAAGACCTCCTTCAGTATATTCTTTAATAAGTACATTTTTGTTAATTTTTGAACTCCCATTCCACACAAAGTTTAAAAAGAGATCATTAAGCTCAACCAATATTCTATGTGGTGGATTGGGAAGTGAAACAAATAAATGGTTAAGCACTGGCAAAGCAATCGTTTTTATTACTTGTATCCTTCCAATGGGAGTTAATATCCTTCTGGACCAGTTTTTAAGCAGCGTTCTAATTCTATACAATTTATCCATATAATTAAGATCTATCATCTTATCAAGATCGACATGAAATGTTAAACCAAGCATATCAAAAGTATTCTGGTTCCATTTTAACTTCCATCTAGTTTTTATGCTTTCGGAACTGAATTTATGCTTCCCTATCCAAACTACTTTGGTTTTGTCGAAATTTACCTTTAAGCCAGAGCACAATGTGAAATGCGACAAATCATCTAAGGTTTCATTAAGGGATTCTGCAGAGCCATCCAGGAGTATAGACGTATCATCAGCAAATTGCGATAACTTATATTCAGTATTATCGATTTTGATTCCTTTGATTTTGGGATTTGCCCTGAGTTTAAGAGATAAAATTTCAGCGCATAAAATAAAAATATAACAACTGAGGGGATCACCTTGACGACAACCACGTTGTATTTGAAAAAACTCAGATAACGACCCACACTGCGTTACTGCTGAAATGCCATCCTTATATAAAACGTTAAACCATTTTTTCATGTCAGGACCGAAATTAAACAAGGAGAGTGTTTTGTTTACAAACCTCCATGACAAGGAATCAAAAGCCTTTTCAAAATCTATAAGTAGGAGAAGTCCGGGAATATTATTTTCCTCAGTGTATTTCAAATGTCGTAGATTAGTCCAGTGTTTTCACCTATGAACCTGCCTTTGATAAAACCAGTTTGATCATTATTTATAAGTTTGTTAATGTATTTTTTTAATCTATTAGCAATACTTCCAGAGCCAATTTTATATACAGTGTTTAACAATGTTATTGGACGCCAGTTTTTTAAAAATTGTCTGGGTTTATCACACTTAGGTATGCAAGTAATTATCCCCTGTCGTTGTGTTATAGACAAAATGCCGCTATCGAATGCGTGATTTAACGCTCTACAAACAAACGTACCTAATTTGGGCCAAAAGACTTTGAAGAAATCAATACTAAAACCAGACGACCCAGGGCTTTTGTTGTTTGCCATGTTTTTTAAGACAAAAGAGGCCTCACTTAGTGTTATTGGCCCTTCTAATAGTTTTGACTCTTCATACGACAGTTTAGGTATGTCAATATTTGCTATAAAAAAAAAGCTATTAAAATCATCATCAATGTTGGTATTGTCGTTATTTTGATACAATGTTTTATAAAACAAAGCGGTTTCGTTCAAGATATCAACCTGCTTGTCTAAAACAAGTCCGTCATCAGTTGTTAGGCTAGTGATAGTTTTTGTTGTATAGTTATATTTTTCGAGGTTACAAAAAAGTTTTGATGGTTTTTCTCCAAATTGTATCCATTCGGCTCGCGATCTTATTATGGCTCCTTTTAATTTCTCTTCTTGTATTTTCATTAGTTCATCTTTTAATTTAAGTATAATTTGCACGTTACTCTCGGTCAACAATTTCTCGTGTTGTTCAATTTCAGCTTTTAATTGGTTTTCGCGCTTGTTACGCGATTTTGTTTTATACGAACTATATGAAATAGCTTTACCTCTTATTTCCATTAAAACTGTATCTAAAAAAAGTTGGTCGTTTATTAAAAACTGTATGTCTTGGTCAGGTATTGTATCAATGTTATCTTTATTGTATACAGGTAACATATATTGTTTCTTTATTTCGGTAATTGTATCATTTATTGTGTTAATGTAGTTGATGTCGCTAAGAAGCATGTTATTGTGTTTCCACAGACCTTTTCCGTGTTTAAAATCAGTAAATTTTAATGTCAACGTTACACTCGAATGATCAGATTGGTAACTGGGCAATATATTAATGTCGTGAAAAAACGGTGACAAAAATGACGATAAAAGATAAAAATCAAGCCGGGCTTGTTGTATTGGATTTGTTCTTCTCCATGTATATTGTCTAGAGTTAGGATATAATATCCTAAACGGATCTGTAAGAACACGATCTTCCATATTTTTTAAAATAAATTCTCTTGCATTTTTATTATTTATTGATTTGTAATTTTGATAATCTATATTTGGGTCTAGAACCAAATTAAAGTCGCCACAAATTAAGTAGGAGTCATTCCCAATATTGTCAATAATATCAAAAATATTGGTGAAAAATTCGGGACTGTCAGAGTTCGGTCCGTATATAGAGGCAAGTGTGAGTCTAGTTTCACCAATATTTATATCCAAAATAATATAGTTACCAAATTCATCATATTGTACATTATGTATTTTATACTCAAGTATTTTCGACAAAAGTATTGCTACACCACGCGAATTAGAAGAGCCATAACTTAGGAAACACTCTGATCCCCATTCTGAGTAAATGGTTTTAATCTGTTCGTTAATAAAGTGTGTGTCTTGAAGGCAGTAAATATCACATTTTGTTTCTTTTAAGTATTGAAAAACTTGTAATCGCTTCTTTTTCCCCTGAATGCCTCTGCAGTTGACAGATAAAATTTTAAGCTCGCTCATAGATAAGCAAAACTAAGGAACATATAAAATGTAGCACTTGCATGCATAGTAACAACACAACATACCTTGTAGTACAGAACGGAAAAAGTACAAAATAATAATAGAAAAAAAAAAAAAAACTAACATGAAAGGAAAAAAAAATAAGTGAACATAATAAGGTATCTTTTTGTTAGGAAAATTAGAACCGAGTCAAAATAGCATATACAAATCAGTAAATGTTTTCATTAATAAGCTTGTCACTAGGATTAATGAACAATGGCAACATCTGAAGATATCAATAAATAGCTATCAGTATTTAATAATATGTAGAGCTTTAATAACTCTATGTATTTGCTCTAGTGTAAATTATAATTTGTCTAAGTTTAGAGATATATTGAACATAATCTATATTATATATTGTATATTAAATAGAAAAAAAAAAATGTGTATTTGTCCCTGTTTACTTTATAAACAATAAGAGGAAACAAAAAGATGCAGACTTGTGGCGACAAGTGTTGTATTTTTTTTACAAGAGATTGACACTTAAAAATATATATTGAACATAATCTATATTATATATTGTATATTAACTAGAGAACAGTGTGTATTTGTCCCTGTTTACTTTATAAACAATAAGAGGAAACAAAAAGGTGCAGACTTGTGGCAACAGGTGCTGTATTTTTTTTACACGAGATTGATACTTAAAAACATCAATATTTACATACAGGATTTTACAGAATAAATCAACATTATATATTATATATTAACTAGTAAAAATGTTGTATTTGTCCCTGTTTACTTTATAGACAAGAGGAGAAAAAAAAGAAGCAGACTTGAGGCAACAAATGCTGTATTTTTACAAGAAATTGATCCTTAACAATATCAATATTTACATACAGGATTTTTATATGTATTTACTCTGAATAGATACAAAGTTTTACCAATATGTACATATTTACAAGTATATTTTTGGTTTTTGTCTACGTTTATTTTATATAAAAAAGGAGTAAGCAAAAAGCTGAGTGGTAGCAACACAATGGTGGTCTATTACAGAAACGGCTAGACTTTAATCATCATTTTTTCATACTGATTTACTATAAGTGTTTTTACTAGTTTAAATAATCATTCAAAGTCAGAGATAAATTGAAAAATATTTACTAAAAAAGTTTTATCTATATCTACGTTTTAACAATATAGGTTACTATAATTTTCAATATTAAAAATATTATATATGTTTATATTATAAATTTTAAAAAGTATAAATAGTTGTATTTGTCCATGTTTATTTAATAAATAAAAAGAGGAAACAAAATGTAGCATAGTGGTACTTCATACTGAATTACTATATGTATTTATTCTAATGTAAGTAGTAATTCAACCAAAATCAGAGATAACTTGAAAGAAATCTACATCTCAGAAGTGGAGTTTTATCTAAATTTACATTTTAACAGCATTATTTATTTAATTTTCACTAATACAAGGTGACATATATACTCTAATGTAAATATTAATTTAACTAAGTTCAGACATCAGCTGAACACTATCTACATTTCAAAAAGAGGAGTTTTATCTAATTTTACAATATAACAGCATTATTTTATATAATTTTCAGTAATACAAAGTTTAATATATATCTAATGTAAAAAAGTAATTTAACTAAGTTCTGATATCAATTGAACACTATCTATAGATCAAAAAGTGGAGTTTTATTTGAATTTACATTTTAACAGCATTATTTTATAAAATTGTCAATACTACAAAGTTTAATATGTATCTAAATGTAAATAGTAATTCAAGTAATTTCTGACATAAATTGAACACCATCCACATATCAACAATGTAAATTTTATCTATATATATATTTAAACAGAATAATGTTATATAATTTTCTATAGTACATACTGGGTATATACAATATATATCTATTTATATTTATTTTATATACTATATATTAACAAATTTACATTATTACATTTGTCCATGTTTATTTTATAAACAAAAAGTGGAAACAGAAGGAGGCCATAGCAAAAAGTGGTAACAACAATAGTCCATGTTTATTTTTTAAACGAGAAAGAAAATACAGAAAGATGCGGTGTAGTAGCAGTACCATATTATTTATATACATTTAACACGGTTAAAGTTCATACTGATACTGCATTTTTTTCAATGATGTATTATCAGATATTTTGTTGAAAATTAAAACAACAAACAATTATCAACACACAACCACTTTAGTAGCCTTAAACACTGGAACATTATGCACAACCATATGATTTATTACACTTAACAGTGTTATCCACTTACGAGATGCCATCATTTTATTAACATTATGTTTGAAAAGGGAAAAGGAGTTTTATAATTGTGTATGTGTTGCTATATATTTACAGAAAATACCAAAAATTTGAGTGTCATGTTTTGTTACATAATGAGTACATTATGGCTATAAAATTAGAGTTGATCAATAATTTTGACTCAGGACGGATAAAGACTAAGACCAAAAGAACTAGCATTATAAGACTTTCAATGCAGGTCAACTATCACAAAAGATTTATGCACCTTTTCAACTTTTTGAATAATATCTGAAATTTTATTGCTTTTAGCATAATCATTCACTTAACATTTTAAAGAGCTTCGTATGAAAGCGAAAATGAAGCAATTTGGGTGAGAAGATGTTATTGGAAAAACAGCTTGTATTTGTTAAGTGGAGAATTATATTATTTTCACTTCACTACATTTAATACCTTCTTAAGTATGAACAAACACTGTGTAAAACAACAACATATTTTGTAAAGAAGGCATTTGTAGTGTTAACAGTCATATAAAGCACTAAACAAAAAGGCTGAAGGCGTGCAAATAAATAAAGAAAGATGACGACATAAAAACATCTATATAGACTACATTATCACTGTCTGTTGACATTACAAATAATGCTTAAAATAAACATTTGACATGTTTAAGGGCTGAAAAAACAACAACAGAAGATCGGTGGCTATATTAGTTTTTTAAGGATGATGCATTGTGGTCCTATATAGAAGTATGCATACAACAAAAATACAAGCGACTTATCCATGCACAAAAAGGTAATAATACATCGAGCCAAAAAGTCCTATTCTAGAGTGACATAAGCAACAAAAAATGTACACTATTTACATACAGCCTCTTACATAAATAGCTGGAAGTGCACAGTAAAGTTAAATTAGTGCATTAACTGTCATGAATATACCTGAGTCTGACTATTTTGTTGTAATCAATGTTTAAAACCAACTAGCTGACCTTCTATTTACTATTTTGACATGTATGTTTTTACTACTCGCAGTGGCAAGTTTGTTTGAAAGGGAAATAACTTCGCCGATAAGTATTAAAAGTATTGCGCGGGCGTAGCTATGTCATTTAACACTTGGGTGTCTTAATAGCGAAAATAGATTTTTATTTTACAAAGACATCTCATTATGTATGCAAATTTTACGTACAACAATTTTGAGTTACTCAAATATGTAATATTATTTAATATATTTAGTATATAATTTATATTACGTTTATTTATGTAAACTAACTACAAAGAAATTTTAACGGCTAAATGAGATCTAGAGGCGCTTACATATTATGCACAGCTATCTTAGCGTATATGGCTTATTTTTTGTTGGTGACACGTTTGCGGTTCGTCTGGGACGAGGCCCCGAGAGACTCAGAGTAGGATTTTCGTGGCCACGGCTTTGCTATCCAGTTTTTGTAGTCCTCAAATGTTATTTGAGTAGCATGCTGGTTTCCTTTGAAAACGGCGTAAATTTTGCCCTCAAAGGACCAGCATTTTTCTACATTTTTGGGGTCTTTCAGTCGCACTGACGCCAACACACTTGCGTTAAGCTTTGTTAGGTCCTCGTTGACGAAGACGCCGGAGCCCTTGAACAGCTTTGCTTTTTTTAATATGTCAATTTTTGTTTGTCGCCTGACGAATTTAATAATGACGGGTCTGTTTTCTGTTGGTTTAAATTTTCCCAGCCGGTGGGCGATGTCTATGTCGCAGGGTGTAATTGGTATGCCGAGCTTTTCGTTCACTAGCGTGACTATTTTCTGTGTTACAATTTCTGAGGATTGTCGTTCTTGATCGTCTTGAACACCGGTCATTCTCAGGTTATTGCGTCGACTGTATTGCTCAGTGTTATTTGCAAATTCCTCGTGATGATCAGAAATGCCACTTTTTTCGGCTTGTAAGATTGCGTTTTGGTTTTTGAGTTCTTCAATTTGTTTATTTTTCGCTGTAATTTCCTTTTTTAAAAGCTCAATGTCATTTTTATGTTCGAAAGCGTTTCCCTCTAAGATTTCAATGCGACGGAGAACATTTCCTAGCAGTTTTTCTTTTAATTGTTCAATTGTTTCTTTGACGATATCTTTTATGAAACATGCATCTTCCTTTGTTAGAACTTTGGATAGTTTATCGTTTATTTCGTCAAGCCTCGTCTCAATTTGTTGCACAGGTAAGTCATTGGTGACAGATGGTGTGCTTTTTACGAAGGTTGTCATTGTTTTTTGTTTTTTGGAATCGGGTTTAGGTTTTTTCTTTTTGTTGCTATTTTTAATGTTACTTTGAACAATTGTTTCTTCTTTTTCAAACACAGTGTTTTCCAATAAGCTTGCGTCAGCGTTAGTTGCTTCGCTGGCGGTTGATGAGTGTTGGCGTTTATTCATGTCAGTACTTTCATCGGAGCGCCGCGTTCGCGGCTTGATTATTCAAAGCCAGTACACTGATCGAACAAACACTATGTACAGATACAGCTATACAATTGAATGTTTCTTAGAGCGGGTAATTATACATTTCATTCAATCGAGTAGTTCAAGCGTGACGTTTTTATTGTAAGTCATGCGTGACGATTGACCGATTTGTGTTGCCACTAAATAGCACACTTTTTACTATACCCCACCCTTTAATGTTAGAAATTAGATAGCGTTATTTCTCATAAATTGAAAGAACTGATTTCATACATACTTCTTCAAATTAAGTCCTTATATTCCATCAATTTCACAAGTTTTTCACACGCGATTACTGACTGTATATGCTATGAAATTAAAAAGAACACTACATTGTGTTTTTTTTCGTACCGCTTGATGTATTCTTGGTTGTTATTGGTATTACAAGAGTTCAGACTCGATTTAAACGTTAACATCGTGTTTGGTAACAGCTACTCGTCCAACTCCCCCGCGATGTAATCTGACAGTAAGGTAACTTCTCTGAACATACCTGCAAATGAATGGGAAGGTTTCTAGAAGACGTAGTAAATAGTAAACATAGCAGACTGGCAACATCATAATACTTTGATTGCCAGATCTTCATTATATATGTTGGTACACGTTTACGCAGTTATGACATTTTACCTGCCAAAAGTATGTCCCATGTGTATTTATCTAGTTTTACTCATACTCGTAGGTCATGTTGCAGAGAATACTGATATAACGGAATACGACACGGTTGTTAACATCATTTTCTGCACAGTTAGAAATGTGAGTATCACATAATCAACCATGTACGTTTGTATTTATTGTTTTGACGAAGTAATGATCCATCAGATAAACATACAATCAGACGGTAATGTATAAAACATATGGTTACAACTCACCACACGATAATTCGTCTGTCATCCGATAAACGCTTTGAATATGTTTTGTGCGTCGTCTTGTTGTACGTACAGATCCATTAATCTAACATCCTTAGTTAAGCTAGAAATTTTCCATTGAGCTCACGACGCATGCATATGTATTGTATAACTTGCATTAAATGAAATATTATCCTGATTAATTATTGCTCAGTATTAGTTTGTATTCTTGTTTTTCGACCGGCATATCACTTTATAACATATCAGCTTCTTTACTTTTAAACAACTCTACACGTTACCGAACTTGTACTTCGCATTCAATATACTCGTAAAAGTATAGGACGATCTTATATTCCTACCCAATAATATATTTTCAAGGATAAAACAAAATAACAATATAAGACAGTTTACGGTTAGTATATATTTTGTATGCGGTAGTTAGCTCATGCACATGCAACGGACATAATTCATTTAAGCAAATATTTTATATTTACATCTGTATTAACGCCGTATGATGCACATATCGTCCTTTGAACTCCTGAAGAGGCAATAAGCCTTACCGTATTTACACTATGTATTGGGACACCCTAAATATTGGGACACCCCTAGTTTTCGGAAACGTTTAAAATTTCAATTTTGTCTTGTCCCTAAATATTGGGATACACAAATATAATGGTAAATTGTCTTCAATTTTTCCGGTTTAAAATAAATATCTCTCGAGTTCAATATGATCAGAGTAGTATAGATCTACTGTACACCGTATATTGCAATAGATATGCTGCAAATCATAAGAGTTGTTTTAATGTATAATATATAATATTATATAATAAAAACTACAAAGACTACCATTTCAAAAATGTAATCCATGTATTACGTCATGTGCGTAAAATGATATTCATAATAAAAAATGTATTGAACTTCTTATAACAAACTATAATTGTCAATTAATGTCAATTAATAGTTACCAGTATTAGGGTAACTACCCGGTGGTATGTGATAATTTTCGGGTCTCTCATGAAGCCAATGAGTGTGCCACATGCGGCGTTCGTTTCGCTAAACGAACATTATAGGGCCTGTTTAATTGACCCGTGGTGCAAACTGTGTACTAACAGGCTATACTACCCGGTGTTCTTAATTTAACGCTCCACTCAGGTAAGCACGCGGCATAACGACAATCGGTGTGTATGAAAATACATTGGGTCGAATATTACCCATTATTATATACCTATTTAAAATCTTAACAAAATACATGCTGTATACATCCGCCTCTCGTGTGATACGTCATCACACAAGCCACTCGACTAATACATACTCTTGGAACAACTGACTAGCATAATATTCCGTATATATTTTGGAACACATTTAAGGAATTATATTTTATGACCCTTTATATTGGGACAAGAAAAATTGTAATTATGTTTAAGTGTCCCAATTTGAATATACCGATGAAACCTTCTGGCCTTCCTAAGACGATATACAGTAATGTAAAAGGTGCATCAATAATCATTTTCATTACTTGAGCCTAAATGGCAGACGAAGCCGTCTCAGAGTTCAGAGTTGCCCAGACTCGATTTATTTATTGTGCTGAAAGTGATCATTACAGCTCGTCGCCTTGTTCTTGAAATAAACATAGTAGTTACACGAAAAATGCATTTTGCTCACTTACCACTTCGTGCCCTTTTGAATTGCAGATAGTGTTTTTGTTAATTTTGTCTGTATTCTGGCAATGATTATTGAAACATATTGTGCCTTGTGTTAATAATTTACTACGTTTTTTATTTTGTTATAGATTTTGTCTTCATTCATCATTAATTTTTATTTTAAATATGTTTCTTACTATAAGAATGTAAGTTCAGGTGCACACTACAATGTAAGGCATTCAAGATAAGTACCATAACACATTTATTTTATTGATAGTATTACAACAATATTCACTGTATACGGGCAGTTTGCTAAACAATTTAATCCATGTCAGTAGTACATGTAAGGTCCTTATTTTCAATTGCTCGATATACCATATATTTTTTAATGTGCACTAGCGAAATGTGTATGTAATGGCTTTAGTGTCCTTCTTAAAATCGGGAGAGTGTGCGTTCGAGTTCGAGGGTAAACTCTATCTGTACAAGAGACAAGTATATGTTCATTCCAGGAACGGACTAGACTATAACCCAAACAAAATTACGTTTTCGGTCTTTCGTTGGACATCAAAAAAAGCCATTTACCTCACAACGTCAACAAATAATAACACGAATGTAACACATATGATTATTATATTCACTATATAAAACAATATATATGTATTATAGTAATATCAATATTCATGAGTACACTGTAAAAATTACTATTGTTAATAATAAGTTATTTTATTATCTTAAAAAATAACTTTGAGTCATTTTTATACATGTATGCATGTGTATACTAAATGTTTTGCATATATAGAACAAAAACAAGTGAAAAGATACAAAAATATTTGACAAATGACGCTGATTGTCAGGTCGGTCTCTTTTTACCTGAATGAAGAGTATCCAGTAACTTTCTCTGTGATTCAAATATGCATCTACGCTTTGTCATGACAAACAAGACCTTGGCAATTTTCAAGTTGTTTCTTCGCAATGTCGTGATAGTTTATAAGATGAAACGCCAAGTCACAGTGGAATAAAACTGCTGCTATGTCTTCTTAACTTGCACATATATGTGCGATTTCCATGCACTCACCGTGTCCTGCTTACGTTCGATTCTTTTCAAATTACTCTCGTGACATGTTTTGTCACAGCATAAGCGATATTAATGCTTGCATGCAAAACAAAAATTAAAACAAATAGACCAGTCAATATGTGTTTTATAAACGTAAAGTTTTAAAGTAACGCAAATAGCGTTAAGTCACGGTTGTATGTTATGCTTTTTGGTGTCTGATTTTACGGAACTATGAAGTATTACGTTCAGCTTAATAACAACTGGAATTTTGGCACATACAATCCAATTAACGGGCAAATTGGATAGACATGTCCGATTATACATTAATACTTTTCAAACCATTAAGATTTAAATAATTTATTTGAAAATTCACTAATAAAATAAGGCTGCATGATGTAGTATGAGTATGGTTTTATTAAATAATGTCCCATAATGTGATATGGTCAAATTGCATAATGATTGTTATATTCATATAAACATGTTTGGAAGCATACAAGAGATGAGCAAACCGGTCTTAAAATTTGATTTTTAAACAAATAAACAAATAATCGGGTACATTTGAAATTAACAAATATATATCTAGATTTATTAACAACATGGGTACCAATTTTTAATAAACTATGCGCAAATAACGGAGAAACAAATTAAAACACATACACAACCAACAAGTACCGGAACAAGTCTGTTCTGTCAGAAAATACGTTGACGTCAATAACGTCGCAGCGGCTAAAGTCGCATAATCTTGATTTGTGTTACGGTGTTTCTTTGTCGATGTCTGTGTTATCATTTTCTGAAAGTATTCAAGATTTGCTTGTACCCATTTTCAGTGCTGCTGAATCCAACTGACAAACATATCTGTGTATCAGGTTTCATCGTAACACCCAACGTGGCGCAGAACAGTCCGTCAAATAGATCATTTGTATCTCGAGAAACTCGTGCTTTGTCGATCCACAACGATGAACCTTCTTTAATCTCAGTCGCAAAAACAATGGGCTAATCTCTGATTATTCTGCCCTGGATCTCTTCGCCTTCCTTCCGATGTCTTCTTCGTCAGCAATGACCCCCCTTTGCTTCACACAAAAGTCACTCAGAAGTCGAGGAAACCCGCACACAAGCTCATTATCTATCTGGTTCCTCGTATAATATCGTCCAACCAGTTCCGTATACTGCTTCGGCAATGTCCGTCTCAGATTTTCATTCACAACGTCACAAAATGATGTCACTAACGACGCTGTTGTACACATAATATTCGGTCAGCATCTGCGTTCATCATTTATGATCCTTAACCTTCCATCTTTGGATCGCCAATGTCACAACAAAACATTTTTTTTCATATTTTCGTAGTTATTTGTTGCAGATTTGTATACGAGTGCGCTGCGAAATAATGTACGCAACATTTCACAGCTGCGCTCATTTCTCATTATCACGGCATTCCCGTATTTTCACCAATACTGAGATTTGTCTTACAAAACACTCCGCTTCCGTAACCGTTAAACGTTATTAACGTCAAAGAAACTTAAAACTTTTAAATACGACGCCATTGAAGCAAGCTACATTTTTTCGCGCTCCGACTTAAAACGGAGATGTTCTTGTTTAGGTATACAATTTGGCATACAATTATCGGACTGCTCCGGGATGTGCAATGAGTAATTATAAGCGTAACAAAATTTGTGTGAGTAAATCAGTGTTGCCGACCGTTCATATATGCGTTTTATAGACTCTAATACATTTAGCTAAGATTTGGTAATGATTAAAAAGTTATTAATACATTCTACGAACCTTTGGATCATCCGTCGTGCATGTAATATTATAGCATCGATGTAACTTATTTTTATACTATTTATGGTTGGGTAAGAATATTTAGGCAAGGCTAAGCTGTTTATGTTATCCCACAAATGGTATGTCGAATATCATATGCCAACTTTAGCAAAATGTTACACCACTTCAATCCTTACTGTCTATATATATGGACAACGATTGATGACCGTAAGCGTTAACGTTTGTCTAAATAGCAAATAGTTTTTTTTAAAGAACATTGTTCATAACGAATTGGCAATAAACATTGGTCTAAAAATGAATTTTTAATAATGTATCTGTATACGTTATATCCAACAAATTGTAGTATTTTAAATCGATGGTGCGTAGATGTTAATAAATTCAACCGAAATAAATTATCTCGGGACATGTACTTATATTTGGCTTTAAAATAAGTATGTGTACTTTAATTTATTCAGGTATTGTAATAGTAATTAGCACAGGCGCTGAGCAAACATGGTTTTGCATACACATATCCAATCGTTTTCTTGGTAAACCATCTTGACAGTATTAATTGGTTTTTTATAATCGAAACACTAATTCGTCGTGATGAGAGATAATTATGTTAGAGATTGAAATTGTTATGGAAAAATTATGGAAAAATATGAGACGGCGGTACGTTTGTGCTTCTATTACTGGTATAAAAACCAATAAATAAATAATGAATGACATAACACGAATAAGAACACTTCCAGACTGCTGCTACTGGCCCTGTGCTTACCATTGATAAACTACAAGATGAAGATCAGTCTTAGCTGATATTGATCTTCCTGCTCAACTTCCTGCTCAGCGGAATATCAAACATATTTTATTTTCGAAATAACTTATATTTGATGAAATAATAGTATTAGTGTGCTATATTTTTATCAAAATCTCCATATCTGATGGCAAACGTACACCAATAGGAGTTCATACCAGTTGATAATACAAATTTGACCACAATTTATAATGACCA
The DNA here is from genome assembly GCA_027627225.1 of Congeria kusceri. Classification (NCBI taxonomy): domain Eukaryota; kingdom Metazoa; phylum Mollusca; class Bivalvia; order Myida; family Dreissenidae; genus Congeria; species Congeria kusceri. Next base: position 9,144,581 of record CM051033.1, on the reverse strand, counting down.
TGAGTTTTAGTGGAAATCCTTTTTGAGCCTGATCCTGAAATATCTTGCTCAAGTTCATCTTGAACCTGAAAATCAGGCTTAACTTGTTTTGTAATTACCGTGCATGGACTGCGCGACTAGAATCGACAATTTTATGTAAGTTGCAAGTGATGCGGGAAATTTATTTCTGGCAAACCTGTGCTCATTTTACGGATGATATTTTGCGAGAATATCTTTGATCATCATTCTAGGTCGTGCGTCTCTGTTGCTGTTACTCTTCATTAAAATGCAATTCGTCACACACCCTTATCAGGATAAATAGTGTGATGTATGTTACAGATTTTGGTGATGAAATATGATGATGCTTATATTTCTCTCAAACAGTTATAGCTTTTTGTTTCGCCTTCGCCTTGATATTGTGTTAATAGTTGATAAGTGTTGTTTCAATATATCAAGTTTGATTTTGCATTGTCATTTCTAGGCAATCACCACTCGTTTTAATACGTTTGGAACATTTGCACGAGTGATTATTTTTGTTAATAAATATTAAATAAAAAACAACCACGTGCAGTAACTACATAACAGTTACATTAAAACAGCACTACGTCCTTTACTATGTATAGTTCACTGATTCTCCTGCGTTCGTTATGAACAAACAAATGACTAAATTTGATTTGTTTACCATGTCAGAACGGCTTGACAAACAAACTCGCGTATAATTGCAATCACAAATCAGAATAATAATGTTTCGCTGTTATGAATACTAATCTATGTTGAAGGGGACAAGCTATATCAGAAATGAAATTAACCACTATATTCAAAAGCCGCAATGGTGCACATGTGTGGTGGCGATTGAACACATGAGTCATTGCTTATTAAAGGTACTTGTTCACAGAATTTCGTAGTTTTTATAACGGCAACCACTACAATAATGGGCTTATTACGTTGTTGTTGTATGAACTGTGATTTTCCACTTTTGAAGTTGTTATGTTGTTGTTGTTTTGATAAGTTTGTGGAATACGATATGAATGACATGTTTTATAAATCATGAAAACTATTAGTGTTCTTAGTTATCATTTAAGACTTTAAAAATGAATAATGCGTTCTGTCTAAGATACTTAAAATAGCCGGTGGCTCGGTGGCTGCTTATGACTTTTGAGTAGCGTACAGGTGTGTATTTTATCGCTATGTAAGTGATAACAGGTATAATAATAATAATTGTCCTTCAGTTCTTTTTATTTAACTGATATTTCCAGCGTTTTGTTTTGCAGTGTCATTCCGTTGACAACGCTTTGAATACATATAAAAAGATTTTAGCCTCTAGGTCAACACATTACAAACAACTTATGCAAACGTTGCACCAAATGCCAATATGTAACATCATATTCACATTTACATATATAACACCAATTATATAAATATCAATGTATTGTAAGTACAAATGATTGTTTAAACAATTGAATTGAAGTGCGATCCGACAACAAATTTAACTATCGTAGACATAAAGAGTGACAACTAACTAATAGTATGTATCCTTAGGTTTATTCGTTACCAAATTCAATAAGATTGTCAAAATATATCGTATGGGTTTAATGTCGCTGTTCAAATGCCACATGATTCTCACTTAAGTGATAGTAAATTTAATTGGAACTCAAAGAAACCTGGCATTCTGTATGGATGAAATGTTTACCATTTATAAACACACGCAAACCTTAAGATACAGTTTTGTCTTACTAACTGACAAATCGTGGCTGAGTTTTTAATGTTGTTTAAATGGCTGTAATCGTGTTAGGTATACATACAATTGCTATCAATTTACATAAATTTCATACAGAATCAGCATATTGCCGACATATATGTTGTTAATATACGGAGTAGACATAGACACGAACTAAACACAGCTAATATTTCTGTTCTAGAATGTACAGTCGGCAATGTGCTATTTATGTACGTAATGTAATTGATTTAAATGTATGAAATAATGTGGGTTGAAGCTTTCGTTCATATGATATTTCTCAATGACAGAATTAATTATTCTTTACAGTACAACTAAATTGAAAGTACACATCACCAATAAGCACCAGACTTTTGAACAAACGATCTGAAAAATGTTTGTTGTGTCTCTGTATGTTTGCTTTATCTGACCCGGCTGGTACTTTCTGTCATTGCATTTTACGGTTTACATTTAAGCATAGTTCAACGATCTATTTTATATTTTAAACAATATTCATAACCGTTTATTGATGGAATGACATCTAATTGTTTTCTCTCCACAATAATACTTCATAAGATGTATTCTGGGTTTTTATTTTTATTACAAGAGTTCAGATCCGATTTAACCGTTAACATCGTGTGTGGTAACTGCCGCTCGTCCAACTCTCTCGCGATGACAGCAATTTTACTTATCGGAACATAATTTGAAAATTAATGGGAAGGTTTCTAAAAGGCGTTGTAAATAGTAAACCTAGCGGGCTGGCAACATCGTAAAAATTTAGTTGCCAGATATTCATTATATACGTTGGTACACGTTCAGGCAGTAATGACATATAAACTGCCACAAGCATGTTCCAAATGAATGTTTAGTTTGTTTTACTCATATCGTATGTCATGTTGCACAGAATACTGATATAACGGAATACAATACGGTTGTTAACATCATTTTCTGCACAGTTAGAAATGTGATCATCACGTAATCGACCATGTACGTTTGTATTTGTATTTATGACGATAAACAACATTCAAACAGTAATGTATAAAACATATGGTTACAACTCACCACTCGATGATTCGTCTGTCATCCGATACATGCTGTGAATATGTTATGATAGTCGTCTTGTATTACGTACAGATCCATTAATATAACATCCTTAGTTAAGCTGAAACTGTTCCATTGAGCTCACGTGGCATTCATATGTATTGTATAACTTGCATTAAATCAAATATTCTCCTGATTAATTTTTGTTGCTCAGTATTAGTTTTTGTTCTTCTTTCTTCGACAGACTTATACATTTTCAACAAATCAGCGTCTTTAATTTCAAACAACTATACACTTACCAAACGTGTACTTCGCATTCAATATACTCGTAAAAGTACAGGACGATCTTATATTCTTACCCAATGATATATTTACAACGATAAAACACTAAGAACAATATAAGTTGAGGGTTTGTGTTAAATTTGTATGCGGTAATTAGCTCATGCACTGTGAAACGGACACAATTTATCGAAACATATATTTTACATTTTCATCTGTATTAACGCCGTTTGAAGCACATATCGTCCTTTGAACGCCAAAAGAGGCTATTAGCCTTCTTTGTCAATATACTGACGAAAGCTTCTGGCTTTCAAAAGACGATATTCAATAATGTAAAAGGTAAAACTCTATCTGTACAAGAGACAAGAACGTGTTCATGCCAGGAGCGGACTATACGATAACCCAACCCAAAATACGTTTTCGGTATTTCGTTGGACATCAAAGATAAACATTTACCTTACAACATCAACAAATAATAATGTAACATTCACGAATGTAACATATTTGATTATCATATAGTAATATCCATATATACACTGTTAAAATTACTAGTGTATTTACGAGTTATGTTTGAGTCACTTTTATGCATGTATGCATGTGTATACTAAATGTTTTGCATATATTTGGAGCAAATACTAGTGGGACGAAAAAAACATATTTAATGAATGATGCCGATTGGCATGTCGGTCTATCTTGACCGGAATGAAGAGTATGAAGAACATTTCTCTGTGATTTAATCATGTTACTACGCTTTGTCATGACAAACAAGACCTTGGCAGTTTTCAAGTTGTTTACTCGCAATACCGTGATAGTTTATAAGATACAACGCCAAGTCACAGTGGAAGAAACCTGTTGTTATTTCTTTTCAACTTGCAAATATATGTGCGCTTTTCAATCACTCACCGTGTCCTGCTTACGTTGTTAAATACTCGAGACATTTTGTGTCACAGAAGAAGCGATAAAAATGTTTGAATGCAAAACACACAAAAAAAACACTAAACGGTAGATATCTTTTTAAGGAACTTTTATTTTGCAAGTAACGCAATTAACGCTTATATCACCGTTGTATGTTATAATTTTTGCTGTATGAATTTGCAGAACTATGACGTAGGAAATTCAGCATAATAACTATTGGAATTTGGCACATACAATCTAATGAACGGGAAAATTGGAGAGACATGCCCGATGATACATAAATACTTTTCAAGTCATTGAGTTTTGACAATTTACGAATATGATAAGACTGTATTATACAGTGTGTTTATGGTTTTTACAAACCATGTCCTATAATGTGATATAAAAAGGTCAATTGTCAGAAGGGTTTGTTATATTCATATCAACATGTTTTGAGGCATACAGGGAATTACCAAACAGTTCGTAGCAATGGTGTTTAAACAACTAAAAAAATAATGGAGTACATTTGAATTTCACAAATATATATCTACATTTGTAACAACATGGGTGCCAATTGTTAACAAAAATATGCACAAATAACGCAGCAACAAACTAAAACACATACACAATCAACAGGACCCGAAGACGTCAGTTCTGTCAGAAAAAAAGTTGACGTCAATAACGCCGTAGCGGCTACATTAGCATAATCTTAATATAATATATGTTACGCTTTTAATGTCACCAACATTGAGAGAAGTCGTTAAAAGTAATTAACGTAAAGAAAGAACAACTTGTTACAATGACGTCGCACAAGCAAGCATGTGTACGGAGATCTTGTTGTTAAGGTATAAAATTGGGCATACAAATTCTCGGACTGCTCCGGGATGTGTAATGTGCTTATAAACAAGCGTTACAAAATTTGTTATACTAATCTAGTGTTGCCGACCGTTCATGTGTATACGTTTTATAGATTGTAATACATATAGAGAAGCTTTAAAAATGATTAAATAGTTATACATAAATTCTACGGACCTATTATCCGCCTTACACGTTATATTATCGCAACGATGTGATTTATTTTATACTATTTATGGTTGGGTAAGAATACCTACGCCGGGTTAAGTTGTTTACGTCATCCCAAAAAAAGGCTATTTCGAATATGAAATGCGAAACGTTAAACAATTTCAATCAGCTTACTGTATATATCAATGGACAATGATTGATGGCCGTAAGCATTAACGTTTGTCTAAATAGACATGTAGGTTTTTAAAAAATACCGTTTTTTATAAAGATTTGACAATATGCATTGGCATAGAAATGAATTGTTAATAATGTATCGGTATATGTTATATCCAACAATAGTAATATTTTTAATCGCGTGCGGATAAAGTTAATACGTTCAACCGAAATAAACTGCGGGATGTACTTATATTTGGCTTTAACAGAAGTATTTATACTTTACTTTAGCAGATATTTTCAAAATAATTAACACAAGCGCTGAGCACACATGGTTTTGTATACAAAAAATATATATTAATTGCTTTCTTGGAAAACCTTCGTGAAGATGTACTTGGTTTCTTAGAATCGAGACAACTAATTCATCGTGGTGCGATATAATTATGTTAGAGATGGAAATAGTAATGGAACAATATGAGACGGTTGTACGTTTGTGCTTACTGGTATAACAAACATTCACTAATGAAAGACATTACTCGAATAAGATTATAAAAACAGAGAAACAACTTCTTTTGTTTAATTTTAATTTCAATTTACTCAACGTTTTGGTTAAAGGCCTTCCTCAGGAGTAAGAATATAAGTAATAAACAAGGAAATGACTTCATTGTCACAATACGTCGTCGGCAACGTCAAAATATTGCACAACAATTGGAGTTAAAATTTAGAAACAAAACCAATATAATGAATATATAACATTATTTTAGCTTTTTTTATACATAAACATGTTTTTTTCCCTAATTAACTTACGTTTTAACATCAATCCTAACTATCCATCATTAATGCATGCAAATTAATATGTTTAACGGAACTCATGAGAATGTATAAAAAAAGAGATCCCCCCCTTCAAAGAAAAAAGTGTGTGTCATAGGATGTGTATACCACGAATAAGAACACTCCCAGACTGCTGCTACTGGACTGCACGACTAGAATCGACAGCTTTATGTAAGTTGCAAGTCATCGAGCTTTTATTTTTGGCAACGTACTTATCGCTTCAATATTTGTGTGTCGGGGGATTGTTTTTTTGAAGCCACTTAGTGTTTGGAAACAAATTACTTTTATTTATTTTACTGACTGCGTGTAATTTATTTCAGGCAAACCTGTGCTATTTTAACGGATAATATTTTGTGAGAATCTCTTTGATCATCATTTTAGGTCATGCATCTCTGTTGCTAAATATTGTGATGTCTGTTACAGATTGAGGTTATGAAATATGATGATATGTCTATCAAACAATTGTAACTTTTTGTTTTGCCTTGCTTCTATTGTAGTCAAGAACATTACGACAAAATAAATTCAACGGCGTATGTTAATAAGGGTTTCTTTTCTGGTGATGTCTCTGGAGATTCATTATATGTTTACTACACGCAAACTGTTGTCATTTTAGGCTAATGCAAATCAGCAATGGAAGTTTAATGAATAGCCCTTTAAGAATGTATGACCAGTAATTGTATTTAAATATAAACAACTGTTGTCTAATTTGTCAACTAAGCAATTATTCCACTTGCATAAATAGTCTTTACATTCTATATAAAAGATAATCTGAAAAAGACATCGTGATTGTCAATGAGAATTACCCAAATGAATTTACACATCTGTGAAATAAAATACAAGTTATGTTAAAACAATCAACGACAGACTATGAAAGGAACGTTGGTTAATTCATACGAATCCACGTACAAACGTTAACACTTTCAAATTCCAGGTTATCTTTACATATTTATCGGCAATATTCCGGTTACAGTTTGGTTTCATGTTAGGGGTATTTCATGGTTCACTACAAGGCCATATGGAATATTACTATGGCTATGCAATGATCAAGAACATATTTAATCGTATTTGTATTATGATCAAGACCCTACTTTGTCAATACAAAAATCAAACATGTGAGTTACAAGACCAAAAACGAAAAGTACAGTTCTATTCGCAAACTTATTTAATCATGTGATCAAACTTCTAATAATCATTTAAAATGCCAAAATATGGAGCAGACTATTCAGATCTTTTAGATGTTTTTTCTTAAATTTATATATGATTCTTAATTGACTTGTTTATACTTTCAGTTATGGTTAATAGGTTCAAACTTACTCATGTTATATCCTAGTGTATTAATTCAATCAAACATATAATGTAAACAGCGTTCACACTCATTAGTTTTGAAACTTCTGGGGATACGTGGTTGTGTTTAAAGGATTGTTAGCTATTTCAGTAATGCCCTTGTGATTGGCATATTATATTTGCCTGATCAGAAAACCGAGTATTATGGTTCCGACATGCTAGATTCATAATTAATCAGACTGATCTGTCAACACATATGAGCATTCCTTTTTCGCGTAAGTGGTTATTCTGTTTTCAAAAATGTATCGACAACATTTCAGTGTACCGGGTAAAATGTTTTATAGACTGATATTTTTAGAAAGTTTAGAAATATATTGTTTCAGTTGGTATATTTGTAAACCACATGTATCACTTACACAGCGTTTCAAATTCACTACCATGATTGTAAGACAGAATGGCCAAGTGTTTAGCGCGACAGTTTTTTGTAATACCGGCGGTCGTAAGTTCGAGTCCGGGAAAAGGCAAATTTTTTTTTTAGTTTCTGGCCATTTCAAAAATAACAAATACGTGTCACTTTGTACGAAATGACGAAATGTGTAATGCCTAATGTAAACCATTCAACAGTTGTTCTGCAACTATCGGAAATATACCTGTCGGCGGAAGTATATTAATAAGAATGCAGTCGAGATGTTTAAATGTAAACTATCCGTACGTTTTTTTTTTCAACATATGATAACTTATAATACTTATATCAACAAGTCAGATTTTTTCTGCACAATTATCTGACTGATCATACTTTCAGTGCGTTGTGCTAACAAATTAATTGTTAAAAATGAAATAATGCAATACATATAATTATATAAACATAAAGGTAAAAAGTGGTCATATGCATTATATTTGTGGCGTTCAGCTATCTAGGTTCATCCATGCACAATGATTGCTGCATTACCAACCTATAAATTGCTTAAACTACATCGTGCGATGTCAATGCCGCGGTTGGCAAGCCTCATAATTCACAAAGACAGTGTGCTATAATTATGTGAAAGTAATAGTGGTCATATGCATTATATTTGTGGCGTTCATCTATCTAGCTTCATCCATCCATAATGATTGCTGCATTACCAACCTATAAATTGCTTAATCTACATCGTGCGATGTAAACGCCGCGGTTGGCAAGCCCATAATACACAAAGACAGTGTGCTATAATTATGTGAACTTTATGTCCGCATATCATAAGTAAGAAAGCAACAAATAACAGCCTAGGATACCTTGTGTTACCATCTGACAGATTGTTACACAGTTACACAATTGTTATTGGCAATATTTTTTGTTATGTAATATGACCCCATCAGACCAGAGCACGTCCGTACTACGTTCTTCAAGTCTTTACCACGTCCGGATTTTTCGTATGGACGTGGTGAGAACGTGGCGAAAAGGCAAAACCAAAGGTTGATACCACGAATATACAAGGCCCCTTGTACGCTCGTATTACGACATAGCGGTCCTCCCTACGTCCTTACCACCCATATAACCACGATCGCACTACGTCCTGTCAGTCTCTAGTACGCTAATACTACGTATCTACCGTGTCCACCAGGCACACGCCTCGCAAGCAGCACGCTACTTCTACGTCCACTTGGTCAAAGAAATAACCGTAATCGCTCTGTCTTGTATTAGCCATATGTGGTGCCATGCAAAGGAAAGTTGACTGTTGTTTATATTCAGCCAGTCACGGACCCAGCAATCCTCGACCTCCGCCGCTGACGCCTCCTTCTGGTCAGCATAATAGAAGCAATTTGACATTCTTCCACGGTCTATTGTCCTTGGAGAAAAATATATGAAACATGGCATCCTTTTCACCCATCATTTCAGCATTGATGTATGAAGATATAATTATGTCCAAGCATTTATACTTTTCGAAAATACATTGGATTGACGCAGTACCGACACAGTGCTTACGTAGTAAATCCTGGGACATATTTGGCGCTAACCTAGCACTAACGCAGTACAAACTTTGAGAGCGTGGAAAGGACCTGCAACAGTCTTCGTAAGATCCTTGTGCGGACGCCACGTGGACGGGATGAGCGTGATACGGACGCATTACAAGCGTAGTGATAACGCAGCGAGAGCGCGACATGCACATCAACGACACGTCAGCGGCACAGCGCCACGCTCAACAATTCCTCGCTGCGTCCCTTGCTGTTCATCACTACGTCAATGCGGTTCCTACTACATTCCTCGCTGCGTCCCTTGCAGTTCATCACTACGTCAATGCGGTTCCTACTGCATTCCTCGCTGCGTCCCTTGCAGTTCATCACCACGTCAATGCGGTTCCTACTACATTCCTCGCTGCGTCCCTTGCAGTTCATCACTACGTCAATGCGGTTCCTACTACATTCCTCGCTGCGTCCCTTGCAGTTCATCACTACATCAATGTGGTTCCTACTACATTCCTCGCTGCGTCCCTTGCAGTTCATCACTACGTCAATGCGGTTCCTACTACATTCCTCGCTGCGTTCCTTGCAGTTCATCACTACGTCAATGCGGTTCCTACTACATGCCTCGCTGCGTCCATTGCAGTTCATCACTACGTCAATGCGGTTCCTACTACGCTTCCGACAGGTTCGTACTGCGTCCATGCTCCTTCCACGTCCTCACCGCGTAAGGTTTGAGCATGCTCAAAATCCGAGCACGTCCTCCACGTCCATCAATACCCTCCCAGGTCTCCACTACGTATCTTTCGGTTCGCACCACGTCCTAGCAAGTCCTGTCAGGACGTGGAAGACGTAGTAAGGACGTGCTACGGTGTAATGACACTATATAAAACAAATAAAGTTCGTTTAAAAATACGTCTTACAGCACACTTGTTAACACTTTGGCTTAGAAGAAATTGTTGGCATGTGTTCAAAGAATCATGTTCTGCACGTTTGTTGTCTATTAGAACGACTGGCATAAGATTCTTATGACCTCTTTTTGTATAGTAAAACTTATGTGGCTTACATGGACCTGTTCACCGATTGGCAAATTGACGACTTTCAATGTTTTTGTCATAGATCCCCCCTCCCAAAAATAAAATACGTTATATATAAGCAAGCAAAACAAAACTACTGAAATACAAATATATTTGAAATATAGTGTCCTTTATAAAAATAATCATTTGAAATGGATAACATTGTAAAGCTTTTGTTAAGCTTTTCGTTGGTATTTTGGGACACTCGTGTATCACTTACCTAGCGTTTTAAATGCACTAACATGTGTGTAAGGCATTTGTTAAATGTATTCTTTTTTCTTTATATAATTGTTTGTGTGAGCCCAACTGCTTTAGAGTTTGCAGATAATACATTACATGAAATTGTTGCAAATACGAAAACAAATATGTAAACAAGTCCCTTAAACATACTTATTTTAACAGTATTGATAACTGGTATTTATCGGTGGAGTGACATTTGGCCCATCTTCATACACTCTGGATTGCTATTGCAATAATTCAGTCAACCAGGATTTAACCGGCATCATTACGTGTGGTAAATTGTGCTCGTCCAACACCCCCGCGAAGCAATCTGACAGCCAAAGTTTGCAACATTTCTGAAAATGAATGAGAATGTGTACAAACATGACTTAGCTATAGTAGGAAACCTGACAGCTGTCAAACGCAATTACAACTTCATCAATTTCGTCAGCCTATATTTGCAGTTATTGGGAATTACACGATCCATCATTTCTTTCTCATGTCTTCACAACAACACGAGTGAGTTTTTGCAAGCGTAGATTGCTCATTAAAGCAACTTGAGGTGACGTAATTCATCCGAAACTGGGTCTATAAAATGAGATATTTGTACTTCAAATTCAATATACATGTATTCAATATATTCAATATATTTCCTGTTCTACATTGCAACGAAATTTTTCGACACACAAAATGTTCTTTAAATATTTATCCTGTATAAACTAATAAACGTTGTCATTGGTGTTTAGACTTTTGGCGGAAGCCAACGGTCTGTTGAGAGGGTAATTTCCAAAACATGCATCGCGGAAAGCTACTTCTTTTCTTTGCGGGCTACGAGTCAGTAAATCGAATCCTGAAAAGATCCTTCTTCAAAACATCAACAATTCACGAATGCTTTCTTAACTTTTTATTATTTAAGATAATTTATTACTGCTGTATTATAATGTGTATATCATGTGATATATTACAATTACAGTTTCTAAAAAAGTCAAATCATTAAAAAATGTACGTCAAATTAATTACTACCCAATTTTATTGATTTCTTGAATGTAACCGAAATATTCACCTCGGTGTCCTGGAATAAGGCCACTAAATTAATGCGCTACATCGGTTATTTTCGACTCGTTGTGAAAGTGTTATTTCTTGTTACCGATTCTTATACTGAATATTTTGGCTTGTTGCGTATTGACTTGTTAACTGGCATGTAAACAATTTCGTTTGCATAAGATGATTAGCTTGAACAATATTTGTTCGTTACTGACAAATAATTTGTTGTTACTTGCCGTATGTACTATTGAATAAGAAGCCATAATGTTAAGTTTAAAGCTCGGAAATTGAATTTTATTCAAACAAATGTTTCCTCTTAGAAACAATGCACTGATATTTCACATGATTTTAGTTTCTTTTGTCGCCAACAGTCTTTATTACTGTTGCATGTGAGAATCGGAATCGTAACGCTAATGCGTTATAGATTGTTGCATGTGCAAAATTCGAAAACATTTACCTGACACAGACTTTGATGCATGAATATATGAAGAAACCGTTACGATGCATACATTAGTTTCTGTACTATACTCGTGTTAAATTGATGAAAGATTATCCCACAGAAAATACTGTTGTGTACAATACCATACTGCAGATTATTGCGAAACATATGTTATTGTATTAGTAGTACATTTTTAAAGAGGTCTGACATTTAAATAAGTCATTTAGTTGTCATAAAATGGATGCACTTCTTACCATCATTTCAGTTACAGATGTATTATTGGCAATATATTACAGGCAGAGTTTGGTGATTTGGCTTTGTAACAATATGGTGAATATATTGCTGATTTATTTCATATTTGTCTGATGAATCAATTTTGTCTTCATAACTACAAATACAAATTTTCATTTAGTTGATCCGGTGATAAATAATAAATAAATGCAGAAATGTTCCGGAAAGAACCTTACGATAAATGGATGTACTGTATTACTCGCATTTACAGAAGTTATTAACTTATATTTGTATTACTCCATGTAACATCTTGTGCTTCCATCTTCAACCCACATATCCATGTATATCAGAGGAGCCTGTTTATGTCCAGACAATTTGTTTGTTGTTTCTTAAATTGCCAATATGTTTCATTCCTATTCACCATTTTATGCTGAGCGTGGACTTCTTTTACAAATTTCTGACAGTATATTTAATAGCAGAAACGATAAAATATGTTTTGAGTATAAAACAAAAATAATTACATAAAGAGACAAGCCTGTAAGATTTGAACCTTTTTCTTCAATACAGAGCTTGCAATGCAAAGTCGTTTGCTTATGCTTATTTGGAAATATGTCGTTTCAATCGTTAAAATATGTACATGTATTCAGCTTATTTAATGTATTACAAAGGACCATTCATATATTCAGATCAGCATTTTGGATGTATAGCACTATTACATCGCTTGTATCAGGCAATGTTAAACCCCCAGTCACACTGCAGCTAAGACAGGTATAAGACAGGTCTACGACTTAACATCCTGCCCCAGTCCTGCGTGTTGCTACGTAGTTTTGTCTTAAGTCAAAAAATCAGTCGTAACTTGTTATTGAACATGTTCAAAAACCTCCCGACTGGTGGCAAGATTCTTACATAGTATTGCGTGAACCTGCGTAGGACGTACGCCGTCGTATGTCATGTCCTGCGTCGTCTTGGAGAAATCTGACATCAGCGAAGTCGTACGTCGACGTGACATAGGTCCAACGTACACCTGCGTGAACGCGCGTGGTTATACGACAGTGCAAGACAGATCTCCTGCGACAACGTACGATGGACTTTGTTGTCCTACGTCGACTCAGTAATGTTTTAGGTCATGTATGACTGACTTACGACTACGCAGGATACCAACATATTATACTTAATTGCCGAAAAATATTCTTATAATGTCTGAAAAAACAATGCTTGGACTTTAATATTAAACTTGTCGCTGCCGCGCTATGTACAGATAGTCGTGTAGTTCAATAAACAAATCAGACATTTGATCGTATACTACTATCTACAGTTTCAAATAATCTTATATGGATACTAGTTACATATTTAGCGGAGCCTTACACCCTCCCAAAATAGAAGAAAATAATGCTATTATGTTTGCCATACCATCAAGGGTGCGTACATTACCATCAAAATGATCAATTGTTTTACATATTATTCAGTAATAAAACGACATTAATTATAACCAGTAAAGATTTCCTCGGCTAGGTTTGTATTACGCGTATGTAGAGTTTTCAATGCAATGTCCTATATATCTCTGTAAACTTTGTCGACATATTGTGGGAATCGGCCTTTTTTACTAGATACAATATTTCGTTTAAGCTCCGTTTTAATATTGTTGCCTAAAGCAATTGATGTAGACATAGTATTGCAATATCATGTTTCATAATCCTCTCTGTTTGGCTTCTCATGTTGCATAATGGCCAAACTGATAAGTCCAGATCCAGATATCATGTGACATCGTATCAAAGGGATAGGGTTATGGTCATTGCTTCACTGTGGCAGGAAAAGCTTCTGAACTAAATTGTACAACAAAATACAGAAACAATTAACATGAATATTTGTCCGCGCGATGTCGTACGTCTGAATACTGAATACAAGACAACTTAAGTCGACGCAGGTTGTAGAGCGTAGTCGTACTTAAGCACCAAACAACCACCTATGTCCACGTAAGATGACTTTTGTCGACCACGCAGGTCCTGCGTTCTTAACATACGACTACCGACGCCAACCTAAGACTGAATTGACCTACGTTTCTAAATACCACTTGCGTTGACGCAAGACCAGCGCAGGACCAACGCAGGACGTAGTAATGTTTTGTGTTTGTCTATCGGAGTCCTGCGACTTAGGCAAAGGCGTCAAAAATCTCAAGAGTCCTACGACACGAAAGTCCTAAGATTCAGTGTGACTGGGGCTTAAGCTGTTTATGTCATCTCACAAAGAACATGGCAAACAGTGAATGCCATTTTTAGCGTCTTGAAAAATACCGTGTTGTTGCTAAACATCATACACTATTCTATCCGCTTACTGACTGATGAATAATGATTGATGACTTTTAATATTAGCTTTGTTGTAATGAAAATGTTTAACCGTACAGTATTTATACCGAAGCGAAACTTCGCAGCCTGCCTGGCTGCCTGCCTGCCTCGCTGTCTGTGAAATTCGTGCGCTGTCTAACAGGAAGTTTGTTCATCTACCGTGGATATGAAATTAAATTCAACACATACGTTGTACTACATATGAGGCGTTTCGTGGGAAAACCAATGCATGTGCGTAAAGTGTCGTCCCGGATTAGCCTTGCAGTCCGCAAAGGCTAATCCGGGACGACACTTTCCGACTACAGTGTATTTTCTGTTTGGAAGAAACTTCCTTAAAACAGAAAATACCATAAAAGCGGAAAGAGTCGTCCCGGGACGACACTTTACACAGATGCGTTAAGCCCGGTTTACCCAAAAGACGCCTCATATATTGTTTGTTATTGTATGTGTTTAGCTTAATATATTTAGAAAGAGTGAGCAGCATTCCTGGGTAGAACCGGTATTTTCAGACTGATCTATTCGTTCCGATCTCTGTGTATGGATCGAACTCACGATATAGCGGTCACAATCCGGACATCATATCCATTTCACCACTGCAAATAGTATCAGCATTAATTACTTTCTATACAAAACATACTTATTCTTCTAAACAGAACAATAGCTCGTGCATGACACTATATATACCACAATACCTAAAAGTCATTTCCTATCTTGCATTCAACATTAATATATCTTTTTATAGCTCGTGCATAAAGGTACATATGTTCGACCGAAGTAAAATTAACTGAAAACTGTCTTAAAGGATCATTTTTCCTACTTAAATTTATTCACTTATGGTTAGAGAAGTGAACTCAAACTTATATTGGCAAAACCCCAATTTAAATTACATTCTTGGAAAACTTTCTTGAAAGCATGACCAGATTCCTTAAAAAAACTAATTTGTCTAGATGCGAAAACAATAATTTAAGCTGAGTACAAAGTTATTGAAAACCACAAGAAGGTTGCTCGATTGTGTTATCTGGTATTACAAACAGTCTAACATGACATGAGGAACCGCCCATGCTTCTGCCGCAAATTCCACAGCTAGAATAAAATAAAACTTCATAAAAGTTGAAAGAGATGGAACGTTTGTTTTTCGGTACCTTACATATCGCTATATTGTGTGATCGTTTTTGTTTTCATAAAATGTCTTATGTTTGGAAACAAGTAACTTCTAATTATTTTGCTGACTGCAGGAGTTTGGGTAAACATTTGCTTTACTTACAGATAATATGTTATGAGAAGCTCTTTGATCGCCATTCTAGGTCATGTGTCTCTGTTACTGATACATTTTTATACAAGCAATACATCACACACCCTTGCCATAATAAATGTATAATGTCTGTTACAGATTTTGGTGATGAAATATGATGATGCTTAAATGACTGTCAGATAATTATCGCCGTTTGTTTTGCATTGCTGCTGTTGTAGTCAGGAAACTTAAAATTTAACACATCCAAACTGTTGTCAATGAATAGACCTTTGAGTTGTGTATGTAATTGTGTCACCAAGTGTTTTCAAATATAAAAATATATTGTCTAATGTTTCAATGCAAACAAGTATATGGTGTACCTATGACTCTACATGTATGCTCTTGATCCTTTGTGTAAATCTCACAGTAAAATTGTAGTTAGTTGCTCTCACAAAACGGAAAAGAAATGTTTTTAACGCACATTAAAGTAGATTTTTAGGTCCACAAGCATGGACATTAAAAAAATTGTTTTTAAACAATAAACAATGGGGAACAAATATTACTTTTTATTCCTATTTATGGACTTATTGTCATGCCAATTAACGCAGATGGAATCAGTTCGCAGATGTAAACAAAATGGCAGTTCGCAGATGTAAACACAATGGACATAGTGGATGGTATTGTGCGTTGCGTGTTGAATGTTATAAGGAATAATACTTACCTTACTTGTCTCAGATAAAAGACCAGCGGATGTTAAAACCGCAGTCCATATAATATAATTTAATGCATCTTAAATTGGCATTAGTTCTAATGAATGTTAATGCCGTTTATTAGACTGAAACTGTTTCTTATTTAAGAATAGCATACAGAAACTATACGATAAAAAGTTACCAAAAACATTATTATTTTACCGATTTCCATGCGGTTTTTGTATTTGATCGGTAAGATGTTTATTGGAAACGATTTCTTCAACGTTTTATTTTATTAACAAAAAATGTATTTATGGACTGCTGCTTTAATAAGGTGATGTCTCTGGAATTCATTATTCTTATATTCTTGATAACTGTTCATTGATTGTTAATAAGATAATCATCAAGAACACTGGTTTATGTTTGCTATAAAAGTCCGAGTCAATAATGATCAATCCACATATTGACTACCAGTATATTTAGAAATGAACATTTTCCTGTTCTGAACATTTCTCCAGCGGCGTATTTTAAAGGGGTGCGTCAAAAAAAGTATATTCGTCTACTCCTTTGTTTCCGATTTGTCTGCATGAATGCATGTTTGTACTTTAGAGAACCACGATTATAGCTCAATCATGGATTCCTATTTCGATGGTTAAACATAGTATTAAGACAGACCTTGAACAGACAATATGCAGGACAGTTGTGGATGCCTAACAGGGATTCGCACCAAGTTGAGAATTGCAGATTCCACAATTGTATTATCATTTCATTTATTTCAGCAACATTCCAATAATTGTTTGGTCTCGTATAAAATGTATATATTTCATGATTTGCTGGTCATATGTAATGTTACTGTGGTAACATAATGAGCAAGTAGATATTTTACCGAATGTGTGCATCACGATTAAGACTTCATTGCCAATGCGAAATCAGACACAAGCAAAAACGATTACAGTTTAAGTCACAGACTTTCTTATTAAATCATATGAAAATGCCTAAATATGGATCAGACTATTCAGATTTGTTCTGATATTTATGTTTGATATACACGACTGTCTTCTTCGCCAAAGGTTCTTAATTGACCTGCTGCCACTTCCAGTGAAGGTTTATAGGTTCAAACTTACTTGTGTTATATTCCCTGAATATTAATTTAATCAAATATATGGTCTAAATATTATCAACATTCATTAGTTTTGATTCCTCTGGGGATACGTGGTCTGGGTTTATTAAGGATGATTATCTATTGCAGTAATGCCCTCGTGATTGGCTCATCAATCGTTTCTGATCTAGCGAACAGAGAATATTGAGTTACAGAATAGCTAGACTCATTACTAATCAGACCGATTTGTGAACATATTTAACATGTCATGTTCAAGAATGGGTTATTCAGGTTTCAGAAAAAACGTTCGTACAAAAGTTAGTGTACCGAGAGGGATTTATAGTTTGACTGCTGACAAATGTAAAAATTGCTTTCTCTTCCATGACCATGTACGCTGTGTGTCTAGATCATATTTTGTTCGTCGCAAAAATAGTTTCGGTGATGTTTATATCGTGTTTTTGTTGTTGTTGTTTTTTTCATTTGTATTTTATTTATTGTTTTCAACTTGTTTTTGTCAGTGGTATATGTTGGTTACTTTATCATCGGTAACTGCAACTCCAGGTTCTGAGATATTCAGAAAAGTTTCATGTTGTCGGCAACTTAAACAATACTTTGCAAAACATTGGAGCTCTGTCAGTGTTACTGGTCATTGAACAACACATGAAACTGTAAAAATGTCTCGAACTCAAACTCATGGCATAAGAGTCATAATATCAAGTAACAGATAAAAGCGCTCTCTGATAAGCTAAGCTTAAATAAGTGTATGTGATTTTCACAATTCATTTTCAAGGGTATTGTTGCATCATTGTTTCAATTCTCGTGCAATGTAGCCCACGTATACCGTAATACGCATTTACAGGTCCACTTTTCATTGCACAACATCGATTTCTGAAATTTTTAATTGTAATAAATATGGTTATTGTTTTTAATTGTTTTGGAAATACAAATAACTTCACATATTAATTGTTTTATACACAATATTTTAGAAAGCGATAATAGTTACAACAACAAAACTACAGTTTGTTTCGTAAAAGTGTTTTTTTTTTAATTAAAGTGCGAAAGTTTGTTCTTACAACAGTCTATATTGTGTGTCTTACTAGTATTCAGCATAATTCTATAAGAAAATGTGTAACATTGGATAAATGTTTCATTATGTTAGATAGTTAACCACGATAGTGACTTGATTTATTGTCTTCATTGTAAATTTCAGATCAAAATAAATGCAACACTACCGGTACGCTTTAAAGGGAGTGTGTCTACGAAAAGAGCCCAAAGGGGGCAACTCAAATATAAAATCTGAAATGTTTAAATTAATATTATAATGTTATTAATTAGTTAAATTCATATTAGCCTTGTTATTGGGCTGAAGAGAGCCTTATTGGCCAAAAGCCGTAGGCCGAAGGCCAATACGGCTGTCTGAAGCACAATAACAAGGCGAATATGAATTCAACTAATTAATTACAATTGTATTAATGAACTTTATAAAATTATGCAGCATATTTCAGTTTAATAGTACAAGTATCAAATCAGATGGTACAATGTTCGCGTTAAAACTTGGACGTCTGCTAACTGAATTTCCGGCACATAATATCTGCTAATCGTGAAAGTCGCAAAAGGTTTAACACCGCCAATCGATATACACTGTTATCCCGACCGTGTGTCGGCAAACCCGGGAGTGTTACGTGTAGGCCGAGCTAATCCTGAATCCTGATTGGCCGAATCTCATATTGGCCGCATTTTTCCATATTGGCCGAGTTTTTCCGTATTGGGCGAGATTTGAAATTTATTGACGCGGTTTACTTTGTGTCAAGCGATCAAACTTACCAGGTTCTCGTTTCATATTATAAAGTTAATTAATAATGGCATATAATAAAGGTTATACTTGTAAATGTCATGGGAAAAGGGTTTACGCATCTAAAAAAATAATCTTTTAAAAACGTGCGTCATGTTTGTTTGGCCCTTTTCTTGTTTACATTTTGTCTTCAGAATCTTGAATAACCATAGTATGCACATGTATTTTAACTAGTCAGAAAAACGCGGATGGTAAGATCACTGTCAATTGTCAATCTTTGCTTTCTTTTGTTCAGGATATATGTCACAAATCTCTTAATGTAGTAAAGTAGTCATACTTTTTTTATTGTATACGCTTTTGCTAATTTCCATAAAATACTAGTAGAAAACTTAACATTGCTGTAGGAGATCCCTTTTTGTAGACATAGTTCCTGTAAACATGCCTTTTTATATTGTGTTCATTATATTCACATTCGGCAAATCAGTGTTTACAACCGTTGAAACCAGAATGCAACCAACACCAAGCATTTGCTTTTCTGATTACCAGAAAACAGGCATTGGCCATAGTTCCCATAAATATAGTCAATATTTTTATTTGACCAATTGCCATAACATTGATTTAATAAAATGCTTGAGCTAGTCATTCATACGAACATATCATACTAAATACTATTCAAATAGACATGATATTTTCAAAGAATGAAAAATGATATTTGACTGATTTGGAGAGATGAGGTTATTTCAGTAATTCCCTCGTGTTTGTCGTGCAGTTTATACAGTATGATACCGCACTCCGTGAATGACATTCCAAACAAATAGTATTATGTTCCGCATCTGTCACAGTTCCCCACCATGCATTATTAATGATGCATATTTGTGGACGCCTTTAAGTATTCAAATAACAAAATTTCCTCACGGTCACACAATGATTGTGAATGCCTTATGCGTGGTATCAATAAAGAATGCGGTTATTGCACCAACAAACCGTTGCACAAACAGAATCCATCCTATTTTGGTTCAAGGCATTTGTATTTATCATGCTTGCCAATGTTTATGGCGCTATATGTATGATATTACACACCGAAACAAATACACACATTAAAAAATGTTTTGTGTGTAAACACCGCGGTTAGTACACCAGCAAACATGCGCTCACACAAACACCATCCTAGGTATCTGTGATCACCATGTTCGCATGTGTGTTTGAGGCGCTGTAATTGTATTTGTATTTAAAACAAACAGATACATTATATAAATGTCTTATGTGAAAAACACCGCGGTTATAACGCCAGCAAACATGTACTCACCGAATCGCCATCCTACGTATATGTGTACAATTGTTTATGACAAACAAACACATACATGGATGTATTGTGTGCAAACACCGCGGTTATTGCACCAGCAAAACACACAAACATACAAACGCCATTCTAGGTTTATGTGATAGCCATGTTTGCAAGTGTTTTATGGATACCACACGCAATTCAGAAGCTAATTTCTGACTCAGAGTTCAATGCTTCTTACAAACTGCTGTATTTACGGACCATTGTCATTATTGTATATGTTTGTTTGTTGTTTATGTTTGATTTTTTTTTTCATATGTTTATTACGTTCTACTATTCTATACGTGCACTGTTTACAAAGACAATAGGGCACTTGCATTACATATATGCAGTGACAGATGGCGGGACGAAAAACTCCATACTTAGGAAATGAAATGACTTTATCGGGCAAGATACAGTTTGTGAGAAACCATTATTTTGTTAACCCTTGTCAAACAATGAAATTCAGGACATGTCATGAGACACTCAATTTCACATTAAGGACTAATATTGAGTGACTGATTACGAACAAAACGTTATAAACTCTAATTAATAATAACAAAATACAACGGTTATAAAAATATGAAAGGGTTCTAAATAATATAATTCAGGGACAGGTTTATGACCTTTGATGACAACATACGGCCAATCCGTGGACGGCTGACCTGATAGTATTGCATGTTTTGTTGTAAAAAAAATATTGTAACTACAAATTGCATAGTCAATTATTTTCTTATTATTAATAAATAAAGTATGTCATATGATACATTATGTTCATTTCTGTTATAATTCGGTTAGTGATTGTTTTAGTGCCTTATATCATTTTCCGAAATAATTGCTTATGCTACTTGTATTGCATTGAGTATTTCACAGTGTTCTGACTTATTGCACCACGTACAACAGTTGAGAATTGCAAATTACACAATTTCCGTTTTTTCAGCAACATTAGTGTTTGGTAATGTTTTAAAAGGTATGCATTTCATCATTCGCAGGTCATAGGTACTATTACTATGGTAACACGATAAGCAAGTAAATACTTAACCTAATTTTCGCCAATGACTACATAAATTCAGACACAACCAAAAACGAAAAATGTACAGTTTAAGTCACATACTTATTATATCATGTGATCAAACCTCTTGTAGTAATTTACAATGTTAAAAAATGGATAAGACTGTTCGAATTTGTTCTGAGATTTCTGTTTGATATTGACGACTGTCTTCTTCACCAAGGGTTCTTACTTGACTTGCTGCCACGTCCAGTGAGGGTTTTTAGGTTTACATGTTTTTCTGTATTAATAATTGTAACTACACATTTCGTAGACACTTATTTTCTTATTATACATTATGTTGTTTTTTTTGTAATAATTCTGTTAATGACTGTTTTATAAGTGCCATATATCGTTTTCCGAAATACGTATTATGCTAATTGCATGACATCGTGCAATTTACAGTGTTCTGACTAATAAAAAGATTTTTTCACATCTTCTTTATTCCATGTGGTTTTGTATAGTGTTGTAGCATTATGACACCTATGTCTTGCTCTTTGTCATGACGGAATGAATATAAATAAATTAAACCACAATATCATGTAGCGCAATGAGTTCTACTGGAACCGTGTACTGAGCTCTTGTTTTGGTGTTTGATATTATTGAACCACAAGTTTTCGGTACCTTAAAGTGGCATTTGACTTTCAAGATGATGGTCTTTTAACTGAGCGACATGTTATTTGACAATTATCAAGGTCGTTCTACTTGAGGCAAAACAATGATATCTTCAACTTTATGTCTAAGAATAAACTTAGTCTAAATTTTATCTACAGAACAATGGCCTATCGAGATTATTATTTGATTTTATTTGGTTGTTTATATTCGCATTAATTTTCTCATTAAAGCTGACAACGATTATGAATACTAAATTTGTGTATATTATATGTGCAATATACAAAGAAAGCAATGCCAAATTGCACAAACACAACCTGTTTTGGACGCAACTCGTTGAGTACGAATTTGCTTTGATTGTTTGCATTCCACAAATTTTTGTAGAGGCTACTCAACACGTTGTTTAGATAATGTATTAGAACGTTGTGCATGTTTTTTTTTGGCTCGATAACTTTTATAATGTTCTTACTACGCTCACTTTAGCTACAAGTATTTGACAACAAGAATACTATGCCATCAACGTACTATATTCAGAATCATAGTTCATTTACAAATGTAATGTAGGACTACAGCTTGAAACATTCACACCTTTTTCTAAGTTTTAATTACTCAGATTTCGTTAAATTGTATTCATATTTCATAAATACGGCAACAGTTCTCTTGAGTATTATTCCCACAATAAAAATTGTATCAGTAAATTGCATTTTGATAACTACATGATCATCACTATGTACGCAAGAGGATAAAAAGAGAGGCAATGATCTGAGGATAGTGTGATATTTCGGTAATCCCCACGAGATAGTCAGGTAATGACAATTTCGGCAACATCAAAGGTGATCGTGCAATGCTTATAATATGACATCGCACTCTTATAATGACCGACTAAACAAATAGTGTCATGTTCACTTTTGTCACAATCCAAACGTGTGTTCTTAACGGTAACCAGTTGTCAACATATTTAATCATGTTGTTACATGTTTATTTCCATATTGTAACACAAGTATATTCAATATTTATTCTCGAACAAATCGTTTTTATAATATTTTATTGGTTCAGACCAATATTACTGCATGTTTAATATCCATATTAGTTTCCCATTTAATTGTGATTTCAGTGCCCACAACGGATGTGCTCGATTAGAAATAGTAAATATTTGCATATAATGTGTCATACCAAGGACAACAATGCCAAATGCATCAACAACACAAACGTTTTGTACGCAAGTCGTTGAGTAAATTTTTTTATAGTTTGCTTTCCACGAAATTTTTTGTAGTATGTTCAATATACAATGTGTTAAAACTTTATAAAAGTTGTATAATGCACGTATTGTTTCCTACGGTATTTGGCCACAAACATGACATGCTTTCAACAAACTAGCTATGATTTCATACTACTGTGTAAGTGTATTGAGTGAAAACAAATTGAACCCTACGTATTTGTCCTAGTTGTAATTCTGTTTTAAGTCTATTCTTATTCCATAAATGCGGTAATGGTTCTCACCTGTATTAATCCCATAATACTTTAGTATTAATTTTATAAATTGTATTAAGTAGATTCCAACCTGTACTGGTCCCTTAACATCAGATTAATAAATTGCATTTTGTCGATGATAACTACGTAATAAACACGATTTTAATACACCAGAGCAAAATGTGGAAGCAATAATCTGAATTCATTATGGATACTGTGATATTTAATTAATCCCTGCGAGATCGTCACGCAACGGTTATTTCGGTAAATATCCAATGCTTATAATATGATATCGCACTCTGCCAATGATCGACGAAACAAATAGTGGCATGTTCACTTTTGTCACAATCCAGTCATGGGCACTGTAAACATATTTTAATCATAATGTCATAGAACTAATGCAAGAACACATACGGGTTAACTACTGTGTAGGCATATGTTGGTTTTAATACTGTAAAACAAGTACATTTAATAATGATAATCGAATACAATGTTGGAATATCATAATTTATGTAAATCTTTCTTTTCAGGGGCATAACTAGGCATACCCCTATACACATGTGCTTATAAATCGAAACGATTACTTTGTCGAAGATAGTGCTACTAATAGATACTACAAACAAGAAATGTCTTTAAAAAAAGACAATCGGCGTTGAAATTAATATTGAGATGTCATTTAAAAATTACCTAAATAGACGGCCAAGATGATCGGTTGCGTGACTTCTCAGACCCAAGATTTTTTGGTCCCCACCAATATTAGGAGACTTATTGGACCCCTGATTTTTCGGACATTATAAGAAAACTTCTCGGACCCAAAAGTTAATCTGAGATAATTTATTTAATTAAAAATTAAATAAAATTATCATTAATATCTATGCCGTAAATAAACCAATAATACAGCTCCGTGTTTCCACCAGTGATATATGAAAAACCAAAATAATTTAGGTTAACACAATTGTTAACTGAATTTTTCAAGCCAATTTAACGAACTAAGAATGAAAAAAAAATAATTTCGGGAACGAATTAAAATTATTATGTATCAGACGAGTCTATATAGTAATTTATAGTACCGGTAATATACCATTCATGTTAGTTATCTAATATAATAACGATTTGAAGTTAAATAAGCAGTTATACTGTGTATCCCAATAAAAAGCAATAGTCAGGGAACATTCAGCGATTTTTGAAATGTTAAGACTTTATTTTTGATAACGCAAACATAAAAATTCATTAGACTATGACGATTTTAAATTATATCAGTAGATATATGATATATCAAGGGTTCCTGTGTATAACAAGTATTGCAAATTGTGTATTCATGCTACACGAATAACAATTCGACGTATTCCGAATCTTCTTTCATAACACTTTATCTATAGAAAATGTAGCATCTTTTTACAGATTAAATAACATCTACTGGAGAAGTTGATAGAAAGATGCAATTATAAATAATCGTTAATAAATCGTAAGCACAATTTTAATTCAAATTATCAGTAAGTTTATAAATATCAATTCCCCATTAATTGAAATTTGTAGGTTTCTGATTCTCTGAACGCTATTATTGATGCATGTACGAGTATATTAACACAGCTATAAAACGGTTGATAGCTACGCGCGCTATTTTTAGAATGACCCGACTGTTTCTGGAATGTGATGAACTCGCTAGAATCAATGGGCTACATGGAACGGCAACTCTGTGAATGACATTTATGAATGGGAACATTGCACAATTGCTATTTATAGAGCGTACCGCTTATATTAATGTAGCCTAAACAAATAGTTATTTCGTTACGTGAATAAATATAGCATTATGTTTATGGCATACAATGAGAAAATACGTTCATAATAAGCCTCAGTTCTAGAGTATATGTCGAGGATATGTTTATAACTTCATTTTATGTAAATGTTTAATCCCCAAAAGCATGCAGCAGTTATTGGTATACCTTAAGCCATTGTTTGAAGTTTGCATTCCCTAAAATTAGAAAATTTGCCCAGTTCTATTGGCATTCAATTTTCCCGCTGCGTAACTATCGCAAGAAATCTAGGTCAAAAGTGATCTTAGACAGCAACGCCGAAAAACAACAACATTATAACCCGACACCGTAAGAAGGTTTTAAGTCGTATATCATATGCACTATTGTTTACCTTGTCCTGCGAGCCGTTCTTGAGCTGTCAGCTCGTTGTTGCTCAATCTCGAACACAAATTCATTGCTCACTATGTGATAAACATTAGTCCTGCGTAGGATGGTAGTGTAGCCTACTTAGAGGTTTTCATGTGTCAAAAATCTCGATTTTATTTTCTTTACACTTCCAGTCTTTATTTAGATTGCTTTTAAAGCTGTTAACTGAGGTGGCTGATACAGTGTTACTAGATAAGGAAATCAAGTCATTCATAATCCTATTACAGAAGCGATTCTGACCATATCTGCTGCTGACAATATGTTTTGATAATTTTAAGTAATGACCCCGAGTTACTGTATTGTCCGAAACTTTCAGGCTTTTTACGTTCACTTCTTCATACTCCTTGAGAATCTTAAAAACTTGTATCATTTCGGCTCTTTCCCGTCTGTATAAAAGTGTAGGTAATCCTAATTGTTTAAGTCTTTCTTTATAGTCAAGACTCTTCAAACTAGGGACAATTGTTGTTGCCCTCCTTTGGACTTGTTCAATGCTTATAATCTCTCGCTTGTAAGTCGGTGACCACACTACAGAGGCATATTCTAGATGGGGCACAAAAAGGCCTTATATGTCGGGGGGGGGGGGGGGAATGAAATTGTCATATTGGTAAAAGTGTTCCTGATCATCCCAAAGGCTTGGTTGGTTTTCTTTACTTGTTTTAGGCGATATGGACATCAAACTTTTACTCCTTGTCGAATGTGACACCCCGGTCTTTTTTACTGTCAACGTTTTCAATTTCAGTTCAACCATTTTGATCCCTCATGACGTAAGAATGTTTAGGGTTCGACTTCCCAATATGGAGACATTTGCATAAACTTGCGTTGAATCTAAGCTGCCAGTTGTTCAAGGTCAGATTGAAGGCTGACATTGTCAGAACTGTTAAAAATAGGTCTGAATATCTTTGTTTCATCCGCAAAAAGTTTAGTTATATTCTCAACACAATCGGGGAGATCATTTATGAAAAGTAAAAACAATGTAAGCCCTAATACACTGCACTGAAGGATCCAGCTCTTTACAGGGGCCCATGTAGACTTCGCCGTGCCAATCTTGACTTGTTGCTGGCGATTACTAAGGAATGCTGCAATCCAGCTGTGAACAGTTCCCCGTATTCCATACGCATGTAGTTTCTGTAGCAGCCTTTGTTTGGCACAGTGTCGAACGCCTTTTCTAAATCCAAATATATGAAATCTAAGTTGTTCCCCTTCTCCAAGATGTCTGACCAGTAGTCGACTACTTCGATAAGTTGCGTAACACAAGAACGTTTGGGTCTGAAACCATGTTGGTGTGTACTAAATACGTTATTAGAAGACATATGGTTCATTATGTAGTCTCTTATGATAAATTACATAACATTGCACACTATAACAGTTAAGCTCGCTGGTTTATAGTTACTAAACAAATGTTTATTCCCCGTTTTAAAGATTGGTGACACTAAGGCATTTTCTCCACATATCTGGCAATGATCCAGTATTTAATGACAGGTTTAGCAATTCCGCAATGGGTTCACACAATTGTTCGCTGCATCCTTTGAATAGTAAGGGGTGAATCGAATCGAGCCCTGGGGTCTTTGAAGTTTTTAGAAGTGTTTTACTTCTTTTTAACAATATCTTTGTCAATTGAAATAGCGTCTAATATTGATGTGAAGGGTCTGTCGTGAAATTATGGAGTATAACTCAAGTTTTCTTCTGTAAAAACACTAGCAAAAATATGATTTCAAAAGTTCCGCCTTCTGTATGTCTGAAGATAATAAAGGACCGTCTTCCGCCTCAAGGTCCTTTATTCCACACTTTGTTTTTGACTGGTTTCTGACATAGCTCCAGAATGATTTAATATCAGTTTTAATGTTACTGGCAATTTCTTGTTCAAAGTTCATCATCGCAGAACGACATGCCCTGGTTGCTTTATTACGTTTCTCTGCAGCTTATAATTGTGTTTATTTTTACACGTGGAGTAAGTTTTCCAAGCACTATCAGGTTGATAGTAGCGTGCAATTGTGTGTATACGTCCCTGTCATTTTAAAGTACATGTACCTAATTGCTGCATCAATATGTAAATAGTAAATTAAATATTGCATAATGAACAACAAAGAATAGTATAAATAAGACTGTAACTTTACTGTGTACTGTAATTGCCCGTCGAACCTGTCAACTCAAAAGTTGACCGTTTCGAATAGAACCGTTATGTCCCAAACATATTACATATAATCCGGATGTAAAAAAAATCCTACAGAAATTGTTTCGTTGATAAATCTTTACGTTCAAAATACTGTGTGGATCAAATATAAATAAACGCATCTCCAAATTCTCTTTTTGTTGCGATACATATGGGATATTTTATGGTAACTGCCATAAGAATGTGTTAAATCTAACCTTTGAATGATATTTTATTTTTATGTGACAATAATATCGGCCAGGGTAAAATTTATTATGTGTCTCAAATATTTAACTCACAATCATGACACATACAGAAGTTACATAGCGAAGATAAGATGCTAAATTGACTATGCAATGAACAGTACTCATATAAATTTGAGGTCTGTAGGCTAATGATTGCCTTTAAGTCACTATCAACAGCCTTGCTGTTGCCACTGTTCGGTGAGCCTTAAGCTACACAGTTAATGTCCGTCTCTCTTGCAGACGACCCGGGCTCAACCTGCTGCAAACACTGAGGACATCATTTTACCATGTTGTTACCATGTTGTTGTCGTTGTTAAGTATCTGGCCCTCCAGCGTTGGAGAACTGGTTTAAAACCATATGTTTCTAAGTAAAATCCAGTGTCTTCACAATACCACCACCGCAGTATTTTATATATATACACAAATATTTACGCCCTTTTAATAGTTTCTGGATAGTGCTCGTATTTATCAATTTACTCAGTTCTTATAGGCACTTAACACACAGTATCTATTTACTCGGCTCTTATAAGTATCTTTACCCTCGGAATAAGGTCAGTGTTTTTTATCCTTATCTGATGAAAATTACGCTAGCTAGTCATGCCCTGCTGGGCCTCAGCAGTTTGCAAATGGGAATGTCTGTTGATGTATAATTAATACAGGAGTCTCTTAGAATGAAAATCTATTTTTACAAGATTTTGAAGTTGCTTTAGGCTGAGAATAGTAGTGCCATTTATAATTTTTATAATTTGTGGCATCGAGAATATATTGTAATTAATCTAACATGCTCAATGTATGCCAGTCAAGTTTTTTTTTAAGATTCTTCATGTTCTGCCCCATAAAAAAACAACAACTCAGAATCCATCAGTCAAGTCTAATTATTTTAACTAAATAAATAGTTCAACTGAAAACTTGTTAATTACTGAGAAAACACTTTGTTTTGAAAGTTATCTTCAAAATTATAGCTTACACTAATATGTCTTATACATTTCACATTCCACAGTGATGTCAAGTCAAGGAGCAGAAGGCTGGGATGGGAACGAAGAAGGTCATCAGGCTGGAGGTCACCACCATGGTAACCAATGGCACAGAGGTCATAGAAACTACCACAGGGGCCGAAATAGGGAAGCAGACAGGTCTGTTTTTAAATTTGAGAATTTGTGGTGGATGCATACAGTCAGCATTATTGGCACACTTATTAAATGCAACGTTGTCTTGTATTAAAGTCATTAGGTGTTTTATACCAATGCCCAGTCCAAATAAGAAGTTCATTTTTGTAAGATGTGGTAGTGTTATTAATTTGACACATTACAATCAAAGAAGAACATTGCACCATCTTGTGGAAAAATGTCTAGATGGTATTTAGAGAGCAACTATAATCTATATATACGTTTTTGACGTGCGTCAAATGGCTTTCTCCAATGGCTTTCTATTGTTATTAAGAAACTTGCTCAAACCCAAGAGTATTGCTTGATCAAGTCGCAAAATCTCCAGAAGATTCAGTCTATGAAAAAAAATTACAACATTTTAAATGTGCTTGCCTGATAGACAGTTTGCTTGATGATATCAGTTCTTCGGTGTGGCATTGCATGTCTTTATCTTCAGAGACCGAAAAAATAACAGATGGGGCACAGCTGAGGGAGACAACTCTGATAGACCTCGTGGCTCGGCAAGGGGTCGCGGGGGTCGAGGTAGAGGGGGCCGGCCCCCAGGTCTAAGGGGCAAGGATATAGGCTTTTACTATGCCAAGCTGTCAAAAGAGAAAGCTGAGCAAAAGATGAAGGATCAGGTAGGTGCTCTGGGTTACGTACTAGTCTAACGTAGACTTTATATTGAATATCATTGATTTTATGTTGTATAATTATTAAACTGACCTTTTTGAACATACATTTTACATGATTATGAATACATGTAATTTACTTCTGTTTTCTTGCATTGGTTATGACAAAGTCTGCAGCTGTACTGCTTGTCAGTAATTCGTAATGGAGGATGCATGATGAACACCTGGTCCCAATTACACCAGCAAACTTAGAAATAGAGATACATAGTTAGTGCAAACATTGGAAAAGTTGTTCCTGTAAGGCTTTGAAAATCAGTATAGAGCAACCCTTCTCGAAAAAGTGTATTTAATACGCATTTAATGCATATTAAATGCTGCGGTATTGGCACCATATTTTTTCTGCGTTAAATGCGCATTAAATACACTTTTAGTACACTAAGTGTACTTTTACTGTACTTTTTCTGCCAAATACCATAAGTGTATTACTGCACTACAAAATACACTTAAAATACACTTTAAATACACCTAAGTGTATTTTTGGAAGATACAGTGTATTTTTTAAGGAGAAAAACACACTTTTGATGCAGGAAAAATGCTGAAAAAAATAACCTTTATTTCTGAAATAAGTGTATTTTTTCTGCATTTTTAAGTGTATTAAATGCGTATAAAACATAGAAAAAATACAGTGCCAATACCGCAGCGTTTAAGAAGCATTAAATGTGTATTAAATAATATTATTCAAGAAGGAAAGCATTGGGGGATGGGGGGGGGTGTATGCGATAAAAAAAATGTTACATTTATCCAAACTCCATTGATACCATTACCATTTTCAAGATTATTAATGCTTTTCACAGAGAGCTGCAGTGACCTTGCAGGGAGATCAGAAAAGGGCCATAACCAGTCTGCTCCATGATATCCAGTCCAGTAGGGAGTGCCCCGCTCAGCCTGATAGATACACTGAGGAAAGCGATGATGATGATGACGGGTAACTTTTATATGTGCACCTTAGACATAAATAGATTACAATGATCGGCAAAAATACGCTCTCATCTCTTAAAAGAATGCTTCAACCTCCAACAAAATGCGTCTCATTACCACATAATCCTCTTATCTCCTGAACTTCTCTCCAAACTTGCTTTCATCTCCACAATATTGCTTTGCTACGTAACCATCTGAGCACAACCCTACTAGGTTTTCTGCTGGTGAGATATCTGCCAGCCAGCAGGGTCTTCCCCAGGTAAAGTAAGACATTCAATTAGTTTGACAGAGTTTTCTTTCCATTGCAATGGCAACTGATATACATGTATCTAGAATGATTTATTGAATAAAAAAAAAGATTAATATTATAATAAAAAGTACCTATTAGGATGTTATTTAAAACTGTTATTAGAAACTTCCCTAAAACAAAAAGAAGGCCATGGTATTTGGCAATCGAAAGAATGTCTGTATGGTCATTACAGAGCAACTGTGTACAGACACCGCAAAATGTGTCAGCCACGTCTGAAAATATCTGACAAATCCAAAGCACTTGCTTTTGCCAGACATTTTGTCCAACATAATTTTTTAAAGTTCTACTCATTTCACAGTGTGCGTCTGACTTTCAGTCTGGTTGTCTGACATAATAATGAAGGCTGTCAGAAATGTGTCTGCTGAGCACCTCTTTAAGTTTCACGATGTCTGTATGTACACAGTGTACATACTGTCACTTAGGGGGATATGCTTTATCTCCATTGCCTTGCTGTTGTTAATTATTAAGAAACTCAGTGGTCTAAATTAGCGCAAGCCCATAAGCCATGCATTGGTAAAGTTTTAATGGGGTTTGCTCAGATTCTTAGTTTTATATACCGGTAGGTGGGCTTGTAACATGTTCTTGCTATCAAGTAATAAGGTAATAATTTTGGCTTGCACTGCCAAAAGGGAATGTACACAAAACCAAGACAGTTTTGACTGTTTCAAGCATTGCTGGATCAAGTCAAGTTGCAGGTTTTTATTAGGCTCAAAAACAAGCAGATGCGTTCAGCCTTGTGGCATGTGTTTTTAGCTCACCTGAGCACAAAATGCTCAGTGAGCTATTAGTATAGGGGACCTCTCCGTCAATCGTCCGTTGACCTTCAACAATTTGGACCATCATCGCGATAAAGACTACATTTTTTATTTAATATTGACCTGCACAGTTTGTGTTTGACCATAAAATCTTGGTTGTTATTGATAATTGGCCAAATCGGACCAGAAAGCTTAGAGTTATGCCCCTTGTTTGTGGGAAGAAATGCAAAAAATGCCTTTTTTGTTTTAAGAGACTTTATTTTTCTTCCAATATTGACCAAACTTCCACAGTTTGTGTATTATCAAAAGATCACAGCAGAATCCATCAATGGGCCACAAAAAAACAGAGTTATGCCCCCTTTTTTGTTGAAAAACTTGGCAAAATTGGTCTTTTTGTTCATAGAGACTTAATTTTTCTTCCAATCTTGACAAAACTTCCACAATTTGTGTGTGACCAAAAGATTTCAGCATAAGCCCAAAATGGGTAAGGTTAGGTCACAAACACTGGAGTTATGTGTTTGGAAAAAAAAGGCAAAATTTGCCTTTTTTGTTCATAGAGACTTTATTTTTCTTCCAATCTTGACCAAACTTCAAGAGTTTGTATGCGATCATATGATCCCAGCAGAAGCCAACAATTGGCCAGATTGGGCCACAAATATCGGAGTGATGGCCCCTTTGTAAGTGGAAAAAAATGCAAAAATTGCCTTTTTGTGCGTGAAGATTTCATTTTTCATTCAATCTTGACCAAACTTCCACAGGTTTTGTATGGCCATAAGATCTCAGCACAAGCAGCAAATGAGACAGATCAGGCCATGAACACTGGAGTTTTTTCCCTTATTTGTGAAAATTAATGCAAAAATGAATTTGATGCAAGTCAGGACCAAACATGCACAATTTGTCTATAACCATAACATCTAAAGCGAATTTGAATATTGGAAGGGTAAATGGCAATGCACTCAACTCTTTGGAACAAGCCGGCAAGCATGACATAACCTTTGTGCAGCCGTCGCCATTATCTTTCAGAACTGCTGCAACTGCAGCATTAACACTATTCTTCCGAAATTGCCTGCAAAAAGTTGGATACCAGGGTAGAGAAAATATATCCAAGTCCTTACTTGTTATATGTATGAGAGTTGATCAGCTAGACATATTATTTAAGGACATTGTGGCGTACATTCCCACATCTGTTCAAGTCTGTCACTACAGTAAGGCCTTCATCTTTGCCAATACTCAGGTGAGCTCTTTGGGCCATCATGGCCCTCTTGTTTTCTCTTCAAACAGAGACACAAAAAATAACAGATGGATCCCACCTGAGGAGGACAACTCTGATAGAGCTTTGGGTTTGGCGAGGGGTCAAGATGGTCAAGGTAGAGGGGGCTGGCCCCCGGGATTAAGTGGCAAGGCAATAGGCATGTACTATGCCAAGATGTCAAAAGAGAAAGCTGAACAAAGGATGAAGGATCAGGTCAGAGCACTGGGCTGGTATTCACAAAGCATCTTAAGTAATTTCTTAAATATTTTCACTTAAGTGCAAAATTTGAATGTATTATATTTCATTATTTAAGAAACAGACGCATATGTTGTTGATATTGCTCAAATAACACTTTCATAATGATGCTATTGTAAAGTGTTACTTAATGCTAACTGTTTCTTTATGGAATTATACAGTTGAGAAAATTACCAACTTTAAGGATAAGGATACAATTTAACTTAAGATGCTTCGTTAAATGCCACTGGGCCTCTATTCACCATCCCTTTCTTAGACTTAAGATATAAGAATTAAAAAAATTCTTAAAACTGTTCTATTCTAAGAAAGCTGTTCGTCTGAATTTTATTTTGTATTCACCAATGCTAATTTTAGCATTCCTTATTTAGAATTATTTATTAATGACATGAGCAACATTGGTACGTGGCAAATTTGCGAACACACACACATTTTTCTTCAGTCTAAGTGTATTCTTGATTCTTAAGTTCAAGAATGGGTTGGAAAATATGGGCCTTGGTTTACCTACTATTCTTAAATACACCTTGATTTGTTTGTTGTATAATTAATAATTAGAGGCGCGTTGTTGGAAAACCGGACTTAATGCATGTGCGTAAAGTGTCGTCCCGGATTAGCATGTGCAGTCCGCACAGGCTAATCCGGGATGGCACTTTCCGCTTTTATGGTATTTTCTGTTTCAAGGAAGTCTCTTCTAAACATAAATCCACTGTAGGTGGAAAGTGCCGTCCTGGATTAGCCTGTGCGGACTGCACAGGCTATTCTGGGACGATACTTTACGCACATGCATTAAGTCTGGTTTTCCCACAATGCGCCTCATTAGATCTTGTTGAACTTGCATTTTACCTGATATTGAATACATGTACATGTAATTTACTTATGATTTCATTGAAGTGGTTATGATATTTGTCCGCAACTGCAGCACTTGTCTGCAATACTTACTGGTAGATGTATGACCAATTACAATCCAGCAAACTTAGAAGTATAGGATCTGACACTTGTTGTCATGTTATACCATATTTTATTAAATGAGTTCAGGAATTTTGTTAGTAAGCGAGCCTTTGGCGAGCTTGCTAACAAATGTCCTGGACGAGTTTAAGAAAATATGGTATGAAATGACAACGAGTGTCAGATCTTTTTTATCACATGTTTTAAACGAAAAAAACAACATTTAATTTTACCAAAATATATTGATAAATCCTAAAAGTTGTGTATCGGCATTACGTCAATTCATGTTGACGACGTCATTTTACCAAAAGAACATCATGCGATTGGTCAGTCAAAGAATATGTAGCCAATGAAAATGCTCAAAATGTTATCTCACACATGTGTAAGATAGAAATATTGGTAATGGTTGTATTACACGGGAGACAAGGTATAGCATATAATAAACAGAGATTATATAGTTAGTGCAAAAATGGTTTTCCAGTGAGACCTCGATCATTAATTATCGAAGACAATAATGCAAACTCCATTTGTGGCGCATCGTGAGAAAACCGGTCTTAATGCATGTGCATAAAGTGTCGTCCCGGATTAGCCTGTGCAGTCCGCACAGGCTAATCCAGGACGGCACTTTCCGCCTACGGTGGATTTATGTTTAGAAGAGACTTTCTTGAAACAGAAAATACCATAAAAGCGGAAAGTGCCGTACTGGATTAGCCTGTGCGGACTGCACAGGCTGATCCGGGAAGAGATTAGCTTTCACAGCAGGAATTGTCGATCTGCTGCAGTGAACACAGCTAATTAATTGATAAATACACGTTCCTCGGGCGATGTTTATAAGCACAACACTAATTTTAGGCGCCCCGGATATGTTCAAGTTAAAATTAAAGGCGCTAAAACGGCCTGGGGAAGGCCCTGCAGCTTCGGTGGAGGTTTACGCTTGGGTAAAACAAAAGTAAAATACAGGAACATCGTCGATCTTTTCAGGGTGTTTTAGTATTTTTTTCTTAAATTTGGGAATTTTTAAACTTCAAATTGGGAAAAATAGTCAGAAAATCCGATTGGGAATGGTACCGTTTTCTGGTACCGACTTCATATAGAGGAAAAACGCTGAATGAAAAATTGCTGGGATTGTTTACGAAAATTGCTCTAAGTCAATTTTTGTCAGTTTTTGGTAAAAAAAAAATTAAATAAAGCTTACATTCTGAGGGGAATTTTAAGGCAAATATAGGGGAAAAATATATACTTTTTAGCAGGGGAATGGGGCCAAATTTCAGCCCTAAATTGGCCCTAAGAAAAACACTGTAACCGAGTGGTTAGAACATCAGAATTTCGATCCCGAAGATCGTAGGATCGAGACCCAGCGAAAGCAAATATGGCGCGTCGTGGGAAAACCGGGCTTAATGCATGTGTGTAAAGTGTCATCCGGGACGACACTTTACGCACATGCATTAAGAACGGTTTTCCCACGACGCGCCTCAAATATTTTCATTTATTTTTGTCCTTATTTAATATGTGTTGTTGATAGTCCAGTTGCTTTAGTTTTGGCAGTAAAGACATGTAATGACATTTTTCCAAAATATGTAATATCTCTTGAAGGACAATGTTCTATGATTTCCGCAGAGAGCTGCAGTGACCTGGCAGGGAGATAAGAAAAGGGCCACAACCAGTCTGCTCCATGATATCCAGTCCAGTAGGGAGTGCCCCACACAGCCTGATAGATACACTGAGGAAAGCGATGATGATGATGACGGGTAACTTTTATATGCGCACCTTAAGCAAATAGATTACAAACTTCGGCAATAAAAGTGTGTTGAAGAATCATTGTGTAATAATGGCAGAAAATGTGTGTTTGTCGTTCAAAAAAATTGATGTATTGTATTAATAATATAAATTTATTAGATTAATGTCCTTATGGAACAATTTGTATTTAGTAGGGATGTCAGCCGATATCAGGATATCCGATTTTCCAGATACTGTTGGCAGTATCCAGATACAAAATAAGTATCTGAATATTTGTACAAAAATTTAGAAAATTAGATTGTTTCTCGATTTTCTAGATTCTAGAATGCATACAAATGCCCTCTTTGCATTTATTATCGATTGACACAACACATCTATGGGCCACTTTAAACTCTACGGGTGGCCTCCACCTCGCACTTCAGACGTGTCATAAACTCACCTTTCGGTTGAAATGCGATTATCGTAAAATAACAGGTGGTGATTTCACACTGCACTAACTTTGACAGGACTTTTATACAAACAATATGTTACAGTCTATTATGCCAAATAAGTAGGATTCCTCTTGATCTAGCTGAGATGTCAATTAACAATGTCCTAACCTACTATTGAAATAAAATGAATCCATTTTAACCAATCATTTGTAATTGGTAAAACTAAAAATACTGTCGTAACCACTAACCATTGTATTATGCAGACGGTAAACATAACGCAACATTATGAGTAAATCCAACTAAACAAAAATCGACCTAGTTTAAGTTGTATGTGCATTTTTTTTATTTGAACATATTTTGTTTTCAAAATACAGGTATCATAATTTACTAAGATAGGATGCTTGTAGATGTGAACTTAATTGTACAACTGTAACAAGCATCAGATTCTATCCACTATTGCTGATCTACATGGTTATCCGGATAGTATCCAGATATTACATAAAAATATCCCGATACCAATACATGTATTGGTATCAGTCGACATCCCTAGTATTTAGCTTAGAGCTACACACGTATGCTCTCAGTAGCTCGCAGTTATTCACCGAAAACAAAACCACAGCAATGAAGAATTCTTTGGGGACAAACTACATTATGACCTAATTCCTGTCTTTATTATGCCATTGTTGGTATCTATTTATAGACATTGTACCTCCATTTTCTAATTAAGTAAATCTGTAAAAATGCTTATATAATTGTTTTCTTGTTATAAATATGGCAAATCTGTAAGTTATAGATTATTTTCTTTAAATTTAATACACACATAATAATAACATATTGGGCCTTTAGAATCACGACTACCGGTATACTTGTACCTATGTATGGCTTCGAAATAGTAGATCAGTAGTAGATCTGTTCAAAAAATAATATAGTAGCGAGTCAGGGTGGCCCAATATGTTCCTGCTAAACAACTGTTTTATTTGTTGCACCAAGTATTTCATTAAGGCATAACTGATACCTCAATGTTGCAATTATTTACAGCATGGAGGAGTATGAGGAAGAAGTTGAAGGTGAGGGATTCAGCACCCAAGAAATAAGTATCTGTAAAATACATTTGAGGCACGTCGTGGCAAAACCGGACTTAATGCATGTGCGTAAAGTGTCGTCCCAGATTAGCCTGTGCAGTCCGCACAGGCTGATCCAGGACGGCACTTTCCGCCGTCAGTGGATTTATGTTTAGAAGAGACTTCCTTGAAACAGAAAATACCATAAAAGCAGAAAGTGCCATCCTGGATTAGCCTATGCAGACTGCACAGGCTTATCCGGGACGACACTTTACGCACATGCATTAAGCCCGGTTTTCCCACGACGCGCCTCATTTAGGGAAAATACATGTATCTAGGATCAGAAATGGAACAGGTTGCTGTTTATGTCTGTACTTATTTTTTTTTTTTTCTGTATTAACAAGTACAAGTAGTACGTAG
This sequence comes from Congeria kusceri, assembly GCA_027627225.1. NCBI lineage: Eukaryota > Metazoa > Mollusca > Bivalvia > Myida > Dreissenidae > Congeria > Congeria kusceri. Next base: position 9,106,343 of record CM051033.1, on the reverse strand, counting down.
ACAACATATTTCTTTTAATGCATTTTTACTTTGATACCTGCAGCCATTAAATATCTGGTACTTACTGTAGGTGCATCCAGTGTAAGTCTAGAAGACTGTGCTGACCATGTTCCCATGGTGACAGAAGTACTGCAGAAACAGAGGGAGGAAGATTTGATTGTAGAGGATGACCAGGATATAGGTGGGCATGTTGCGGCGGATGGAACTACTCTTGTGTGAGCTTGGGTCCTGTGTTATCAAGGATGACCAGGATATAGGTGGGCATGTTGCGGCTGATGGAGCTACTCTTGTGTGAGCTTGGGTCCTGTGTTATCAAGGATGACCAGGATATAGGTGGGCATGTTGCGGCTGATGGAGCTACTCTTGTGTGAGCCCGGGCCCTGTCTTATCAAAGATCTTACGACAAGTTTAAGTTACGACTGAATTTTGTAGTTTAAAAAAATATGATCAGTATGTTCCTGAAATAAACTACATGAGAAAGATACCAAGAAAAAGAATAGAATTACGGAAATAAAGTTAGAATTATGGAAATAAAGTTATCAAAGATGTTGATGCTTAGCATTTATGCTTCTTCGAAAATTGTATCGTAATGTAAATGTGCCCTACGATGTTTAATAAGACGGGTCCCAGGTCCGTAGTCACCAAGCTCCATAGTAAAGTAACTTGCTTTAAAGACGTTCCCAACAATTTCCTTCATTTTTTTTCCAACGACAGATTTTCTTAAAACTTGGCACAAAAATGCATCAATGTATTCTAAAACTAAAACAGTCTTAAAAAATAGTGGTTTTTCCAGAAATATTGAATTTTGAATACGGTACCTGTCGAAGCCTTTTTTCAGTTTGTGTTACTTAGAATGTTGAATAATTTAAAGCGTTTATATTCAAACAAAGATGGAGATTTTTATCCAATGCAGTTTAATGATAAAACGCGCTTTATCTACAGTTATCATTCAACAAATGACTTGTAATGGACACTTTACGAGGTTAATTATGCATTAAATATGCCTTTGAAAACATCATTAATTTATCAAATATAAGAATATATTTTGTTCCAAACGACAGATTTTGTTAAAAGATCCCACATACATGCGTCACTGTATAACGAAACTAAAACAGTCTTATAAAATAGGGGTCACCGTCCTTGTTCCGGAAATATTGGGTTTTGAATACGGTACCTGTAGAAGCCCCTTTTTCAGTTTGGATTTTTATCAATGTTTTAAGTATAAAGGATAGTTTTTTCAAACATGGTAATGGTTCTTTCAACTGATATGTTTGTACATGCTTTGTTTAGCAAACTACATGTGTATGTTGATAATAAAAACGCTTTACCTACATTTACTGCGTAAATAATTAATTTGCGAAACATTTAAGAGTGTCAAATGGGAACTAATAATGCTTTCTGAAACTTCATTTTTATCAAATGCATATTTTGTTCCAAACTACAGATTTTCTTAAAATTTCACACATACATGCATCAATGTATACTTACAACAAAACATAAATAAAAAGAGTGGCTCACCGAACTTGTTTAGAAATTTTGGATTTCATATAGGGTACCTTTGTAGCCTTTTTCCTGTTTCGTTTTAAGATACATAAACAACGTATCAATAGAATGGAGATATTTAATGGACCATTTCTGAACTAAATTTGTTTGGAAATACATTGCATAAGTGTGTTTTTGATTATTATATATACTTCATGAACTTTTACTTTTAAAAATATTTATTTTGAATGGACATTAGAGATGAAATTAGTATATTGTAACCGATATACAATAAAGAAAAAATGAAGCAAAAGGAGAAATTAACCCAATTATTTTCTTTTTGTTGCGAACGTCTAAAAGAAAAGACAATTCTGAAGTTTTCACAATAGGAGGTTTTAATCTAGTAAACACTAGAGTGAACAGATGCGTTTTAACGTTTACGCTTTTGTGAACCTCAACCATTGCATTTCACACTGGTCTTGATCTGAAATTTTCACTTTGCTGAGTCTGGCTTGCTCAGTTGGTAGAGCGCTGGACTGTCAATCCGGGGATTGTGACATCGAGCCCCCGACCGGCTGGATTAGTCATGTAATTATTTCTACGACAATTCTCCCCCTACCTCTGATTCAAGCAGGGCAGTTGTCAGTTACTGGCATAGGTATGTGCACTTATAGTGGTTAACCGCTTAGATCGGCTAAGCTTGCCCAGGAAAAGAGTGAGTAGGATAACTGACCGCCGTAATATGACTGAAATACGGTTAAAACGCTGAATTATCCAAGCAAACAAAAAAAAAAAGAAATTTTCACTTTGCAAATAATACTTAATTTATATTTATAAGTTACCATTTTTCCTTAGGAGCGTTATGAATACAGGTCCAGAGCTCATACTGTCATACACCAAATAAGCCAATGGCTACAAATATGAATATGTCATACACCAAATAAGCCAATGGCTACAAATATGAATATGTCATACACCAAATAAGCCAATGGCTACAAATATGAATATGTCATACACCAAATAAGCCAACGGCTACAAATATGAATATGTCATACACCAAATAAGCCAACGGCTACAAATATGAATATGTCATACACCAAATAAGCCAACGGCTACAAATATGAATATGAATTTATAAAATGTCTAAACCAAATTCTGTGCTACAAGGTGCTCATGTAAACTTCCATAAACTAGTCCACTATATCTTATAAGACTGTTTTTGATAAAGCGCAGTAAATTTGACATTTTTAGCGAGGAGTAGCTCTCAGTCAGTTGTCATGGTGTCTTTGAGAAAGGTCTTAAAAACATGTTATGTTGTACGCTCTGGCCTTTTTCTGACCTTTTTGGGTTTGAAATTGGGAATTTCTCAACCTAAAATTTGGCAAATTGGGAAACAAATGTACACATAAATCTTGTTGTCAGTATCAATTTCCATTGATTATTCGATTAAATTGCAATTTATATCTAAATTTCATTGTGATTTTTAAATGTGTTTATTCGTAAAATATTTCTTGATGAAATTTTCTTCAAGATTGTTTTAAATGTCAAACCAAGTTCAGTAGTGGTGGCGAATTTATTCCTCCAGGTGGGAAAAAACAACTGTATTTTGCATTTGGAATGGGTCAGATATTTTTACCCGTGAGGCGTATAGAAAAAGGCCTGAGTTGCTGTAAATATTAAAGCTGTAAATTCTTGCAGTTTCTTTATTTATGGAAGTACATTTTAAAAGTTTCAATGCTTGGTTCCAAAGGTAACTCGTCACATTGTTTATTGAATAAAACTGTATGAGGTGTGGGAAAACTGGGCATAAAGCATGTGCTTAAAGTGTCGTCCCAGATTAGCCTGTGCAGTCCACACAGGCTAATCCAACATGGCACTTTCTGCCGACAGTTGATTTATGTTTAGAAAAAAATTCCTAGAAACAGAAGATACCATAAAAGCGGAGAGTGTCATCCTGGATTAGCCTGTGCAGACTGCACAGGCTAATCCGTTTTGACACGATACGCCTCATATATTTTGATCTAGTAATGAATTCATAAGTGTATGTCTTTTGTACAAAATATTTCTAAACAAAGCAACAACATATATAGTGGCCGGTTTTTTTTAAGTGAAATACAGTTATTTCCAAATTTACATTTACCTGTAAATCGTGTACATGTTACTGATTCAAATAGAAGATGCAGTTGCATTATTAAAGACGTGGTCCATTATTCTATTTGATTCTGCAATTATGTAGCATCACATGTTAATTGTGTTAGACTATCATTTTTGTAATTAATTAATGTTATTATTATTATCATTATTAATGTTATTATTATTATCATTATTAATGTTATTATTATTATCATTATTAATGTTATTATTATTATCATTATAATTTATTATTATTATCATTATTAATGTTATTATTATTATCATTATAATTTATTATTATTATCATTATTAATGTTATTATTATTATCATTATTAATGTTATTATTATTATCATTATTAATGTTATTATTATTATCATTATTAATGTTATTATTATTATCATTATTAATGTTATTATTATTATCATTATTAATGTTATTATTATTTTATTATTATGTTTTTACAAGAATTGTAATGAGCATCACATGTGTGTTTTATGTTAATAATTTTTATTATTGTTTGTAATTATTTTATGTAAATTGGAGAATTAATAACAAATACTCAGCATCAGATTTTCTAATCATTCTTGCAGCTGAATTTCAAACTAAGGCCAAGTCCTGGGACAATGCTAGGATATCAGCTGACTTTGCGTGCAAGCAGGAGACCCGTCTATATCAGGAAATGCAGGAATTCAGAAGGAAGCTACCCGCCTTCACAGACAAGGAAGTGAGTGGATTTTTGTAACAATATTTATGTTTAAGGAAGGCCAAAGCCACTTTATTTTTACTTTGCAAGTATTGTATTAAATCTGTGTATTCAGACACTTAAGAATAATAGTGGCGCGTTGTGCAAAAACCGGTCCGCACAGGTTAATCCGGGACTGCACTTTCCGCTTTTATGGTATTTCTGTTTCAAGGAAGTATATTCTAATCATAAATCCACTTTAGGCGGAAAGTGCCGTCCTGGATCAGCCTGTGCAGACTGCACAAGCAGATCTGGGACGACACTACGCATATGCATTAAAACCGGTTTTCTCACGACGCGCCACAATATTTTTCTGTGACTGAATATTTAGAGTCACAAACAATAATGTGTACGCTCATATCGAAGATGGCGGGGTATATTGGTTTGCTCATGTTGGTTGGTCGGTCTGTCAGTCAGTCAGTCAAACAGTTTTCATCGGATCGTCACTAAACTTCATGAAAATGGTTGTGGGCATAATATCTCAGCCAAATTCGATAATCATGCAACTCCCTACAGGAACTGCAGAGTTATTGCCCTTTAATTATCTCAAAATGGCCTTTTTGCCATTTCTTCTAAGTTAACCAGTTTTCGTCTGATCTTTAACAGACTTTATAAAAAGGTTTGGGGCATTATATCTTGTCCAAGTTCGATAATCAGCCAAATCGCCACAGGAACTGCAGAGTTACTGCCCTTGAATTATCTAAAATTTGCCTTGTGGCTCTCTGAGTCCAACAATTTGTATCCGATCTTCACTTAACTTTTTGAAAATCTTTGCGGGCATAATTTCCGGTTAAGTTTGATAATCAACCAAATTGCCCCATGAATGGAAAACTATGGCCCTTGTTTTATCTAAAATTGGCCTTTTTAGCAGTTTCCGCTCTCTAATCCAACAGTTTTCATTCAGTCTTCACCAATATTTGAAAGATTGCTTTTAAACCATAAGGAGGCATAACTGTTTTACAAACATCTTTTGTTCAAAGTATGTATGAAAACTTAGCATGTGGAAAATTGTATTAAACATTGCAAGTACGGGATTCACTCATTAGTATTGTTATTTGTAAATTTGGTTAACTTTTATTGCTGGAGGCATTAATTTATAACAGGATACTGTATATTGAAGCCATTATACACCTTGCCAGTTGGCATACATATTGGAGCCATTATACACCTTGCCAGTTGGCATACATATTGGAGCCATTATACACCTTGCCAGTTGGCATACATATTGAAGCCATTATACACCTTGCCAGTTGGCATACATATTGAAGCCATTATACACCTTGCCAGTTGGCATACATATTGGAGCCATTATACACCTTGCCAGTTGGCATACATATTGAAGCCATTATACACCTTGCCAGTTGGCATACATATTGGAGCCATTATACACCTTGCCAGTTGGCATACATATTGGAGCCATTATACACCTTGCCAGTTGGCATACATATTGAAGCCATTATACACCTTGCCAGTTGGCATACATATTGGAGCCATTATACACCTTGCCAGTTGGCATACATATTGGAGCCATTATACACCTTGCCAGTTGGCATACATATTGGAGCCATTATACACCTTGCCAGTTGGCATACATATTGGAGCCATTATACACCTTGCCAGTTGGCATACATATTGGAGCCATTATACACCTTGCCAGTTGGCATACATATTGAAGCCATTATACACCTTGCCAGTTGGCATACATATTGGAGCCATTATACACCTTGCCAGTTGGCATACATATTGGAGCCATTGTACACCTTGCCAGTTGGCATACATATTGGAGCCATTATACACCTTGCCAGTTGGCATACATATTGGAGCCATTATACACCTTGCCAGTTGGCATACATATTGGAGCCATTATACACCTTGCCAGTTGGCATACATATTGAAGCCATTATACACCTTGCCAGTTGGCATACATATTGAAGCCATTATACACCTTGCCAGTTGGCATACATATTGGAGCCATTATACACCTTGCCAGTTGGCATACATATTGGAGCCATTATACACCTTGCCAGTTGGCATACATATTGGAGCCATTATACACCTTGCCAGTTGGCATACATATTGGAGCCATTATACACCTTGCCAGTTGGCATACATATTGAAGCCATTATACACCTTGCCAGTTGGCATACATATTGGATCCATTATACACCTTGCCAGTTGGCATACATATTGGAGCTACACCTTGCCAGTTGGCATACATATTGGAGCCATTATACACCTTGCCAGTTGGCATACATATTGGAGCCATTATACACCTTGCCAGTTGGCATACATATTGGAGCCATTATACACCTTGCCAGTTGGCATACATATTGGAGCCATTATACACCTTGCCAGTTGGCATACATATTGGAGCCATTATACACCTTGCCAGTTGGCATGCATATTGGAGCCATTATACACCTTGCCAGTTGGCATACATATTGGAGCCATTATACACCTTGCCAGTTGGCATACATATTGGAGCCATTATACACCTTGCCAGTTGGCATACATATTGGAGCCATTATACACCTTGCCAGTTGGCATACATATTGGAGCCATTATACACCTTGCCAGTTGGCATACATATTGGAGCCATTATACACCTTGCCAGTTGGCATACATATTGGAGCCATTATACACCTTGCCAGTTGGCATACATATTGGAGCCATTATACACCTTGCCAGTTGGCATACATATTGGAGCCATTATACACCTTGCCAGTTGGCATACATATTGGAGCCATTATACACCTTGCCAGTTGGCATGCATATTGGAGCCATTATACACCTTGCCAGTTGGCATACATATTGGAGCCATTATACACCTTGCCAGTTGGCATACATATTGGAGCCATTATACACCTTGCCAGTTGGCATACATATTGGAGCCATTATACACCTTGCCAGTTGGCATACATATTGGAGCCATTATACACCTTGCCAGTTGGCATACATATTGGAGCCATTATACACCTTGCCAGTTGGCATACATATTGGAGCCATTATACACCTTGCCAGTTGGCATACATATTGGAGCCATTATACACCTTGCCAGTTGGCATACATATTGGAGCCATTATACACCTTGCCAGTTGGCATACATATTGGAGCCATTATACACCTTGCCAGTTGGCATACATATTGGAGCCATTATACACCTTGCCAGTTGGCATACATATTGAAGTCATTATACACCTTGCCAGTTGGCATACATATTGAAGTCATTATACACCTTGCCATACATATTGGAGCCATTATACACCTTGCCATACATATTGGAGCTGCAAATCGGTATTAATTGCCAATAAGTATCTGTCCGAAAACAGAGATCCCAATTTCCTTTTCTGAAAGTGTCAGAAAACAGATACAAGCAAAAATTGTTTTTATATTTTTTCATGCGAAGTGTAATTTTCTTTTTCAACACTATACACATAATTATTCAAAACAAGTGAGTAAATAATTATTTATTATATTTAGTGATGCCAAAATTAAAATTAACTTTGTTTGCCATTGCCTTCCTATCCGACAAAAAGGTCCCTACTCAAAAGATTTTTACTTTGTTAAATCAAACCTGTTTGTTTTTTGTTTTTTCCAAATATTATATTTTTTCTTTGGGTTAAATAAAGGTTGCCCTTCTGTAGTTCAGTCGTTTTCTGCTGGGTTAATGCATTAACTGCATCTGCTTAACCCTTTCAATTTTAATTATGTTTTAAACAACAGACAGTTTGTCAGCATTCATTGTCTAATTAGAGATGATTGCTAGTAAGCTCTCGTTATATCAACAAACACTTGATTATATTATTGAAAGCAATGTTTGTGTTATATGCTATATTTTGACGCTAAATAGATCATTAAAAAATAATGCCTACCTACCTACCCGTTACCAGCAGCCTTGGGTAGGCAATGGCAAACAAACAATTTGTTAAGGTTGGCCTTAGCTAGAGCTGCAAAGATACTTTCGATACATTGATCAATCGATTTTTGGGGCATGTCACCTGAAACAAACTTTTTTGAATCAGAAGTTGGAGGGTCTTTTTTTTAGCTCACCTGAGCACGAAGTGCTCAAGGGTGAGCTATAGTGGTCAGTCTGTGTCTGGCGTCCATCGTCTGTCGTCCACTTTTTACTTAAAACAACTTCTCAGAAACCACTAGGCAGATTTTAACCAAACTTAGCAGGAATGTGCCTGGGATGGTCCTTTACCAAATGCCTTCAATTTATTAAAATATATTGAAAACTCTGGTTTTTATGGCAACCAAAAGCTTGAAAACTGGAAAACTTAAAAAATCGTCTTGTCAAAAACCACTGGCTGGATTTGAAAATAGTTTTCACATAAATGCTACTTGGGTGACCCTCTACTAAATTCCTTCAAGTCATTTTGATTTGTTAAAATATGGCTGCCAGGGGGCGGGGCAGTTTCTTTTATATGGCTATATTGAAAACTTTAAAAATCTTCTAGCCTGAAACCACTGGCTGGATTTCATGATAATTTCACAGAAATGCTCCTTGGGTGACCCTCTACCAAATTCCTTCAAATCATTTTGATATGTTAGAAAACATGGCCGCCAAGGGGCGGGGCAGTTTTCCGTATATGGCTGTATTGTAAACTTTTAAAATCTTATAGTCTGAAACCAGGGGGCGGGGCAGTTTTCCATATATGGCTATATTGAAAACTATAAAAAAATCTTCTTGTCTGAAACCACTGGCTGGATTTTAAAATAATTTCACATAAATGTTCCTTGGGTGACCCTCTACCAAATTCCTTGAAGTTATTTTGATTCGTTAAAATATGGCTGCCAGGGGGCGGGGCAGTTTCTTTTATATGGCTATATTGAAAAAACTTTTAAAATCTTCTAGCCTGAAACCACTGGCTGGATTTCATGATAATTTCACAGAAATGCTCCTTGGGTGACCCTCTACCAAATTCCTTCAAATCATTTTGATACATTAGAAAACATGGCCGCCAAGGGGCGGGGCAGTTTTCCGTATATGGCTATATGGTAAACTTTTAAAATCTTATAGTCTGAAACCACTGGCTGGATTTCAAAATAATGTCACATAAATGTTCTTTGGGTGACCGTCTACCAAACTCCTTGAAATCATTTTAATTTGTTAAAAAACATGGCCGCCAGGGGGCGGGGCAGTTTTCCTTATATTGCTATATTGGAAACTTTTAAAATCTTCTTGTCTGAAACCACTGGCTGGATTTCAAAATAATTTCACATAATTGTTCCTTGGGTGACCCTCTATCAAATTCCTTGGAATCATTTTAATTTGTTAAAAAACATGGCCGCCAGGGGGCGGGGCAGTTTTCCTTATATTGCTATATTGAAAACTTAAAAAATCTAATTGTCTGAAACCACTGGCTAAAATTTCAAAATAATTTCACATACATGCTCCTTGGGTGACCATCTACAAAATTCCTGGATATCATTTTGATTCGATGAAAATAATGGCCCCCGGGGCGGGACAGTTTTCGTTATATGGCTATATTGAAATCTTAAACAACCTTTTTGTTAAAAGCAATTATGATGCTTTACACTCAGGTGAGCGAACTAAGGCCATCTTGGCCCTCTCGTTTATTTCAGGCAATTGTTGATCTGATTAGGTCTAACCAGGTGGTCGTGTTAAGTGGAGAAACAGGATGTGGGAAAACTACTCAGGTACAAATGTTACAGTGTAGAAGCCATTATCATTTGTAGTAGTGAAACTTTAAACTTTACTTAATACTTAAAAAAAACTCGGTCTGAACACAGCGGTGCTCAACAAAATAGGTTTCTTAGAATCATTCTCAAGGGCGTTATTGACTGATCTGTCATTTGGACAAGTTCAAAAAATCTTTAAAAAAATGTCAGTTCTATTATATTTTTATGCAAACCAAGTTTTGTGTTCTTTAAATTAGTTACTAGATGCTCTACTGAAAAATATATTAATGTTATATATAATGTATTAATTAACCATATCTACAACATGATTTTTCACATGATTTTACATGCCCTTACTGTCGCATCACTTGAAGTCGCGGGGTACAAATTTTGCGCACTTGCGATCACGGACGTATTTGCGCGGTCTTAAATTCGCGCAATTACGATTTTGAAAAAATAATTGAAAATAGGGTTTTACACAAAATACGTGTCAATTATGAAGTAAAATGACCAACCGGGCAGATCCCCAATGAAGGGTCCTTCAGCTTGCTCGTTGCAATAAACACGTGTATTAGTACCGCATTAGGCTCTTAATTGACAACAGTGGTCCAGTGGATAAATATATCGTATCGTAAAGGTCCACTTCTGAAGAACAGGGTGCGTAGATTTAGGGGAGACAATAGATACTTAATATCACGCTATGTCAAACTGACTCCTTGTTGTTAACAAAATGCCGATTGAAATACTCATTTTGGCTCCACATCGGCGGCGCTAATTCTTTACTCAAAAGGTTAACTTGTTAAAACAAACAGTCAACTTCGGCACATTGCCTGTTTATACCAAATTAATTTTTTTAAGACATGCACAGTGTGCATTTCAAGCTTTGTTTCATGGATTACTTTCATAGTGTTATATATCTATAAGTAACATTTTCATTATCCTTTTACTCATTGTATTACGAGTGTTCAAAATAATGCCTGTGGACAACTGTGTTATATAAATACAGTTGTGTTTTTTACGCGCTACGAAACTTTTATACAAAAGTGAAGTTCTCAATGTTCCCTGCGCTACAAAGTTTTTATAATGCAATCAATGCACCCACGCTTTCCATGCGGCTGACGTGTCGTACTTGACAGCACAATTTTTGCGCATTTTTCTAGCAGAACAAAAGATTTACATGAAATACATGTGCAGTTAAATAAACTTTAATTGTAAAAGAGTATTTGTGAACAGTAATATTCGGATAGGCATTTCGGATTTCGAATCGATTATACGTGTTTTGAAATTAATTACATGTACAAGGAATAATATTGTATTTAATATACGATTGGAATATTTTACGTATGGATATAACACATTATGAATGTTTATGACGGTACTTAAATGTACGAAAACTTTCACAATTTATTTTTAAAAAAGGCATTCATTAATCAGAATAGAGCAATAAAACATTCAAAAACGTTCAATAATACGTTCACATCGTGACATATAGGCCTATCTGCGTATATTTACGAACGATTATCGACTTACATTTGAACAAACATGTAAGCTCCCAATGTTTTCTACACTACGAAATCGGTAAATATTCATGGTGGTCATAAATTCGCGAAATGGCAGGAGCGTGAAAAGCATGAAAATTAATACCCCACAAAAATTAGTGATTCCACGGTATCATTGAAGTATTATTAAAATAATTAAGTATTAAATAATAGCTATTCAAGACTAAAGACTATGATATTTTTACACAGGAATAATAATTAATCATCCATTTGTCTTATTTTCCAGGTTCCACAATTTATTTTGGATGACTTCATATCTCAGAACAGTGGGGCAGAGTGTCATATTATATGTACCCAGCCTCGTAGAATAAGTGCAATATCCGTAAGCATGACCTCGTAATTTAGTTTCATATTTAAATGACATTTGTGTAAGATAGGTGTTAACTCACTTCAACAATTACATTGTCAAAAACAGTCTAAACTCTATACTATGAATAGGCATGGAAGACATGGATTTGTTTGTAGTATTGTATTTTTCGTAGTATCGCATCTTTAGGAAACTACGGTAGTTACGTAATCTTACATTTAGTCGTAACTTTTTGGCGTGTCATACCATTTACGAAAAATGGACCAATAATTGCATTTGACAATACACTTGTGTATGTATTTTCGTTGTAAAGAAAAGTAATTATTGGGCGCAATAATTGAATTGAATGCTAAACGGACATTTTTTATGGTAACTAAAGTTGTTTACGTCTATCTTTGTTCATGGTGCATGTGTTGGTGTCTGACTTGGCAGTGGTGTGAAATCTTTATAGAGAAGGCGTGAAAAGTATCCCTGTCAATCTGATTTTAAGTATTTCATTAAAACTTCAATGTAAACATTATGAAAGGACCGAAAAAACACATCTTTTATTAAATTGCGAATCTGAAGTATTGCTTCCTTTGTTAGTTAAACATATAGGGAAAATGGCGAGGACTTGCCACCTTATTCATGTGATACACATACACCTTTAGGGATCACCCTCGCTTAAGATTTCTTCAGCTAAATTTAACTTACAAGGTTGAATTTATGACATATAGGTATTTTTGTTAGGGTTTTGTGAATATAACGTTGTAGCCAAAAAGAATTTTCTTAAACTGGATGTTCAGATGTTTGCCTTTTAGCTAATCTGCAGAAAGGCAGAGTGACTGTTGGAACATTATTTGTACAATGTAAAGTAGTTTTTTCAGGCACACCTAATATTATGATTGACACATTTGTCTAACTGGCAAGCTGGGGTGTGGAAATACCAAAATTATTCACTTGTCCACAGACAAGTTCATTGCAAAAATCTACTTGTCCGCAAGCAAATGTCACTTGCCCAACCTGTCCATATTATTCTGCAACCTGCATATGCATATTTTGTATTGTAAATATGCGCACAAGTATTACTGTATTCAAATTTATAGTATATAATATTGTTGTGTCCCTCGTCATTCTTTAACTAAGTAGTGCTGGTAAAAATTAATAACTTGTCAGCAGAAACTTGTATGTTTAAGAAACATCTCAATTTAGACAATCATTGAAAGTGATGTGACAAAGAGAGCAAAGACTTACTTTTTCGTTTGTTTATTTTTCACACCCTTTTTCTACTTTATGATTTTATTAAAAAAACGATCCATTGTCAAAAATTGCAGACACACTTTTAGCATCAAAACGCATTGATGAACACAAGCAACATTCATTGCGAGCTTAATGCCAGGATAAGAAAATTAAATTACTTCAAAGTGTTTTAAAAGTAATTCTACTGGATCCAAGGTCCGAAAAATGAGCTTGCTGAACTTTGTACAGTCATAACATAGGCCGAACTATAGACATGTCGGGGTTTTCCAAATGACTTAATTAGAATGCGGGTGACGGACCAGACCATGACGGCAGAGTCATAACGGTTCAGTAAACTTAAACAGACTCAATTGTGATTGGTTTTAATATTAATTAAAGTGGTAATTGGTGATTATTCAACATACAGTTTTAATGTTTTTATTGATTCGAATACTATTTGACCACAAGTCAGAAATAACACTTACAAACAATGACTCATTTAAATGTATCGAGTTGGCCATTATGGCCTGTCCCGTTGTGTAATTAACCTTCTTGACTCATCCCAATTTTTCAGTATCTGAACAAAATATTCAAGTGTGCGATTATTTTGTTTGCACCATGGAAAGACTTGTTCATATTTATCCAGCTTCTGTACATGTTTGATCATTCTTTTACACCGATATTGTACTTGTCTGCGGACAAGCTGACAGGAAAAATTGACTCGTCCGACGGCTAAATTACCCATGTCGGATGAGTCAGGCATAGGATTTCCGCTCCCCTTTGGCAAGCAATCATCTACATGTAATGCTAGTATTTGGCCGCATATTTCAAATGTTGATTAGTTGAAGTAACAGTGGTGTAATGGCTACGGTTTCTGCTTGTGATCAGCAAACTCGAAAGTCTCAATAAGCCTCTGGTCTTTGACACAATCGAGCTTAAATAAACAGGTTTAAAATAAACTAAACTATACGAGGCGCGTCGTTGGAAAACCAGACTTAATGCATGTGCGTAAAGTGTCATCCCGGATTAGCCTGTGCAGTCTGCACAGGCTAATCCGGGATTGCACTTTCCGCTTTTATGCATTAAGTCCGGTTTTATGGTATTTTCTGTTTTAAGGAAGTCTGTTCTAAACATAAATCCACTGTAGGCAGAAAGTGCCGTCCTGGATTAGGCACATGCATTAAATCCGGTTTTCCCACGATGCGCCTCATATGTTGATTGAAATTGAAATTTGTTGAATACTGTAATGCTGACTCAATTTTAAAGCTTTTGGTATTGAGGCCTTCTTTGGTAAATTTAATACGCACGGATCGTGACATCATTTCCTGATATATGTTTTAAACTGCTGCTGTAATGCATAAAATGTGATCTTTGTGTGTATTCAATTTACTAGGAAGGCCCAGGGCCGGTATTCATTTCTTAAATTCATAAAATTCCTTATGTCTCTGGCTGTTTTATATACACTTCTTCTTACATATTAATGGTTTTAACTAGTTCATATTGCTAAGATGTTTCATATTTTACCCTTTTGTAAACAGAAATCAACAAATTTCACATAGAAAATGTTATCCTATATTTTCACTTAAGTACAACTTAAGTTAAGATTTCCCTTAGGAGCTTTGTGGGTCATGGCTGAAAGCTTTACAATTGAGTCAGTATTTTAGTCAGTCATATTCTAAAGGAAGTAAAATTTGTTGCTAAAATGATTATCTATGGATACTTCATTTTACAGGTGGCAGAAAGAGTTGCTGCAGAAAGGGGAGAGAAATGTGGCGATTCCGTGGGGTACATGATCCGTCTTGAACAGTAAGTACAGGGACTCATATCAATAAAGCTCCTTTTCTTGAACAGTAAGTAAGTAACGGGCCCCATATCAATAAAGCTCTATTTCTTGAACAGTAAGTAATGGGCCCCATATCAATAAAGATCCTTAGTAAAAACTTGAGTAATTTTCTTAAAAATAACATAGTCCTTCAAATGTGTGGCTGTTTTATGTTAAGTTTATTTTACTTTGAAAGGTTTAAAAACTCAAAATGTTTCTAATAAACAGTTATCATATTTCTTAATTTTCCGTTTTATGTAATGCGTATATGGTTGAATTTAAAAACAGAAACAATGTCTGGTAATTATGGCCTCCAAAGATGGCGAAGTATTTTTGTCCACCATTTCTTTATAGATCTTTACCAAACATTATGAAATTTTGTAGCTGTTATATGTTGGCAAAGTTTGATAACCACTTAAGTGATCACAGGCTCTTTCGAGTTACAGTCCTTGAATAATTTAAATTAAAAAATTGCTCTGTTTCTATTGATCAAATCATGTAGCTACCAATATCAGTTTAAAAAGGCTGATAAACATTGTTGTTGTATTTTCAGCAAACTACCAAGAGATGCTGGCTCCATACTGTTCTGTACCACTGGAATACTGTTGAAGATGCTAGAAGGGGACAAGTGAGTCAGTTTTAAAATGAAACTTTCTGTTTGACTTGGAAATATAAGCATCTCATTTCCTGAAGAAAAACCCCATGGTTAATTTCAGGCAGTTACATATATCTCATGCAACAGTGATAATTTGTTTTTCAGACAATTTAGATAAACCTCTTTGTTAACCGAATTTCGAAGACAATTTTCAATAATATGTCGTTGGCCAGGCGGGTGGTTTGGGTGTCGGCTTCAACTTGTCATTTCCGCTCGCTAACTCGAGAACGGATTGAGCTATAGTAATGAAATTTCATACATAGATACCATATATCGAGACCTCGCTTGGGATTGCATATGGGGTGGGTGGGGTCAAGGTCACTGTTACTAAAAATGGAAAAACGGTTTCCACTCAATAACTTGAGATTTCTAATGCATTCTAATGATAATGAAATGATCAAGATATCTAATGAATCTTCATACATTGATACCTTATTTCGAGACCTTGCTTGGGATTGCATATGGGGTGGGTGGGGTCAAGGTCAAGGTCACTGTTACTAAAACCAGAAACAGCGTTTCCGCTCAATAACTTGAGAATGCATCGAGATATTTTAAGGAAACTTCATACATAGATACGTTATGTCGAAACCTCGTGTGGGATTGCATATGGGGTGGGTGAGGTCAAGGTCATCCTTACTAAAAATAGAAAAACTGTTTCCGCTCACTAACTTGAGAACGCATTGAGATATTTTAATGAAGCTTAATACATAGATACCTTATATTGAGACCTCGTTTGGGTTCGAACATGGGGTGTGTGGGGTGTCAAGGTCACCGTTACTAAAAATAGAAAAAATAATTTTGCTCAATAACTTGAGAATGCATCGAGATATTCAATGAAACTTCATACATAGATACCGTATATCGAGACCTCAGTTGGAATTGCATTTGGGGCGTGTGGGGTCAAGGTCAAGGGCACCGTTACTAAAAATAGAAAAACAGTTTCCGCTCAATAACTTAAAAAAGCATTGAGATATTTTAATGAAACTTCATACATAGATATCTTATATTGAGACCTTGCTTGGGATTGCATATGGGGTGGTTGGGGTCAAGGTCAAGGTCACCGTTACTAAAAATAGAAAAACGGTTTCTGCTCAATAACTTAAGAATGCATTGAGCTATTTTAATGAAACTTCATACATAGATATCTTATATTGAGACCTTGCTTGGGATTACATATGGGGTGGGTGGGGTCTAGGTCACCGTTACTAAAAATAGGAAAACGGCTCCCCTCAATAACTTGAGAATGCATTGAGATATTTTAATGAAACTTCATGCCTAGATACCTTATATCTAGACCTCGCTTGGGATTGCATATGGGATGGGTGGGGTCAGGGTCAAGGTCACCATTACTATAAAAAGAAAAATGATTTGCTTTGTAAATTGAGAACACATTGAGATATTTTAATGCATTTTTATATATAGATACCTTATATCTAGACTTCGCTTGTGATTGCATATGGGGTGGGTGGGTCAAGGTCGATGAAACTTCATATGTAGATAATGAGACCTCGCTTTGGATTGCAAGATCAAGGTCACTATTTCCTAGCCATAGGTGTATGACCTTCACCTTGCACCCAGAATTTTCTTTCATTATTGTGCTGACTTTTATGCATTTCATTTGGAAAATTTGGTTTTCGTTGAATTTCCACATTTCTTGTTAATCTTACGGTAGAGATAACCCTCTGTTCTTTTCAGGCAGTTTATCTTTTGCCACATAATGATAAGTAGTTTAAGAGACAAGCAAAAAAATCTGATTTCAGGCAGTTTTTATTGTCACTGTCTGGCAGTTATCATGTGCCACATAATAATAAGAGGCGTAATGCTTGTGCGTAAAGTGTTGTCCCAGATTAGCCTGTGCAGTCCGCACAGGCTAATCCAGGACGACACTTTACGCTTTTATGGTATTTTCTGTGTTATGGAAGTCCCCTCTAATCGTAAATCCACTGTAGGCGGAAAGTGCCATCCCGGATTAGCCTGTGCGGACTGCACAGGCTAAACCGGGACAACACTTGAAGCACATGCATTAAGCCAGGTTTTCCCACGACACACCTCATAAGTATTTTTACAGAAAGAAAGTCTTGCTACTATTAGGCAATTTTATGCCATATAATAATATATATAACAAAGTAGTTTTGCAGAAAAATAAGTGAAACCACTCTCACTTTCAGACAGTTATCTTGCACCACATTATTAGGGCTGTTCCAGGAAAAAAGGTGACGAGGGGGTGGAATGCCGATGTAAAATATCATTTGGTTGGTGGGGGTGATAGAAAGGATAAAACGGATTATCAATGACTTGAAAAAAAAATAAAGTTGTGTTGGTAGTACCCCATTTTTGGAAAGGCATTCCACCAACCATCACGTTTTTAGCTCACCTGAGCACAAAGTGCTCATGGTTAGCTTTTGTGATCGCCCGTTGTCCGTCGTCTGTGCGTGTGGGCGTGCGTGCGTGCGACAGTCTTCGACTTTTCATTCAACAACATCTCCTCCTAAACCACGTGGCAGATTTTTACCAAACTTCACAGGAATTATCATTGGGTGACCCTCTTTCAAAGTTGTTGAAATTGTTTTACAGTCCGCTGCATATGTAGGTCACCAGAGCTAAAAATAGATTTTAAAAGTGCAAACTTAAAAAATCTTCTCTGAAACAGCAGGGCCCAGAGGTTTAATATTTGGTATGTAACATCCTATAGTGGTCCTCTACAAAGAGTGGTCAAATGATGCCCCTGGGGTCAAAACTGGCCACGCCCTGGGGGTCACATGGTTTATATAGAATATATAGCAAAATGACTTTAAAAATCTTCTCCTCTGAACCCACAAGGCCCAGAGGTTTCATATTTGGTATGTAACATCCTATAGTGGTCTTCTACAAAAATTGTTCAAATTATGCCCCTGGGGTCAAAACTGGCCACGCCCCGGGGGTCACATTGTTTATATAGAATATATAGCAAAATGACTTAAAATCTTATTCTCTGAAACCGCAAGGCCCAGTGGTTTCATATTTGGTTTGTAACATCCTTTAGTGGTCCTTTACAAAGTTTGTGCAAATTATGCCCCTGGGGTCAAAACAGGCCACGCCCGGGGGTCAAATGGTTTATATAGAATATATAGCAATATGACCTTAAAAATCTGCTCTGACACCACAAGGCACAGTGGTTTCATATTTGGTATGTAACATCCTATAGTGGTCCTCTACAAAGAGTGTTCAAATTATGCCCCTGGGGTCAAAACTGGCCACGCCCTGGGGGTCACATGGTTTATATAGACTTAAATAGCAAAATGTCTTTAAAAATCTTCTTCTCTGAAACTGCAAGGCCTAGAAGTTTCATATTTGGTATTTAACATCCTATAGTGGTCCTCTACAAATGCTATTCAATTTATGCCCCTATGGTCAAAACTGGCCACGCCCCAGGGGTCACATGTTTTATATACACTTAAATAACAAAATGACTTTAAAAATCTTTTCCTCAGAAACCGCAAAGCCGAGAGGTTTCTTATTTGGTATGTAACATCGTATAGTGGTCCTCTACAAAGATTGTTCAAATTATGCCCCTGAGGTCAAAACTGGCCACGCCCTGGGGGTCACATGGTTTATATAAACGTAAATAGCAAACTGTCTTTAAAAATCTTCTCCTGAAACTGAAAGGCCCAGAGGTTTTGTATTTGGTATGTACATGTAACATCCTATAGTGGTCCTCTAGAAAGATTGTTCAAATTATGCCCCATGGGTCAAAACTGACCACACCCCAGGGGTCACATGGTTTATATAAACTTATATCGCAAAATGACTTTAAAATTCTAATCCTCTGAAACCGCAAGGCCTAGAGGTTTCATATTTGGTATTTATATGTGGTCCTCTACAAATATTGTTCAAATTATGCCCCTGGGGTTAAAACTGGTCACGCCCAGGGGGTCACATGGTTTATACAGACTTAAAAAGCAAAATGACTTTCAAAATCCTCTCCTCTGAAACGGCAAGGCCCTCAGCTTTCCCATATGTAGTACATAACATTGCATAGTGGTCCTCTCCAAACATTGTTCAAAGTATGCCCCTGGGGTCGAATCTGGCCACACCCCAAGGGGTCACATGGTTTATATAGACTTAAATAGCAGAATGACTTTAAAAAGCTTTACCTGAAACCGCAAGGCCCAGATGTTTGTTAAGATTTTTCAAATTATGCCCCTGGGATAAAAATAAACGACACCTCGGAGATGCAAATTCTAATTGCATTACAAGGTCTCAGGTGAGCGTCCTAGGGCCCTCAGGGCCCTCGTGTTTCCTGGAACAGCACTAAGTAGTTCTTCAGACAAAAAGGCTGTGTTACTTTCAAGCATTTTCTTCATGCAATTGTCACTTTCAGGCAGTTATCTCACGCCACACACATCATCCTGGACGAGATCCACGAGCGTGACCTGCTGTCAGACTTCCTCATCATTGTTCTCAAGGACATCCTGACCTGCAGATCCGACCTGAAACTGGTCCTGATGAGCGCAACGCTGAACGCAGAGGCTTTCTCCAAGTATTTTAGTGAGTTCAAAATGTAGTTTACTGTGTCAGCAGCCAAAAATAGCCAGTCACTGCTAAAATTGCTGAAATAATAAAAAAAGAAGTGGAATTTTTCGACATTTTCTGGGGAAAGTTTTGCACAATGACATGGATTTTTTCAAAATCAAACCTTTTGGCTTCTACGTATTATTTCATAAAGGCAACGTATTAAACAAATTCAAAGTCCTTTTCGCATGATCCAAGTAAAGTTGTTGCAAGTTCACAGTTGTTTTTTTTAAGATCAACCTGCATTAATCAAGTTCAGTGCAATATTTGCAAGTGTAGTTGTTTATCATGTGCCTTAACATTTCTTTGCAATCTATTTTTCAGACAATTGTCCAATGTTCAACATACCCGGCTACACTTTTCCTGTGGAAGAGTTTTTGTTGGAAGATGTGATAGAACTTCTTCAGTAAGTACACAACTTTTAGATACTTGCAATAGACGGATGCACGAATCTCCATAAACTGTTTATGTTATTTTTATTTTATTTTTTGTTGGTATAGATTCTGTCTGACTGTTTGACCTATTTTGTTTCGTGACTTCGTCCACGACTAGAAAGTATGGACCATTGCCAAAGCACACTCAGATTTATTTCTAATTTAAGAGTCTTTTTGGATTCGCCATCTTTGGATATGTTGAGGCATTACAAGTTCAAGCAACTTCAAGATAACAAAATGTATCTGTACTTAACATAGTTACTTAGTCAAGTTTTTGTAAAGGTGCGGTTCTGTGCATAAGTAAGTAATGAAAAATATGCACTGCTTTGTTTTTGTTGGTTCACAGTTACAAGGCCCCTCACACAAGGTTGTCATTAAGAGCCGGCCGCTGGCCAAATTGACCGTTTCAAATGAGATATTGGTCGGCTCAAATTTTCAAAGAAATATAAATAAATTATTGTGTACCTTGTTCTGAAAGTGAAAGCCAGTCTTTTATCTCAACACACACTAATCCATATTGAATGTAATAATCATGTTAATTTCCAATAAGTGTTCCCTCGTAACACAGTTTCCATTTTAATTCAAAGACGTGTATTTCGTCACCACCATTTAAATCTCCAATTGATGCAATGCAACAAAACTACATTTTGATTAGTTTCACACCCTGACTTTTCCCAAGAACGCTAATTCACTAATGCTCTATCGACAGTGCTTGTGTTGTTCAGTTATAGTAGTACTGATTGATGTTTTTCACGCTGACCATGTGCTAAGCGTGTTACACGGGGTTACTGCTAAATGTATAAACTGCTAGACGATAGCCAGAGTTCGGCAGTAACATCAAAGACATTTGAAGTCAAACCGACACAGTTGCTTTAGCTTGCAGATTTGGAAGCCCATCTAACTGATGACGTCATGCTGTTACGCTTCTTAGTTTTAACAGGTGTTATCATTTTATAACTCATGAGTTTAACGGATTTTGTTGTTTTTTCAGTTCTAATCGGATAAAATAATTGCAAGGTAATTTGAATGCCGTGTTTTATTGATAAAAAAAAAAGAATTAATAATGAACAAAATATAATGAATATATAATTTAAAATTTTGAATTCCCCCCCAAAAAATCATTGCCGAAAATGCATTTTATAATGTGTTACGATGCATTGTGGATGTGTATATAAAAAATAAAAGTGTTATACTATTAATCTATTCAATCTACTTGTTGTTCAATCTATTATAATAATTTTAAAAATGTGTAATGAATTCAAAAAGTTGAGTCATAAAAAAAAATCACACAAAAGTAGGCAGCTTTATTTTTTTGGTGTTATTTCTATAATTGATTATAAAATTCTGAACGTTCAAAATTAAGTATAAAAGGGTCAATTTCATAGGTCAAACTATCATGAATCATGTGTCCAGAATTGCTCAAATGCTAGCAGGGCTTCCGTCCGTTTAAATTTATTTTAGCCAAATTTACCATACAATATTGAAATCCTACTCCAAAGTTGTAGCCAAATGGAAATTTTTTAGCCAAGTAGTGAAAATTTTAGCCATTGGCTTATTTGACGAATGGTACAGGAAGTCCTTGCTAGGATTTTGCATCTAAATTTCAAAAACATTTCTGGGGGAGCATGCACCCAGACCCCCCTAGTTCACTAGGGCGTTTGAAGCTTTGGCCTCCTCAATGGTCATTGAGCCTCCTTGATAAAATCTTAATGACAACCCTGCTCACAGTATTCAGGCTTGACAACCAAAAAAAGTATACTGCTTTCTGTTCGTCCACAGGTACGAGGCACCTTAGCTGATGCAAACTCGCCAGCCAAGCTTCTTTTATTTTTTTATGCATTTGTTTAGCACTTAAAAGTAGTAAATGTTGCAATGCATGTTTTTATTGTTTCGCAGCTAAGAGGCCTTGCAGAAGCTTTGTTTGGGTTGTTTCATCACTACAAGGCCCTGCACACAATGCAGGCTTGATAGTCGAGAAAACTGGACAAAGTACACCACTTTGTTTCTGTTCATCCACAGGTACGATGCCCCACACACAATGCAGGCCCGCCAGCTGAGACGCAGGGACGGGAATGCCCAGCGGGAGAGGGAGGAGAGAGGGGTGTGGCTACGAAACCTCCAGGGCGGAGTCAACACCAACAAGAGGTCAGGGAAATGATGTCACACCACCCAAGATATGAAGCCCAACTCGCAATAGTTTAAAT
Source organism: Congeria kusceri (assembly GCA_027627225.1). NCBI lineage: Eukaryota > Metazoa > Mollusca > Bivalvia > Myida > Dreissenidae > Congeria > Congeria kusceri. Next base: position 9,083,588 of record CM051033.1, on the reverse strand, counting down.
ACAACATGTTCCTGTATATTATTAGACTATTTAGTAGGGTGATTTCGAGTGATTTAATTGCTTGAACTTGTTTTTACTTTGCAGGCTACGAAGCACTAACAATTGATACCCCCAAATTTATATGCTCCATTGGCAGTTTAGGCCCATTCAGAATTTGTTGACTCTTGTGCATATTATTGCATTTGCATTAAGTAGTTTGCATACAAACCTATATATCTACCAAGATATTGAAAGTAGGATTGTTTGATTTGTCTTGTGTAAAAATTGTGTCCCAGAAATTCAGTTTCATTCAAACAATTGATTGTGTCCCTTCGGTTTACACAGGGGTGTGGAAATCATATGTTCGACTCGTTCGACACGGGTAATTTTACTGTCCGACGAATCAAGTTTTCCTGTCAATTTGTCCGCGGACAAGTGCAATATCGGTGTAACAGGATGATAAAGCATGTATAAAAACTAGATAAAATGAACATGTCTTTCCCTGGTGCGAACTAAAGCATCGCACACTCAAATATTTTGTTCTGGTGTCCGCAAATTTGTGACGAGTCAGACAGTTTAATTACATGACGGGCCAAACCATAACGACTAATTTGATAGATTTAAATGGGTCGTTGTTCGTTAGTGACTTGTGGTCAAAATAGTATTCTAATCAATAAAAACATAGAAAATGTATGCGCAGTAATCACCAATTACCAATTTATGTAATATTAAATCAATTACATTCAAGTCTGTTCAATTTACTGAACCGTTCGGACTCGGCCATCATGGTATGGTCCGTCACCTGCATTCTAATTACATCCATTGTGTCCACCAGGTGTCGCTTCTGAAATTGTCCTTGTTTGGAAATTATTTCATTCCTCCGCAGACTATATCTTTGTGTATGAACATTTAGCCAAATATGGATAGTTATCAGTTCCTAGTATAGAGGTCAGATAAACGCAGTGACGTCACGCTTGATGTATAGAATGAATTACTTCACTTGGAAAAAACGCACATGTCTATAGTTTGAGCCTAGAATATGACTATCTAACATTCGTCAAGCTAGTTTTTCGGACCATGAATCCGGTAGCTTTACTTTTGAAACAAATAGCAGTAATTTAATTTTCTTATACTGGCGTTAATCTCGCAATGACGTTTATTAATGTTGCTACTGTTCATCAATGCGTTTTAACATTAATGGATTGTTTTTTATTCAATTCAGATAGCAAACAAGTAGAATAATGGTGTGAAGAATCAAACGAAAATGCAAATCTGTGCTCTCTGTCACATCACGGTCAATGACTGTCCAGATTTCTGCTGAGAATTTATTAATTTTTATCCGGCACTACTTAGTTAAAGAAAGACACAATTATATTCCATTGCAATACTTAAATACAGTAATACGCGTATTTATATTACAAAATATACATATGAAGGTTGCAGACTGATGGTTTTACTTGGATAAGTGACATTTACTTGCGGACAAGAAGGTTTTTGCAATGAACTTGTCAGCGGACAAGTGAATAATTTTGATATTTCCACACCCCTGGTTTACAAATGATTGTGTCCTTTCTGTTAGAAAATTTTTGCACTGTATTTCCCGTGATTTTGGTTTCTTTCCTTTTCTTGCCAACAGTCTTTCTACACTCAGCATCTGGATTACATGTTCGGAGAAATTTATATGTGGCGCGTCGTGAGAAAACCGGTCTTAATGCATGTGCGTAAAGTGTCATCCCAGATTAGCCTGTGCAGTCCACAATCCAGGACGGCACTTTCCGCTTGTATGGTATTTTCTGTTTCAAGGAAGTCTCTTCTAAACATAGATCCACTGTAGGCGGAAAGTGCCGTGTTGGATTAGCCTGTGCGGACTGCACAGGCTAATCTGGGACGACACTACGCACATGCATTAAGACCGGTTTTATCACGACGCGCCACATATCATTGCAACATAAGGGAGGAGGGATGGGTGTGGCTTACATTAGGGACGAGGGATGGGTGTGGCTTACATTAGGGAGGACGGATGGGTGTGGCTTGGGAACCTTCAGAGAGGGGTATATCTGGCTAGATATCAGAGAAAAGAGGTTGCAGTACCAAATATAGCATATTTAATGTATATTTTTGGACACTTAAACAAATCCAGTGTCCAAGTTTAAGAGGCAGAACAAATATTTATTCGAAGTGTCTGAAAGCTTTTTTTTTCTTTTTTATTGTCTTTGTCACTATCATATTAAAGGGATAGTCAACCAGATAATTACGTTCTATGCACAGTTCAGGTGTTCCACGTATATCGGCATAAAATGTTAATAAAAAATGACATATATTTATACAATAACAACTATATGACCCCTAGTTTTTTTTTTTTTTTGTGATACTTTATCTGGTTAACCATCCCTTTAAAGTGCAAAAGCAATAAAACATGTTGCAACCCAAGTCTGTTCAACTATAGTGTGTAATATCTTTGTAGTTTGTTGACATCATGATATTTCCATTACCTCCAGTTTGTACAAATTGACCTGACATTCAATAATACTATAAGCCTGCTTTTACGGTTGAATTATTTCCTAAAGTACACGCCATGTAAAACCCTGTACGAGCCCTGAATCAACATTTGCGAAGCGACGCCAGGAAAGTTTGCAATGAGTCGCAAAAGATTGACCGGTGGCCCCATCGCGAGATTTCGCGACAACCTTGTATTAGAATTAGTGAAAATTCGTGACATCGCGAGCGAGCGCACTGCGATTCGCTATAAAATCGGCTTGTCGCATATCGCGAACTTTGCGGGTTTCGCGTGGCGTGTACTGTATATACGCATAGTGTTACTATTTATAGATATTCGAAGCACACCATAAAGCAGCTACAGAGCCTGGACTTCAGTAAGATCGACACAGAGCTTATATACCAGCTGATCTGGTATATTTCCATGCACAAGAAGGTACGAGGTTTCGGTGACAGCAGCGATTTTTTCTCTGATTTGGGAATGGGTCCTGTACCCATCAAGTTGGGAATTTTTCGTGGTGAAAACATTCAAAAAAATGGGAAACTTAAAAAGTAATTTAATTAATGAATTACTTATGCTAGTGTTATGTTGGTTGAACTTTGGGGATTTTTTTTTTTTAATGTGTGTACCATCACTTGAGCACTGAATATCTATTTTCTATGTTATGGACGACACTTGTTTATTTTATATGTGTAAAATTGTGCATGCATTTAATGTATAATGTACGGTGTGGAGGGGGATGCCCCCAACCCCCACACATCTATTGACGAGGAAAATAAATTATATGGAACGGAAAAAAATAAAAAATAAAAAAAAATGGGGGATTTTATGGTGTTTATTAATAACAAATCAAATAATTCCGAATTTACAAATTTGATTTATGTAATTTTTCTGTGTACATGTATTTAAGATTTTGTCACTTCAGATTTGGGATTTTTTTTGTAACGAACTGAGAAAAATAAACCATATTTGGTATTGGGAATGGGACCTTTTACCGGACCCGGTTATATAAGGAAAATAATCACTGGACGGTGTTTGTCTTTATTTACACATTGGTAGGAGCTTTTTATGCCCCCACCATCAATGATGGGGGGGGGGTGGGCATACAGTGTTGACCCTGTCCGTTGGTATGTACGTATGTACATATGTTTGGATTATTGTCCGGATAATAACTTCCAGCATTGAAGGATTTTCAAATAAGAAATATATAGCATAATGAGACGGTGTGTCGTGCCCATGAACCAGGTCCCTAGGTTCAAGGTCATGGCCACACTTAAAGGTAAAATGTCAAATATAAGAATTTAAGCCATAGACCCTGTCCGGAGCATAATTTTGTCCGGCATGGAAGGAATTTCAAATAACTTGGCACAAGTGTTAAGCATGGTGAGATGGTGTGTTCACGCAAGTACCATGTCCCTAGGTCAAGGTCAAAGTCACTCTTAAAGGTCAAATATCAAATATAAGTGTTTAAGCCATAGACCGTGTCAGGATCATAATTATACCCCCACAGACAAAGTTAAGGGGGGGTATATAGGAGTAAGCTTGTCGGTCCGTCTGTCTGCCGGTCTGTTGGTTTTTGGTTTCCAGATGATAACTCAAGAAAGGCTTGACATATTTAAATAATTTTTGGTACACATGTGTAACATCATAGAATACAGGTCATGTTCGATGTTGGTTACAAACCACTACATTTTGACAGAGTTATGGCCCCTTTTTGACTTAAAATTCCCTAAAAACATGGTTTCCGGGTGATAACTCAAGAAAGGCTTGACATATTCAAATTATTTTTGGTACACATGTGTAACATAATAGAATACAGGTCAGGTTCGATGTTGGTTGCAAATCGCTAAATTTTGACTGAGTTATGGCCCCTTTTCGACTTAAAATTCCCTAAAAACATGATTTCCGGATAATAACTCATGAATGGCTTAACATATTCAAATAATTCTTGGTATACATTTGTAGCATCATAAAATATGAGTGAAGTTCGACTTTGGTTACAAATCCCGAAATTATGACACAGTTATTGCCCCATATTTGTGTTAAATTCCCTAAAAACATGGTTTCCTGACGATAACTCAACAATGGCTTGACATATTTATATAAATATTGGTACACATGTGTAGCTTCATAAAATACAGGTCAAGTTTGACTTTGGTTACAAACCACTAAATTTTGACACAGTTATGGCCCGTTTTTTACTTAAATTCCCGAAAAACATGGATAATAACTAATGAAAGGCTTCACATATTTAAATTATTTTTTGTACATAGGTGTAACATCATAAAATACAGATCAAGTTCAACTTTGGTTACAAACCACTAAATCTTGACAGAGTTATGGCTCCTATTGAAATTAAATTTTTCCAAATACACTGTTGACCATTCACAAATTAAAGCATTCTCTCTCTGTCCATTTCTTTCAAATGGATGCCATAGTTTTGTGACAAGGCCATATTGTGGGGGTATATCCGTCACTCATGTGACAATTCTAGTTTTGTCCAGCATGGAAGGAATTAGGGTTGGTACGATACACTCATCGCCCGATACGATACGTATCGATACCTACAGCTGCCAATACGATATTTTACGATACAATATAACAGTATGATGTTTTTAATATTATATATAATATATTTATGTTTAGAAGTTATTTAAATATTTTGTTATTAATAAAACATTTGAATATTGTTGTTTGCTTATAGTCAATACTGTCTTAATATGATTCATAATTAAGTTCACAGCAATTATTTTAAATTTTAATTCTGACGTAAAATTGGAGACGGGGATATAACAATCAAAGATAATGAAGTTATAGAGAAATCAGTTGAGGCTAAGTCCGAGGAATGGGCAAATGAGTTCGCAAGTTCTAGTCAAGAAAATCCCACTCTAGGCCAGGTATCTGCATTTAAGTTTAGAGCTTGTGCTTTGGTTTGCTGTGTGTATGTTGCTAGTTTTGAGTTTGCTGTTCTTCTTCATATAATGTACCTATCAATATAATAATGAAGTAATACACTATTTATTGACATGTTATTCAATATCCTTAATAAAAGTCAAACCACTGTGTTCTGTTTTATGCACTTTGTCAAAAACAAATACTTGAAGAATATTGTAACTAAACAGGATTGAATTTGCTCAAAGTTTCACATGTTCAACTGTTTATGTCCACCACATCTAGAGTTCAACGTAACTTGTTTGGTCGTCCATAGCTTGATAGTGTTGACGAAGAAGGTTTGTATTGAAGTTCTGATTGACCATAGTCCTCCTAACAGATATTGAAATCATGTTTTACATTCTATTAAAGTTCGTATTGAAGTTCTGATTGACCATAATCCTCCTAATAGATATTGAAATAAAGTTTTACATTCTATGTTAACGTTTGGGAAAAGTCTAAAACCATCAATCGTTACCCAACATTAAAGGTTACTGGATGTTGTTCGGACATCAGCGCCTTTGAAATATCGATATTTTGGTTTTGTGTATCGATATGTATCGAAGGCAGTGCATATCGGTACTATATCGATATTCACCGTATCGTCCTCACCCTAGAATTAATTTAAACTAACTTGACATAAGTGATAATTGTTATGAGGCAGTGTGTCGTGTGCAAGAACCAGGTGCCTTGGTCAAAGGTCAAGGTCACACTTAAAGGTCAAAGGTCAAGTATATGTATCAATGTTAAGATTTATAAAGATTTTTTGTCAGGACTAAAACTATTGATTGGAAATTTGCTGTACCTCAACTTACTTGAATTAATAAGAGAATACATAAGCAGAAAGTACAATATAAAAGGACAATTCTCCTTTTGCAAAATAATTTGTATGCATATAGACGGAGCGGACCATGTAGAACAGGCTGCATAGGTGGGGACATCCGTGTCTGTGGACACATTTCTAGTTATTACTCATTTATAGTAAATAATAACCTTCAAACATAGCATAAGTAAAATTATTTTCCTGAGCAATTTTTACATCAAAACCTTTCTATAAATTGCAATATTCCAACATATGTAACAATAAGCTCTAATAATGTCATAAAATAAGTTTGATGTGTATTTTAAACAGTTACTGCTGTTACTTACATGTAAGTAATTGGCCATGAAATTTTGTCTGATATCTTGTGCCTGTTTAAGGCAGTCCTTTTCAACTTTAAATATTTTCCCTTCCTTGTATACATACATGTCCAAATGTTACATCTACTTGTTTTGTTGTTCTCTGTCCAATAGACAAAAGATAAACAACAATTAAACAAACGCAGCTACTTAATTGCTGGAAGTACAGGGCATAATGAAGTGAGTGTCTGTCATATACAGTCGACGCCCAATGCCTCAAACTCTTTAATCTCAAATTTCTCGTTGGCTAATTTTTTTTTTGAGGGACCAATATTTTATTGCTGTATATTCGTACAAATTTCTGTTGTTTGGCTCAAATTTGTGACAGTAAACTTTTATCATGATACAAGTTTGACCAGTGTTACTATACAGTCTCCAAATCTGTTAAGCTTGTAGATTTAAAGGGACATTTTCAATGTTTAAGTTTGTAAATTACATTTTTTTTTAAATTGAATGTTGGTTGCAAAACTTAATTATTTATATATTTTTTATGCAATTTTTTGTGAAAAATTACTAGGATATGTCAAGCAGGTAGCATTTTTTCTCAAAAATAACAGATATTCGTCAAGAGTTTCACTTTGCACAAGAATGCGCCTTTTAAACCTTAAAATATGATCATAAATGTATTACTTGTAGAAACAATACAGTTTTAGAGTTAATAGCTCAGAGTTTCCTTGCCAGTCCCTGTCATCTCAAAGCAATTTGAGTCGACTGTGTGGATGTTATTGCTGCACCATTAATATTTGTGTTCTTAGTGGAGCATACAATGTAGCCAGTAAATATAATCGAAATATTTGATCTTTGTCTAGACAAGTTGAAAAAGGGCATAAATTGCGGATATGTAGCCCATAATTGAAATATTTGATATTTGTCAACACGAGTTAAAAAAGGGATACATTGGGAATTTCATTGCAGGAGGGGGCAATACTGGTGTTTGTCCCTGGATGGGGTGAGATCAATGATGTGTACAAGAAACTGATGGCAAACCTAGCATTTAAGTCTTCATGTAAGTAATTGTATATTTATTAAGCTTCCTGAAGGGTTGAGCTTTGTCCATCTGTTTGAATTGTACGTTTTAATGCTTGACTGGACTAATAACATGACCATGAATGTATTGCTTTTAAATTACTTAACAAAAATGTTTACTCCAATAAGACCTGATGTTGCGTTATGAATCAGGTCCACAGGTTGCAGGTTAAGGCCACAATTAGAGGTTATAGCGGCTTTGGGGAGAATCCATCTGTTCTCCCAGTATTCTTGTTCTTTAAAGAAAGTGATATCTTGGTCATTTTATCCCTCAGATTTCTTTGAGGATTGTTTGAATACTGGTATGTTAATTTTCAGCAAATTCCTAAATGGGAAATTTGGTGTTACCAATTGGTTGAAATTTGTGCATGGCCTGGCATGGCCTGGTTATGATTCTTAGTGGCAGTCCACTGCATAATTGTTTTTAGCTGGATTTTTCGACAAAAATCTTGGCTTATAGATTAGCGAAAACCGGTCGGTTAGGCGGGTGTTGCGATGTCGTTAACATTTTGTGTTAAAGTTTCGTCATTTTGTCATTTTATCAAAAGTTCTTGGTCACTCTTCATGAAACTTTACAGAAATGTTCCTTAGATGGTTCTCTACCAAACTTGTGAAAATGGTTTCGCTTCACTACACAAGATGGCCACCAAAGCTAAAAATAGAATTATGTCTAAACGCCATTTTCTTTTAAACCTATGGATAGATTTTCAAATAATTGTACAAAAATGTTTGTTTATTGTTCCTCTAACAAACTTATTCAAATGGTTCTGCCTCACTGCACAAAATGGCCACTAGAGCTAAAAATAGAATTTGCATTAAAGTTTTGTATTCCTGTCATATTTTCAAAAGTTCTTGATCAGCTACATGAAACTTTACAGAAATCTTCCTTAAATAGTCCTCTACCAAACCTGTGCAAATGGTTCCGCTTCACTGCACAAGATGGCTGCCAGAGCTAAAAAAAATAGAATTATGTCTCAACGCCATTTTCTTCTAAACCTATGGCTAAATTTTCAAATAATTTTACACACATGTTCGTTAAGTGTTCCTCTACCAAACTTATTCAAATGGTTCTGTCTCACTTCACAAAATGGCCACTAGAGCTAAAGATAGAATTCGCATTAAAGGTTTGTATTCCTGTCATATTTTCTAAAAGTCTTCATCAATCTTGATGAAACTTTTCACTCTACCAAACTTATTCAAAATGGTTCCGCCTCACTGCACAAAATGGTCACTAGAGCTAAAAATAGAATGTACGTTAAAGTTTTGTTTTCCTGTCATATTTTCAAAAGTTCTTTTTCAATCTTCATGAAACTTTACAGAAATGTTTCTTAGATGGTCCTCTACCAAACTTATGAGAATGGTTCCGCTTTACTGCACAAGATGGCTGCCAGAGCTAAAAATATTAATATGTCTAAATGCCAATTTCTTCTAGACTAATGGCCAGATTTTCAATTAATTTCACACCAATGTTCGTTTGGTGGTCATCTATCAAACTTATTCAAATAGTTCCGCCTCACTGCACAAAATGGCCACTAGAGCTAAAAATAGAATTTGCTTTAAAGTTTTGTATTTCTGTCATATTTTCAAAAGTTCTTGATCAATCTTGATGAAACTTTACTGCATATATTTTAGATCATCGACATGAAACTTCCATTCTTCTTCACCAACATTGATTTGTACATGTACCCCCATCGGCAAAATAAAAAATCCAGCTTTAATGCGGTTTCCGCATTTTTCTCTTGTTAATAACGTATATCTCATGGCCACACTTTTTAACCAGGGATCATAGTCGTCTGGGAATTCAATCAATTCTGATGTCGGCCGGTCATGCTCATGCTGTATCGGAATTATGCACTTCTTAAAATAATGCATATCAGAAAAATTTTCATGATCAATTATTAATATTACTGTAACAGGTAAGATTGTTTTCCAGGCATTTGAATCAGTCTTTTTGCAGCAAAACCCGTTTCAGACTGACAAAACCAAAAAAATGTGATACCTGCTTTTAATAATTGATGTGAAATTGTATTGATTAAAATGTGATATACATGACATTGTATTCTCTTGAAAAACAAAATATAAAAACGTGTACTCCATCTTCTATCATTTTGAAATGCAGTCTTTCAAATTTCAGCTTCATAAAAATTATCTCCCTTTATTCATGTCAGTGTGTCCAAACATCCTTTCATGTTTTTATATCATGCAGAATTTTTCCCCCTTCATTCACTCATTCACATTGTTGTGTAATATGCAGCCTTCCATATTTCAGCATCATACAAAATTATTCCCCTTCATTCACAGCAGTGTGTAATATGCAGCCTTCCATATTTCAGCGCGCTTCAGAATTATCCCCCTTCATTCAGCATATTTAACAGCCTTCCATATTTCAGCATCTTACAGAATTATCCCCCTTCATTCAGCATATTTAACAGCCTTCCATATTTCAGCATCTTACAGAATTATCCCCCTTCATTCAGCATATTTAACAGCCTTCATATTTCAGCATCTTACAGAATTATCCCCCTTCATTCAGCATATTTAACAGCCTTCCATATTTCAGCGCGCTTCAGAATTATCCCCCTTCATTCACTGATGCCCACCATCAACCAGAGGGAGGTTTTTGACAGGCCACCACCAGGTGTGAGGAAGATCGTCATAGCAACCAATATTGCTGAGACTAGGTTGGTGTGACTTTGCACTAAAATTGCTGAATATGCTAAAGGACTTGGGTTGTGAAAGGCTAACAACCAGATAAGACACGTTCATGTGTAATTTATGCATGGAAAATCACAATATACGGACAGAAAAAAAAAATTCAAATTTTTGCATACAAATGGAAATGAAAGGACCCATTAATGATACCTGACTGTTAAAGGTGTTAATGTAAATTAATTAATTGAAAACTTATTTATTATCTTCTTAAAATGTCTACTACATTATTTCAGGTTACTCCCTCACATTTCATGTATTTCACATGTTCAATCTTACCAATAAATTTCCAACTAAAAGCACATTTTGGGCTAAGTGTACATTTACCCCCATTAATTCTGGTTTGACTGTAAATTTACCCCCTACACCAAAACTTACCCAGAGTACTGGGCTTAAGTTATCTCTTTGATCTGTTGACACCTTTATTGAATTGACACGAAGGTTAGGTTTCAATGATACTGATCAGTACTGAAAAACATTGCCAAATCTACTAAGTTGAAATTGTTTAATGCTGTTTCCTGTTTCCAGACAGTAAAATAGTTTGGATGAATTATTTCTAAAAAAAAAGGTACAGATATGGATTTCTGCCCTATGTTTTGTTAGTTCACCTGTCACATAGTGTCAGATGAACTTTTAGGATCACTGGAGACTCTCTGTCGGCCATCATTCACACTTTATATTAACATATATTATATAATGGGTAAAATTGGTTCAAAAACTAGGTCAAACATAATTTTAAAAATGTCTACCCCCCTAGGGCCCACATTTTTCATTAGATCATGTTAATACTTGTCCAGAATATTGTCCTTTATGAAGTCTAGGCTCTGGTAAAATCAGGGTGTTCATAAATATGTTTTTATTTTATGCCTTCCAGTGATTCATATGGAAATATCAGTGAAATAAAATTGGTAATTCACTTTCTTAAACAGTGAAAATTATCACTCTGCGCCACTTGTGAAAATTTTTTTTATGAACACTCGTGAAATAAAATAGCATCCTACACTGAAATCAACAAATATCCTCTTTTCATTCTCAACTTATAGAGAGCGGTCATGTCTCATGTAACATTTGCATTGCATATCTCTATTTACATTCATTGTAAGTTAGGGTGATTATTACTTCTTATTGCCATTGGCAAGCTATTTTTATAAGTGCATAAAAAGGATATCATGCTAATGACACGGAAATGTGATGTTTAAAGTTGCTCGCATCATTTCTTTTAACAACATTGTATCAATCATTTATGAGGTGGTGTCAGCATATGAAATGTTTTGCAAGTCATTCTTGATGGTCAGTTGAAGGTCAATATTTGTAACGTAGTTATAGTGGACGAAATATTTATTACACCACAGTGACTTATAAACAGTTAAAACTTTTTATTTATAGGAATACATTAGCGGACTCTTGTCAGATGAGGATCCTATCGTTAAACATCCTTTTTGAAATTCAAAGTGGCACCTACAGGCATTTTTATACAATACAATTATTGAAGCTTGACATCAAACATGTTCCAAAGTCTCATAGATTAATCAGTGTATGTGACCTAAGACAGTGTTTTCAAAATGATATTGGTAACAATGTAAAGCATAGGCCTTTCCCAAAACTAGGTGATCTCCCTTGGAAATTACCTCATGTTATTGCGAATTCACATCCGCCATATTTGAAACCCGACTTCCGGTGACTTTTTCCCTAGCTTGCCATATAAAGTATTGTAGATCTTAGACCAAGCGGCTTTCAAAACTTGTAATGGAAATTTTAAAAACCATGTTTTTGATTAAATATTATAAAAAAACTCATACAGGATATATCTTACAAAAATAAATTATTAGAACTAAATGTAGTATCGTTTTTAAACTCATTCCTAAGGCCACATGTCCGTATAACAGGTATCTGGAAAAAAAGTAGTAGTCTCCTTGTCTCGTCTTAAACGGGAAGTTGTTTTGCATACATAAATACCACCACATGTTCAATGGATACTTAGTTATCTGACTGAAAAAGGGGTCATAAAAATACCAAAGCCACAACCAGCTGGGATCTTATCAAATTGCCCTTAGAACAATACCGCTAATCCGTGGCAATCGCGTAATGATAAAGATTTACATGCAGAGACAACTAACATGTCACACTTCGTCTCCATTTTTTGCGTCTCAAATTAAAGTTTATCTCACATTTTAAAATGTTGTTGTCTCCATTGTAGTTCTTTGCCTATCACCCTATGAAATTTTGCCACCTTATTGAACAGAACAGAACATAATTAATAGCATTAAACAATTTTTCGAATTAATGAATTGGTTTAAATTGAAGAGTGAAATAATATAGATTAGCGTTTAATTTTCAATTCTGAAGAATGGAAAGGTGGTGAACATTTAAGAGCTCATCGTGTTTTGTTTTTCTGAAACAGATGGGAATTACCGTAGCTGCTACGAGAATAAAATGTTGTTTGTTTACCACGATTCCGACAGAAATGAAGAAATAATCTCAGTAAGAGTTATATACGTGAAGGAAAACTAAATACTTGATCGAACAGACTCAACAAGTATAAAAGAGTTATTCAAAGGTATATTAGACTCTTCTGTTGGCTTAGTTAATTACTTACTCTGAATTGTGTAAAAAAAGATCGAAATGTACATATCTATGCCTGTTTTATTATAGATACTCACCCTATTATGTTTATAATTCTCACGACATATCTATTTCCTGGTGACATATAGACCCATTGGGTCGGGTGTTATTTGTTTCGTTGATTATATGAAGTAATCATGAACATTGTTTAAACAATATGACACAATAATAAACAAATTATTTACTTAATCTCTTTAATACAACATCAGTTATAACATTTAATGAGGAGTGACATCATCTGTAGTTATTGTAATATTGGTTAACAGTAATTAAAAAGATAGTTGTTTTGTTACATTATATTTCAAGATTAAAGCGAATTTTAGTCGCCAGAAGAATGTTAGCTAAGAGTTACTTAGCAAAATAATTTTACTAAAACCAGCTTTTTATTTATTTTATTTAATAATGCAAATTTAATACATGATGTAGGCATAGGTTGTTTAGATACTAAAATCGCTATTTTTGTGTTTTGTTGCATAATAACCGCTAAACGTACTGTGTACAGTTTGTTTGTCAATCTGCAAAGAGTGGACAATATTGTTAAAAATCAAAATAATAATTTAATTAAATTGATAAATAAAGTACATGATGTATATTATATATGAATGTTGATATTTGTAAATTTTATTTTTACAACACCAACACAATTTTAAGATTGAAAATCAAATATATTGCATGTTTTTCGGTAAATATCAATACGCTTATCCCGCCTTATAATCAATAAACGTCGCCGGAAGTGAACAGGGGACATCACTCGTGAGTACGCAAGTTAAGTAACCTAGTTTTGGGAAAGGCCTTTTATTCTAAATTTGGGTTATATAATAATTCCTCTAAACCTATCAACTTCTTCATTGTTAACAGGGGTTGTATCAAAATGCTTATGCTATTGACATAAATAACAGTGCTTGTATCAAAATGCTTTTGGTCCAACTACAGTAGATGTCATTTACATGGTTAACAGAGTTTGTATCAGATTTTCGTTTAATCATAAAACTGCATATTTATGTCGTGTACATCGCAAGTATTTACAGAGGTTGTATCCAGATATATTGTCTAACAGCATTACCATAGATGACGTTGTCTACGTAATTGACGGGGGTCATATTAAAGTGAAAGGATTCTCTCCCGATACCAACATGGCATCCCTGGACGCCCAACTAGTGTCAAAAGCCAATGCAAGACAGCGCAGGGGCAGAGCAGGGCGGTGAGTGATTTACATTCTAATTTATGGATCTACAAAATATATATGAGGCATGTTGTGGGAAAACCGGGCTTAATGCATGTGCGCAGTCTGTACAGGCTAATCCGGGACGGCACTTTCTGCCTACGGTGGATTTATGTTTAGAAGACGCTTCCTTGAAACAGAAAATACCATAAAATTGGAAAGTGCCGTCCTGGATCTCACTTTAAGCACTTGCATTATGCCCGGTTTTCCCATGACATGCCTCATATGGACATGCGTTTTGGTATTTTGGAGAGTCCGGTTTGTGTCTGAGATGTCTTGTTTGTGCATGCAGCAGTTGTGAGGTTAAGGGTGGCTGAAAAATAGCCGTCAAGAAATGTGTACTATTAGTTACACTGTTAGTAACTGTGGGTGTATGGGATATACACCGTCAGTGGTATGGGATATACACCGTCAGTGGTATGGGATATACACCGTCAGTGGTATGGGATATACACCGTCAGTGGTATGGGATATACACCGTCAGTGGTATGGGATATACACCGTCAGTGGTATGGGATATACACCGTCAGTGGTATGGGATATACACCGTCAGTGGTATGGGATATACACCGTCAGTGGTATGGGACATACACCGTCAGTGGTATGGGACATACACCGTCAGTGGTATGGGATATACACCGTCAGTGGTATGGGATATACACCGTCAGTGGTATGGGATATACACCGTCAGTGGTATGGGATATACACCGTCAGTGGTATGGGATATACACCGTCAGTGGTATGGGATATACACCGTCATTGGTATGGGATATACACCGTCAGTGGTATGGGATATACACCGTCAGTGGTATGGGATATACACCGTCAGTGGTATGGGATATACACCGTCAGTGGTATGGGATATACACCGTCAGTGGTATTGGATATACACCGTCAGTGGTATGGGATATACACCGTCAGTGGTATGGGATATACACCGTCAGTGGTATGGGATATACACCGTCAGTGGTTTCATATGAAACCTTTCACTGGTTTCTTTTATTTGAAATCACTTGTCAATTAACGAAAGAAAAATTTACAAAATAACACAAAACACACACAATGACGTCACGAAAATAAACTAAATGACGTCATAAGATTGCGTCATTCGATTTCTAAGGGGTATTGAATGTACTCATGGTGTATGGAAAATACCCTTTAGTCATGTGACCGCTGTTAGCCAATCGTATCGCGTCATTTATGTAGGCGGTGAGATATATATTGATCCTGATAATGTTGCTGTGGATTTATTTTAAAGACTTTTCTATTCATTGATAGTCCTAATGTAACAACAAACATTAAAGTAATGCAATGCTCTTTAAAAAAAGTAAAGTGTCCAGTGTATTCCAAATTACATTGTAAATATGTGACTTGTATACAAAATTCTGAAAATTGAACACAGTACACATCAACACATTAGTTGCTAGTGTGTTTATGCTAATTTCTCATGTCAACCTATTGCACATAGTTTTCTTATGCCCTCCAGGGTACAGCCAGGCGAGTGCTACCACCTTTACTGCGGCTACCAGGAATCCATCATGGACAACTATCTACCTCCCGAGATACTCAGAACCAGGCTTGAGGAGCTGTGCCTTACCGTCAAGGTAATGGATTATGATGCCTTAACAGTATCTGTATATATAGCCTCGTAACTGTCAGGGTTACAGATAATGTATTGCATTATCTTAAAAATTGCGGTTTATATGTCATTGCCTTACTCTTACCCTACTAACAGCTCATGTATTACCTTGCCTCAGAAGTATCGGGTTAATATAGCATTGTCTTACTCTTACCCTACTAACAGCTCATGTATTACCTTGCCTCAGAAGTATCGGGTTAATATAGCATTGCCTTACTCTTACCCTACTAACAGCTCATGTATTACCTTGCCTCAGAAGTATCGGGTTAATATAGCATTGCCTTACCATCAAGTTAACAGATAATGTATTGCCTTACCTTAAACTTATGGTTTATATGTCATTGCCATACTATCAAGGTAACAGATAATGTATTGCCTTACCTCAAAAATAACAGTTAATATATATAGCATTGCCTTATAATGAAGGTAATAGATAACATATTAGGCTATAAGGTTACTTAAAACTAACTTAAGATGGCGGTGTATATTGAGACTTGAGTGCGAAACTGTTGTATCTGCTTAACATTTCTATACCAGATACAATAGTTTCACCCTCAACCCCGATATTGCTTTACTAATGTCGGTTGGTTGTTTTTCGCTTGGTAGGTTGACCACGTTCATTTTTGCTCCAACATTTTTTATTTAATCTTTACCAAACTTCATGAAGTGGTTTGTGGGCATAATATCTCTGCCAAGTTCAATAATCAGCCAAAATTGCCTCAGGAGCTGTGGAGTTATGGCCCTTGAATTATCTAAGATAAGCCTTATTAGCCGTTTCTGCTCTTTAACTCCAACAGTTCTCATTCGAACTTCACCAGACATAATGAAATGTTTGGTGCCATAATATCTTAGCCAAGTTCAGTGATCAACCAAATCATCCCAGAAACTGCAGAGTTATGGCCCTTGATTTGTTAAAAGTGGGCCTTTTTCAGCTGTTTCGACTCTGAGTCCACAATCTTCATCAGTTTGATCTTCACCAAACTTTATGTATTTAAGATTGCTTTTAACTAAGGGGGCATACCTTTTACAAACAGCTATTGTTCATGTGGCTTTACCGTCTACTTAAAGGTTCCTTATTGATTTGCCTTCAAAGTAATGGTTGTTATTTTGGTTAACGTTCAAAGTAAAAGTTTTTTTCACCACACCATTGTCATAACTGATTAAATCATATTGCCGGAAGACAACATTGTTATTGCACTGCATCAAAATAATTGCCTCATGAATCAAGTTACTAATGATTTGTCATTGCATTTATATGTCATATATGGTTATATACAGATGCTTTTTCCATGGATTGTCTTGCAGCTGTTGAACTTGGGAAAGATAGTCCCCTTTGTACAGAAGGCCATGCAGCCACCATCGGTTGCAGCGGTAGAGAGGGCCATTGTCAACTTACAAGATCTGGTATGGGCTTCGTTACCCAAAGTAAACTGAATCATTAGCAGCTGTAGAGAGGGCCATTGTCAACTTACAAGATATGGTATGGGCTATCCAATGTAAACTGATCATTAGCAGCTGTAGAGAGGGCCATTGTCAACTTACAAGATCTGGTATGGGCTTAGTTACCCAATGTAAACTGAATCATTAGCAGCTGTAGAGAGGGCTATTGTCAACTTACAAGATCTGATTTGGCTTAGTTATCTAACATAAACTGAATCATTAGCAGCTGTAGAGAAGCCATTGTCAACTTACAAGATCTGGTATGGGCTTAGTATCCAATGAAAACTGAATCGTTGGCAGCTGTAGAGAGGGCCATTGTCAACTAACAAGATCTGGTATGGGCTTAGTATCCAATGTAAACTGAATCTTTGGCAGCTGTAGAGAGGGCCATTGTCAACTTACAAGATCTGATATGGGCTTAGTATCCAAGTTAAACTGAATCATTGGCAGCTGTAGAGAGGGCCATTGTCAACTTACAAGATCTGGTATGGGCTTAGTATCCAATGTAAACTGAATCATTAGCAGTTGTCCCTAATTGGGGACGACACTTAACGCTTTTATGGTATTTTCTGTTTAATGGAAGTCTCTTCTAAACATAAATCCACTCTAGGCGGAAAGTGTCATCCTGAATCAGCCTGTGCGGACTGCACAGGCTGACCCGGGACAACACTTTACGAACATGCATTAAGCCTGGTTTTCCCACGACATTAATCATTTATAAATATTGTAGTTCTAAATTTAGAATGCCTTTGACAAATGTGAGGACATCTACATAAAAAAAGTGTCTGTATCATACAACATCACATGTATACTGTTGTTATATTTTTAGAATGCCTTATTCTATTTTTAGAATGCCCTTGACAGGGATGAGAATCTCCTGCCTCTTGGGAAGCACCTGGCCCGCATGCCCCTGGACTCCCACACGGGCAAAATGATCCTATATGGGGCCATGTTCAAGTGTCTGGACCCCATACTGACCATTGCAGCTAGTCTGAACTTCAAGGACCCCTTCTTTGCACCTTTGGTAAGAACTGTTAAATGTGACTTTTGACTTTAAGTGTAGAACTGATAATTATGTCCCCCTCCACCCACCCCCGATCAAAGATGGCGGGGTATATTTGGTTTCAAATGCAGGTCGATCTGTCAGGAGACCACATTTTTTCCACCCTCTAACAGTTTTCTTCTTAGCTCCACCAAACTTGATGACAATGTTTGTGGGCATAATATATCAGCCAGTTTTGATAATCACCCAAATTGCTCCAGGAATTGCAGAGTTATGGCCTTTGAATTATCCAAAATTGGCTGTTTTAACTCTCCTTGCTCAACAGTTTTCATTTGCTCTTTATCAGACTTGATATTTTAAAGATTGCTTTGGACCATAGGGTGGAATATTAAACTGTTTTACAAACATTGTGGTTATTGTTTGTTCTCTTTCTGCTGAGTTGACTGTATATCTTCTCAGGAGAAAAAGGCGGAGGCAGATCAGGCGAGAATGAGGCTGGCAGACAACTGTCTCAGTGATCACATAACACTGGTGAAGGCCTACAGTGTAAGTGTTTTGAGATGACAGGGGCAGTGTTCCTACTACTTTTCATAAATTGGGGGTGTATTGGTTCGCCAAACCCCCTGTGCACCCCTTCCATGTGGAAATTATAACTAAAATCTGAATTTTTGAAGTTTTCACTAAAACTGGGGGTTCTACATCCCCAAGTGAGGGTTTTGGGGAACACTGAAAGGCAAGGAAGATGTTAGAGTATAAATAAATAGCTCTTTTCAACTTAGGACTTCCAATAATGAATATGGTTTTGACAATGAACTGTTGTTTTTTGTCGTATCCTACACACTTAACATTTTTGTACAAGTTTCAAACTTATTAACATGCATTTTAGAAGTTTAGAAATTACCACCTAAGATTGTACTCATGTCTTAAACTACACACTTGTCATTATTCTACATGTTTCAAACTTGCATTTTACGAGTTTAGAAATTACCGCCATAATTCCATTCGAATTACCAACAAACGTGTGACATGTGTACACAGTTCTGAAGGGTAATACATAAAAAACCAGAAATTCTTGTAAAAAATGTTTCTGTTTTTTACTATGTGGTGCATATTCTATTAAGTATTGTAACAAAGTTCTACAACAACACCCTATTAAGCATTGGTTGAGCCACTTACTTTTAACGTTTCATATCTTGTTTCTTCAGAAATGGGAGAGGTGCCGCAAGCGAGGGACCCATCGCCAGTTCTGCTATGATAACTTCCTGTCCGACTCCACACTTGTGGTACATGGGCATGTCTGTATTTATAACAACATTGACAACAGTACCATAATAGCAGTGATGATGATGGTGATGATGATTGTTATTGTGATAATTGTTATTTGTTTGTTTGCCTTCTTCTTCTTATTATTATTATTATTATTATTATAATTGTTATTAGTAGTAGTAGTAGTAGTAGTAGCAGTAGCAGCAGCAGCAGCAGTAGTAGTACAGTTACTATAATAATAATAATTATTATTTTGATTATTATTACAACCAGAATAAGATACTCATAGGTATTATAGTTATATTCCAAATATTGAATAACAAAAAAGTATTTTAAAAATGCCTTCTATGCCAGAATATGTGAACCCATATATGCAAGTACTTGTAAACATATTTTGTTAAGCAAACGTTTTCCATCAACCTGAAGCTGTTTGTTTTATTCCCATTAATTAAGATGCTGAGGAAGATGAGGGACCAGTTGGCAGAGATTCTTCATGAGCTGGGATTTCTTAGGGAGAGACACATTAACCAGTCAGAGGCCAATGTCAACTCTGGTAAGAACATTTTGTGGGGGTGTTTGGTATCAGTAAAGGCGATAGGGGACATTTAGGGATTTCTTAGGGAGGGACACATTAACCAAGCAGAGGCCAATGTTAACTCTTGTAGGAACATTCTGTGGGGGTGTTAGGCATCAGTGGAGGAGAAAGGGGGAGATTTTTTGGATTTCTCTGGGAGAGACATATTAACCAGTCAGACGCCAATGTCAGCTCTGGTAAGACCATTTTGTTGGGGTATTTGGGATCACAAAAAAGGGACAAAGGACGTTTTGGGGATTTCTCAAGGAGAGACAAGTCAACAGGTCAGGGGCCAATGTCATCTCTAGTAGGAACATTCTGAGGGTTGTTTGGGGTCAGGGAAAGGGGACAGGGGAGATTTCTTGATTTCTCAGGGAGAGACCCATCAACCAGTCAGAGGCCAATATCTAGTCTTGTAGGAACATTCTGAGGGTATTTGGGGTCAGGGAAAGGGGAGATTTTGTGATCTTTCTGGGAGAGACACATTAACCAGTCAGAGACCAGTGTCAACTCTAGTAGGTACATGTTGTAGGGCTATTTGAGGTCAGTGAAGGGGAAAGGGTGAGATTTGGGGATTTCTCTAGGAGAAACATATCAACCAGGGAGAGTGTAATGTCAACTCAGGTAGGAACATTCTGTAGGGGTGTTGAGGGTACTGGAAGGGGATACTTGTGGGATTTTTCAGGGAGATCCCTATCAACCAGTCAAAGGACAATGTTAATTCGGGGCTTTAACATACTAATGTTCCTTTAAAATACCAGAGCTTCTTTAACACCAATGTTTATTCCCAAGGATCAGCTGGAAAGGCATCATTTTTCAAAAAAACGTGTCCAACCATTGCTGTGCAAAAAGCAATTTCATTATGCAGGGCTGAGATTTGAATTGTTCGGAAGGTCATTTGAACGTGACCTGTTATATGATGTGTTATATGATGTCTTCAGATCCTAACTATGTTAGGATTTGATTTTAATGAGATTGCCCTTTCGCAATACGAAGTCCATTCCCATAGTATGTTCCCTTTAACATCAACGTATGCAGTTTTATTGACAATAGTAAACCAGTCAATCATTTACGACAAGTGCATTAGTGTCATTAATTGATACTTGCATTAATTGACGACAATTTTCATGTTATTATTTTATGTGTTTGTCTTAATGTGTGGTTTTTGTGGTCAGATGTTGATCAGCTAGTCCTGAATATTAATGATACATCATAAACATCATGTTTACGCCCAGGCCAGAACAAATCGTTGACCTCTGGTAAACCATTGTTACCAAAGATTGCTTTACAGATAAACTTCAATATCTTGAATGGTAATCCAAAAGCTTTCATGTAGCTACAGTTTAAGATACTGTTTTCTTACTGGTAATTTTTAAATGGGAGGTTATCATTGTCTTATGTCAAAAGACAGCACTTATCCAGTAAATGCAGTAGACTGTTATCTAGTTCAAATATTCAATTAAAGAACACAATCACTCTGACTTCAGTGTTAATCTGCTTGTATACATGTAATATGACTGTCCTGAACAATATGGATATATTGTAGACAGCTGTTTATTTGTATTTAGAACTTAATTACTTAACAAAATTAAAAGAAAAGATAAGCATTATTTTAGTATTGCATTTTATCTAGAAAATATTTGAGTATTGCATTTTATCTAGAAAATAACCCTTACTCGACAAGTTTCAGAAAAAATGTTTTGTTGGAGACACATTATTGTTTATGTAGTATTGAAGAAAAATTGGTTTTGTTATTGACACAGTTTTGTTCACACACGATCTATTTATACTCTGTGCATGTAAATACACAAAGAAGACGGGTGCTGCCTTAGATTTTTTTGCAGTCTCAAAATAATTACTAAGCTACACATATGTATGGTAATGCCTACATTTTTAGGCCCCCTACGGAGGGCATATTAAAATCAAACCGTCCGTCCATTTGTCTGTGAGTCTGAAGGCCACGGTTTAAGTTTTTCATAATGTTAAATATCTTGAATAGCATCAAAGATATTTACTTGAAACTTGATAATTAAAGCTGAGAAAACTATCAATGTCCACAAGGGAAAGCAACCTGCATAATTCTGTTTTGTGTTTTGACAAATTTATGCCACTTCTTTAACTTAGAAATTTTGGTTTAAGTTTTTCTTAAATTTTTCCAGAGCAGCCATTTTTAAGTTCTTAATTTTAATTTGTATTATGTTTACATTTTTCATTCACTTTTTGTGTCGCCTGACTAGGCGACATATAGGGGTTACTTATGTCGGATGCGGTGTCAGTGGTGGCGGCGTCCCCTTTCGCTTGTCCAGAGCATAACTCTTAGACTATGAAAGCTATCAACTTGAAACTTCATAGGTAGATAGATCTCATTGAGGGGAAGTGCAGTGCACAAGAACCGTTACTCTGCATCTCATACTTTTGGAGTTATTGCCCTTTGTAAATTGTCAAACTTATTTTTGTCGCATTTTTGGTTTTAATAAGTCGTTTCTTAGCAATTAGCCAGAGTGCAGTGCTTTTGAAGATTTCAATAAATCTGTTTTAAAAAATTGAGCATTTGCCTTGAGTGCTTCTTCATTTGGATTCACGTAAGCTATCCGGCGTCAGGCGACACATCCTACTCACGGAGTTCTAGTATTTACAAAGATTCATTTTGGTGTCAAAGTTTGCACTTACTGACAATGTAATCGGGGGCTTATGTCACCTGATAGTGACAGCATTTGTTTTCCAGAGAACGAGTCACTGGTGAAGGCAATTGTCTGTGCCGGGCTTTACCCAAATATTGGCATGATCCGGAAATTACCAAAGAACAAATGGAGGTGCGTAAAAACGCATAGTACATTTACCCTGTATATAGTACATATTTTGTTATGAAACATAGTCAGTCCCTATGAGTAAAGTCTGCAACTGAGAAAGACATCAAGCACTTTTTGTATCCAGAAAATCAGTTGGAAAAATGTCTAGTCTCAGTTCTGTTACATTAATCTGAAGGCCTGCTTGCTAAATAAGGCCTCAGTCTAAACCTATACTTAAAAATATTGACCATTGAAACTGTTCATTAAATTCAAATCATGATTTCAATTTTATTTAGGATTCTAACTTCTACATATAAGTCATAGTTGTAGTTCAAAACTTCATAATAATTGGGCCTGTTTTGTAGCATTTTTTCAGCCACTATATACATAAGTTTCAAATATTGTAGACATAATATAATATTACTTCAAAATCCAGAGATTTTATTGTGAAATCTTATGCCACGGAAAATATAACATTACTTCAAAATCATGAGATTTTATTGACAGAATCTAATACTGCTTAAAAGCGGTATACTTTATTACCGGTATATCAGGAAGTGGTATACTTTATTACCGGTATATCAGGAAGCGGTATACTTTATTACCGGTATATCAGGAAGCGGTATACTTTATTACCGGTATATCAGGAAGCGGTATACTTTATTACCGGTATATCAGGAAGCGGTCTACTTTATTACCGGTATATCAGGAAGCTACTCGTTTTAACTACGGGAAGATGTTGTTTCCAGTCAGATCCAGTTCCAGCTCAGGGAGGGCCGGTGCAAGCTGTTCCCAGGGTCCGTTGCCAAGGATATCAGGGACTCCCGGGCTTGCTGGGTGGTGTATCACAAGATCATGAAAACCACAGAGGTAAGTTCGTGGACTGTGTGCTAGGAGTAAAAAATATGTTTATTTCAGGTTACATGCCCAAAACAATTAGGGTAAGTAGGTAGGGATTTTTTTTTTGGGGGGGGGGGGGTAAATGATCAACTTTAGCATTCTGAATTTGAATATTCAAAACATATCAGTGATATCGTTAAACATTGGTTTGAAGTGCATGCTATCAAAACATCACACTTATTTATAAAATAAAACAACATTTAATTATTGGAACAAAGAAAATAAAGCGAAAACAAACTCAATCAAATGTTCTAGGGTCGGGGCATTTTTTTAGGGTAGGTTGCGTAACCTGACACAAACATATTTTTTTTACACCTTAAGAACTACTGGGTGGTGTACCTCAAGATCATGAAAACCACAGATGTAAGTTCAGCAGTGTGTTTAAGGTCAAATTGGGGCCAAAATAGTTTCCTATTCAGCCAGCTCTGGAGTATATAGTTTTCTTAAACAATCTCAAAAATTTTCCTTTTGATGTCTTGAGTGGTTTTCATGTGAACTGTACCACTATTTAATATTGTTTTAATGACACGACAATATAAAGTTATGGACCTTTAAGTCAAAATATTATTCTTGACATTTTACTGAATTAGAAATGTGGCGTGTTGTGAGAAAACCGGTCTTAATGCATGTGCATAAAGTGTCGTCCCGGGTTAGCCTGTGCAGTCCGCACAGGCTAATCCAGGATGGCACTTTCCACTTTTATGGTATTTTCTGTTTCAAGGAAGTCTCTTCTAAACATCAATCCACTGTAGGCAAAAAGTGTCGTCCTGGATTAGCCTGTGCGGACTGCACATGCATTAAGTCCGGTTTTCACATGACGCGGCTCAAATGTAGTACTGTGCTGAACTTTATTTTACAGACACAGACTTTTAACAATATATTTAGTGTTGTTTTTGGACCAATTAATTATGTGAACATTTGTATTGTTATATATTTTAATGACATTCAAACTTCTGATTAGTTTTATTGTTGAGATTTAACATTGTAACACAATCAAAAAGTAATAAAATACACGTAAATTGTAATCAGTCAGCTGTGTTTGCAGTTACATTATAATCAGATAGACCTAAGCTAGGATGATCACTCTAATGCATATATCACTCAAAATTAGCATAAATGTCGTAGTTTAATTGGTGTGGTTTGACATTTACCCTGTGTTGTCATTTAATGTTTAGATAGACCATCATTATTTACTATCTTTATTAAATTAGGATAAGATATGTGCATATACTTATGTCAATTTCAAATATTAATTAATAAACAGTTTTAATGCTTCAAATGATTTTTTTATCACACTTAAAACAGTATTAAATTATTTTTTTAGTTCATTTGCTTAATTACAAAATAAAAGAGAGCCAGGCCCAACTAGCTCAGTTGTTAGAGCGCTGGACTGTCAATCCGGGGATTGTGAGTTCGAACCCTAGCCCGGCCACATAACTTGTGTGGTATTGGTCATGACATTATTTCTACGGCCATTCCCCCCTACATCTGATTCAAGTAGGGCAGTCGTCAGTTACTGGCATAAGTATGTGCACTTAGTAATGATAAACTGCATAGATCAGCTAAGCTTGCCCAGGAAAAGTGTGAGCAGGTTAAATGAATGCCATTATATGACTGCAATAATGTTAAATATGGCGAAAAAATCCAAACAAACAAACAGTAAACAAAAGTTGGACATCTTGAAATAGTCATTAATGTCATTGATACCCGATGTATAGGTTATAGGTTTCATTAATGTGTTTTTGTTTGTATGGTTAAATAAAAGAAAAATATAAAAACTATATATATTTCTAATAAGAATCTAAATATGGCATACATTTGAACATTATAACGTTTTTTTGAACTTGTTGTTTCGAAATGTTTTCTGGTCCTGAATTTATGTGTTTTTTTTATTTGATTTCGAATTGTTATAATTTCTAAGTCTAAAAGTTGGTCCCAAATGAATATTTCACACTTATTTGCCTATTGTTAATTTGAAGTCGCAGTCATGATTGGCACTCACTGTTTACACACCTTCCATAAAATTGCACACCTATAAAGTTGCATAAAATTGCACACCTTCCATAAAATTGCACACCTTCTATAAAGTTGCATAAAATTGCACACCATCCATAACAGTTAAAATGATTTGCGTGTCAAAAAAAGTGGTCGCTATTTCTCTTAATGATTCCATCAATATGTTGCTGCAACTAGAAACAATACATTCGAAAACAAATAGGAAATAATCTAGTTTCAATACATGTGTATGTTTATGTGACATACTGTCGATATGCCCCGTTAAAGGAGTCAAACCCCCTGGCCCCGTGTTCAAAAAGGATTAACTCTAGGATCAAGATCAGTCTTAGCGGATCTTGATCTAGCTCCAATAAGCGGAATCTCAACAATATTTTAGGCGTGTCGTGGGAAAACTGGTCTGAATGCATGTGCGTTAAGTGTCATCCCGAATCAGCCTGTGCAGTCCGCACAGGCTGATCCAGGACAGCACTTTCCGGCTCAAGTGGAGTTATGGTTAGAAGAGACTTCCTTGAAACAGAAAATACCATAAAAGCGGAAAGTGCCATCCCGGGATGACACTTTACGCACATGCATTAAGACCGGTTTTCTCACGACGCCCCTCATTTTATTTTCGAAATACCTTTCTTCTAGATAAAATATTTCAAATTTTTGTTAGTTTTTCATTCAAATATTAAGCTCAGATAGAAAATCTATGCTGAAAGACGATTATTATTATGTTAAATATATATTTGTCCAATTATTAAAATTGATCCAAATATTTAGTGAACACCATTGTTGAGTCTGATCCTGAAATATTTGGCTCAAGTACATCTGTAACCTGATAATCGGAATCGGGCTCAACTTGTTTTGTGAACAGGGGGCCAGATGTTTCTAATACTGTGTACACTATCATGTCATTAGTTTTGACTTGTTTACTTTCTGACAGGTCTGGATGTATGACTGCAGTGTAGTGACACCATACAGCTTGCTATTCTTTGGGGGAGACATCAAGAAGATCAGTGTAAGTACCAGTATAAGAAACAGGGGTCAGTTGCTCAAAACTTTGATGGCCAATTAAGCTAACAGCCGTTAACTTTTGGGTGAAGTTTTTGATGTAAATTAAATGTTAAAATTTTAAAATTTGCATTTATTGTAAATAAATTGATATGCTCAAATAATTGTCAAATGCTTCATACGCGAATTGCTTGTAATATTAGTTTTATTTACATCTAAAGTTAACAGGCCATTAGCTTAACCGGCCGTTAAAGTTTTGAGCAACTGGACCCAGATCGTTAATCGTCATCAAAGTCCTTGTGAATTCTATGAGCTTGTGTAATTAAGAGCTCATCAAGCATTGAACCCATTCTTATATTTGCCTGGAAGGTTTTTAAGTTTAGGCATAACAGGGTTGTGTCAAACCTGCATTTCTATTCACATACGTCTCAGAATTCATACCAAAGAATTATTTACAATAAACTGTGCTTGCATGTACATGTAATTTCAAGTTCTTTCAAAACAACTTTAATATGCCTAGACATGAACACCTATAAAGAACTATGAGTAGAAGGATTGAAACCTGCTTTGTTTTATGATTGGTTCGCTCTTGTTGGAAAAATTTCCAAGTTAAGATTCTATAAGTCGTTATTATTTGAAATTCAGAACCCTTTTTAATGGCCTAATACTAATGTCAGCTCCATCTCGTTTTGTAGGAAGATGGCCAAAGCCTGGTCTGTGTTGATGACTGGATAAAGTTCAAGGCCTCCCCAGAAACTGTAACACTTGTCAAGGTGAGAGAAATGAAAGATATGTATATTGTTTTACTTACCGTAATGAGGATACTTTAGTGGTATGTTATCATTTCAAAAGTTACCTTGTATTAGTGCCTCTATTTTTTAAGATAATTAATTTAGAAAATGTACAATCTTCTGTCTAAACAGCAAACAATATTTTAAGAAATGCGATAGACCATTACACATTACACATTTTAGGAAACAACTTCAAACAACATAGTCTGTTTGAAAGTATTTGTTATTGTCATTTTTGCCAAGTATTTATATTTCACATTTAACTACATATGTATGTGTGTGCACTAGTATCTTGTTACATATATTTTTCTCCGCAGTTAAACAAAATCAATGTTTGCAATACGGGGTTATTTATGTATTCCAACTATTATTATAAGTATGCACATGGAAAATGTGTGTTTTTTTGTCATTTTGTTACCTATTTAACTTTGACTTGCAGCAATTGCGCCAAGAGCTTGACAACATTCTGGATGACATTTTCTCAAGGAGTTGTCATGGCAACACAGTGTTGACCCCAAAAGAGGAGGCAATTCTGAGGGCTATAGCTGACCTTGTGACCACAGAGAACAATACACTGAGTTACGGGAGCACAAAGTACTATGACTGATGGTCACAGTGTGAGGAAATTATAAATGTGTTCGTTACCATGGTACCACTGTGTAGACAGTGATAGATTATGCAATTCTTCGGGCAATAGCTGACCTTGTGACCACAGAGGACAATACGCAGAGCTACGGGAGCACAAAGTCCTACGACTGATTGTAATAGTGTGAGGAAACTTTCAAATACATTATAAATGTGTTCGTTACCATGGTACCACTGTGTGGACAGTGATAGAGTATGCAATTCTGAGGGCTATAGCTGACCTTGTGATTACATGGAACTATACACTGAGCTACGGGAGCACAAAGTACTTTGACTGATGGTCATAATGTGAGGAAAATGTCAAATACATTATAAATGTGTTCGTTACCATGGTACCACTGTATGGACAGTGATTGAGTATGCAATTCTGAGGGCTATAGCTGACCTTGTGATAACATCGAGCAATACACTGAGCTACGGGAGCACAAAGTCCTCTAATTGATAGCATTAGTATTCGGGAAAATGTCAAACAGCTGGATAACGTATCAGTTATTCACTGGCATGAACAGTTCAACACACGCGGTGAATCCACTGTGGATGAAACAATTCTGAGTAGCCAAGCTGGTATATTACCAGAATTACGCATACTGACGGAAACACTGTGTAACTGTTATATAAGTACAACGGATAGCTGGAAACTGGCATGCATTAATGCCTGATTACCAGTTGTTATTTTGTACTTACAGTCGTCACCAGAAATATTTTTGAGCTTAAAGTACGTTTTTGCAGGTTTAAAGAATTGATATTTGCTCTAGCAGTGTCAAACTTGGCTATTGTGTAAGAGTAAGACTAAACTGCATATCGATAGTCATAACTATTTAATGGTATGAACTTGGCTATTGTGTAAGAGTAAGACTAAACTGCATATCGATAGTCATAACTATTTAATGGTATGAACTTGGCTATTGTGTAAGAGTAAGACTAAACTGCATATCGATAGTCATAACTATTTAATGGTATGAACTTGGCTATTGTGTAAGAGTAAGACTAAACTGCATATCGATAGTCATAACTATTTAATGGTATGAACTTGGCTATTGTGTAAGAGTAAGACTAAACTGCATATCGATAGTCATAACTATTTAATGGTATGAACTTGGCTATTGTGTAAGAGTAAGACTAAACTGCATATCGATAGTCATAACTATTTAATGGTATGAACTTGGCTATTGTGTAAGAGTAAGACTAAACTGCATATTGATAGTCATAACTATTTAATGGTATGAACTTGTCTTCAGACTATTAAAATGCGAAAAAATGTTGCGGGATCTACAAGTGGGCAACACACCTGCACACACTGTACCTTCAATAACTTTTTTTTATAAAACGCTCTAGTCTTGAAATGAAACACGTAATTACATGGAATTTTGGGCCACAACATTAGCATATTCTTGGGTCGAAAAGCGGAAAAAAAGATGTACGAACCATAGAAAAACATCCAGCATTTGTTTCAAAATCGGCCATTGTGAGAACCAGCTGTTTTTTTTGCCGCACTTAAAGGTAGCCAGAGTTCACTTTATGATCTCGCTCTTGATTGCTGTAACATCTCTGTGGGAATAAGATGTATTGAAAAGCATTTGTAAACATAGTGACATAACAACAACAAAACATGTAACTATGGCAACATTGATGATAGCTCATTTGGCTGTTATTTACGTTTCTTGTCTTAGTGCAAGTAAAATGCACTCAAAGACTTAACTGTTTTTTTAGAAATCGATGTGAGATATACATGTACATGTTACAAGTTTTTCATTAAGATTCACTAAGTATATATTATGTTCTCCTCTGCTATGGTTTTGAACTACGGTATGCCAGCCTTTGATGTGATTCGTAAGCATTTGCAAGAAGATTTTGTAGCCATGTCTTTGCACTTCATTTCCTGGTCGAAATACGTTAATGTTCAAATTGAATGCAATGGAAACGAAGTGCAAAAAATGGAAAACAGTTGTTTTTTAATTTGCTGAAGCAAACCGTTTTGTGAAATTGTTGATTGATGATTACTTGTGCCTATGATATGTGTGGTCTTTTTATTGTAATATGATTGAGTTACATGATTTTGATTTCACTGTATTGTTTGTTGTCATGATGAGTTAATGATGAAAAACAATTGTTGTTTTATTGCATTTTGTTCTTTTTTCTCTCTAAACGACACACGTATTACATCCTGAATATTTACAATAAAACCTATTAACAGGTACTGTAGCTCGATTGCATCGAAAGCCTTAGGCTTATAAAGACACTCTCGAGTCCGTTTCCTGGGAAGAACCAGTACTTGTCTTTGGAAAGATCTTGAGAACGCTCCCTGAATGGTCGATCGAACCCGGGACCTCCCGGTCTCAAGGCGGACACCATATCTACTACACCATTGCGACCTTGTGAATGAATGAATGAAACCTTGGCGATGCGAGTAGGAATACATGTACATCGACCTTTCCCACAATGACACCATTTGTCTAGATCAAAAGTTCGATTGCATTATGTACTCGTAATGGTTTCTCAACAACAAAAGTTTTGTCAGGTGAACGGACCTAAAAACGATACACAAGCTATCGGTATTGCTTTAAATCTGTGGGTTTCACCTTTATACGGTTTACATCCGAGTTCATGGTTCAGATTCCTTAGACAGACATACAGACGGACGATTTATGCGGCGACTTCTTAACTGTACATCGCCAACAACACATCATATTGATGACAGCTCAGCATGTCAACGTGAAAAGAGCAACACTTGTATAACTATACTTTCGAAGCAAATAAGTGGTGTGAGCACAAAGTCAAATAAAAACATCGATACGAATATGATGAGGATGAAGAGGATATAATACTTCTTACGAATCAAAAAGAGCAATCCATAAAAAATATACCATCATAATTTAACATCTCGTTAAATTTATCGGCATAAACTAATTTCATAGACCATATCGTAATGATATTACGAAATGTTAAAGGTCCAAAATGAATGAATTATGGACGGGCATACCGTTGTTATCTTCGCATGAAATTATACGTATGTACTAACAAGTTATGCGTGTGCTAGATGGGTATTGCAAATAAAATACCGACAATTTCAGAGTACATGCCATTGAAACAACAACTACGGACATATCGTTGCTATGTACGGATGGAACTATACGTATGTACTTGCAAGTTATGGGTGTGCTATTTGGGTATTGCAAATAAAATATCGACTATTCAGAGTACTTTCCATTGAAACACCAACGACGGACATATCGGTGCTTGTACGCATGGAATTATATGTAACTATGTACATGCAAGTTATGCGTTAGGAATATGGGTAGTGCAAATAAAATATCGACAATTCAGAGTACATGCCATTGAAACACCAACGGCGGACATACCGTGTCTATGTACGCATGGAATTATACGTATGTACTTACAAGTTATGCGTGTGCTATATGGGTATTTCGAATAAAATATCGACAATCTCCGAGTACATGCCATTGAAACACCGACGTTTCGTTTTCTTTGAATTGTTTCTTTTATTGGCTGGTATTGAAGTCATTCTTTGCAAATGAAATGTATCCGCTCTGACAATACATGTAATCCATTTTCAATATCAGCAAATCAACTCGTACCTTGCTACATGCTAAAACATGATACATGTACAATCATAATACAATCGAGGTCCATCTGGTTAAAAAGTAACTAAAGCCAAATTTACGAGAAAAAAGTAGCCAGTTTGAAATTGTATTTAGCCAAACGTTTACATTTTAGCAATTGGCTAATTTGGTGAATGGTGGAGTGAGCCATGACAATATCCGTCAATATATCCAATGGTGGAGTGAGCCATGACAATAGGCGTCAATATATCCAATGGTGGAGTGAGCCATGACAATAGGCGTCAATATATCCAATGGTGGAGTGAGCCATGACAATAGGCGTCAATATATCCAATGGTGGAGTGAGCCATGACAATAGGCGTCAATATATCCAATGGTGGAGTGAGCCATGACAATAGGCGTCAATATATCCAATGGTGGAGTGAGCCATGACAATAGGCGTCAATATATCCAATGATGGAGTGAGCCATGACAATAGGCGTCAATATATCCAATGGTGGAGTGAGCCATGACAATAGGCGTCAATATATCCAATGGTGGAGTGAGCCATGACAATAGGCGTCAATATATCCAATGGTGGAGTGAGCCATGACAATAGGCGTCAATATATCCAATGGTGGAGTGAGCCATGACAATAGGCGTCAATATATCCAATGGTGGAGTGAGCCATGACAATAGGCGTCAATATATCCAATGGTGGAGTGAGCCATGACAATAGGCGTCAATATATCCAATGGTGGAGTGAGCCATGATAATAGGCGTCAATATATCCAATGGTGGAGTGAGCCATGACAATAGGCGTCAATATATCCAATGGTGGAGTGAGCCATGACAATAGGCGTCAATATATCCAATGGTGGAGTGAGCCATGACAATATGCGTCAATATATCCAATGGTGGAGTGAGCCATGACAATAGGCGTCAATATATCCAATGGTGGAGTGAGCCATGACAATAGGCGTCAATATATCCAATGGTGGAGTGAGCCATGACAATAGGCGTCAATATATCCAATGGTGGAGTGAGCCATGACAATAGGCGTCAATATATCCAATGGTGGAGTGAGCCATGACAATAGGCGTCAATATATCCAATGGTGGAGTAAGCCATGACAATAGGCGTCAATATATCCAAATCACAGTTATATAATTTTGTGTAAAATTTCTCATAAAAGTCACTACATTATCACAAATGGTTGTCAACGATAACCGACATTATCAATATATCTTTCGATTACCAATCAAATAAACGTTAGCACGCGTCTGTAGCAATTTATGACATGCAAACATGGTCTGATATGTCAAATCAAGATGTTTTTGCCCATTGTCAAGGGCTGACCCCAATCAATGGGAGCACATGCGTCGCTAATTAGTGGTTGACATTAAAACATTATCAGTTATATAATTTTGTGTAAAATTTCTCATAAAAGTCACTACATTATCACAAATGGTTGTCAACGATAACCGACACTATCAATATATCTTTCGATTACCAATCAAATAAACGTTAGCACGCGTCTGTAGCAATTTATGACATGCAAACATGGTCTGATATGTCAAATCAAGATGTTTTTGCCCATTGTCAAGGGCTGACCCCAATCAATGGGAGCACATGCGTCGCTAATTAGTGGTTGACATTAAAACATTATCCTATTAAAGCAGCGTCAAAACAATCATTGTCGTTTCAAGTGTTTGTGTGTTATTACAAGTTGTTTTGTTTTGCATGTCACTCGAGCGATCGCTAGGTTTGGAATCGAGTTGTTAAAGGTCTTCGATAAAAATGAAATCGATGTTGCAGAGTGTATTGATTTTATATATCTTTGTGATTATATCAAATTCCGTTTCAGGTAAGAAATCTCGTTATGTGTAAGGTGATCATCTACTAGTAATTGTAATTAATTACAGGGTTAGTGAATAGAGACGGGGGCTTTAATATATTGTTATTCTAATGACATTATGCAAATCCTGCTTTAAATAACTAATCTAGTATATTTCGCGATGAATGATAAATACAGATATGTTCGGTTCTGCGTTGTTGTCCGAGAAAAATGAGTTTAAGATGACTTGTACGATGACACCCAACATTACTGCTTTTTCCTGAAATTGAACGCCGATGATCTGAAAACTGAACTATATGATGCTATGTTTTTTAATATTAGAACAAAAGAGATGTAAGAGATGAAGTTGATAGAATCAAATAGATTTTTCTTTCATTTAATTCGTTCCTCACAAAGTTGCAATTCCGCTGCTCTGGTTTACATATAGCGATTGAGTAATTAAATGGTAATTACATTGAACAAATATTCTCTTTTATTGTTGTTTAATTTCAGTTGCGATGCTGTGAGGTTGATCTGTATTTACACTTAAATGTATTATGAATATAACTTGGCCTAGTGTCAGGTTCGGGTACCTAGAAACCGGTATAAACCACCAATGCTTTGTATTGACCGTTCCAAGGCGGTGACCCCAGTTTTATTCATTTGTGTTTTATACGTGTTTTTGTGTTGTGCCATGTTGTTTTGGCAATTGGTCACTTGCCATAAATAGGAAATGCGAGTTTTATTGCTTGCAGTTAAATAGGAGGTACAGATCAGGTTGGTAAAGGCAACGGTTTTGTGGCACTTTTTTATCGAACAATAAATTGCAACAACAAAAAACTGTTGAAATCATAATGGGTACTAGTTTTTATCAAAATCAATTAAACATTGTCAGGGAGAGATTCAGAGCGACTCAGCAGAGTGCTTCACCCTGCTCCTTCTTTTGGTCTACCCGGCTGCCGATCTGGACTGGTCAACAGAGACATATTAAAATATTGTTAAAGTATTACAAATCTTTATTTTCTATTCTAATATAAAGTATTTATTAGTTCTTGTAACTAAAACTGATTATTTTTTAACGGTCTTGCAATAGTATAATTTTAACTTAAAATGCAATAACTATTTCAAGTTACTTAATCGTGTCTTTCGGTATTTCGTTTGTGTATCCATGCCATGGATAATGTATATATGTTGATGTTCACTTGTTATTGTTCTACATGTTGTATTAATGATCTCTTATACCCTTTTGGGGCTTGAGCTTTAATAAACTTGTAAAACCTGTTGTAAAATTTAAATCTTCGCTACAATAAAATTTTTTTAATGAAACGATCATGAAAAACCTTATCTGAAAGCATTTAAAGGATTCATTTAACGAATATCGAACATTTAAATTAATAATTTGCCATTGAAACACTTATTCGCCAACGCAAAGATCAAATAATTATCAATGTAATGTACGTGTATTTATTTTCATTGGTATTTGTGGAGGATCGAATTAGATTGTTTGTTGTTGTTTTTTTTGTGGAGAATCGAAAAGACAGGTCGCTATTCAGGTCAATCTTTTGTCGTGTATGATTTTGATATAGACCTTGCAGGTTTTAGATCTACCACAAACAGTTTAAACTCCTCAACTGATGTTGTTAACGGATTAGTTGCTATTTTGTGTAAAATGGGTTAACTGTTAAACATGTTGCAATAATTGGATAACATTGCCTAGTTTTAGGCATAGTATTGACATTTGTGGAAATGTCTGTTCCATAGGAGAGATGATGCTGGACATGTTCGGCGACTTCGGTGGCGGAGACATGTTTGGAGACAACTTCCTGCCTCTGTGGTGCGCCTTCAGAATGCCCTGTCACCGGCTCCTATGGAACAACATGATGTTCCAATGACAGCTTTGTGCGCACAAGAAGGTAAGTTACTTCCTGCCTCTGCGGTGCGCCTTCAGAATGCCATGTCACCGCCTCCTGTGGTACAACATGATGTGTTCTGTCCGCACATGACAAGGTAAGTTACTCCCTGCCTCTCCGGTGCGCCTTCAGAATGCCCTGTCACCGGTTCCTATGGTACATCATGTTCCAGTGACAGCTTTGTACGCACATAAGAAGGTAAGTTACTTCCCGCCCCTGTGGTGTGTCTTCAGAATGCCCAATCGCGGTATCCTGTGGCACTACATGATATTCCAGTAACAGCAGAGTTGTCTTTGCACATGCATGTACATTATATAAGATACGTTCCAAGTATGTGTTGACTCTTCTGTTGGAAGCTGAACGTCGTATAATGGGGAGCAGGACGATCTTTTCTACAGATGTTATGATGGTATATGTATTCTGGTGTTACACTTAATATGTTTATTTTAAACTTTATGGAAGTTCCCAGAAAGATTTTACACGTGTCAAGTACCTAATCTTTGAATACTTATCAAGAAAGGCATGTCTTTTGTAAAAAACGCAGTCATCATGTATGGGTCATTTTATAATTTGTTTTTTTACGTATATTTGTAATAAGCGATCGACGGATAACTGTGTTCAGTATCAATATCTATGCCTTTTATTTCAGTAAGAATTCTTCCAAAGGAGCAACGGTAGTGTCGCATCACAGGGGTTTACGTGCTGTTAGCATTAAACCAAATCAGCCAGCCATAACGTGTATACATTTTGTATTGTTTTGTAAGCGGAGTAATAAAATTACATTTTATTTATGTTTGGAATTATTCGTATGACTTATTTTGTAAAGAAACAGCTAAATGACCGTACAAGCTGTGCGAGTTTATTAAGATTAGATAAACAACAGCCGTTTGTCAAACATGTATGCCCCCCACCCATCCAGGTTAAAAACAATCTTTAAAATATCTATTTGTTGAGGATTGAATGAAAAAAGTTGGCCAGAAACTGCTAAAACAGAAAATTTTAGATAAATCAAGGGCGATAACTCTCCAGTTCCTACGGCGAAAGGTTGATAATCAAACTTAGCTGAGCTATTATGCCCTCAAACATTTTCATTAATTTTGGTTAAGATAAGATGAAAACTGTTGGACTCACAGAGCGAAAACGGCAAAAAGGCTAGTTTCAGAAAGTTAAAGGACATAACTCCACAGTACCTTGGGCGATTGGATTGATCATCGAATTTTACCGAGGTATTATGCCCACAAAATTTGTCATCAAGTTTTGTAAAGATCGGATGGAAACTGTTGGACTTAGAGAGCGGAAATATCTAAAAAGTCCAATTTTAAACTATTCATGGGCCATAACT
This sequence comes from Congeria kusceri, assembly GCA_027627225.1. Lineage (NCBI taxonomy): Eukaryota > Metazoa > Mollusca > Bivalvia > Myida > Dreissenidae > Congeria > Congeria kusceri. The sequence continues at coordinate 9,046,718 of CM051033.1, read as the reverse complement.
CTACAATTACATGGGCGATTTGGCTGATTATCGAACTTGGCCGCAATAACGTTCAATGAAACATTTATATGAACTTTGGTGATGATCGGATAAAAACTGTTGTACTTCGATAGCGGAAACGGCTAAAATTGAGGCCCAATTTTAGATGATTCAAGGGTCATAACTCCACAATTCCTGAAGCTGACTTTGAGAGCAGAAAAGAAATTGGTCTGCTGACCGACAGACCGACCGATATTAGCAAATCAATATACCCCAAACTGTGCAAGTGTGGTCAAGATTGAATGAAACGTAAAGTGGGCTTAAATGGGGGTCACCTTATTAGATTTTGTGAAAAATACATGTAAATAACCTTACCGTAAAAGCATTTTAGTCATTTTAGTTTTTTTTGCTGTTCATTATACGTACATGTGTTAGGCGTGGAACCTAAGTTACTTGCTCTGCTGAGAGAAGTAAGAACTTTAGTTTAAATGTTCTTTATCACCAAGATGACACCACTAGCTACATTAAATGCGTGTAGCAAAAACCGCTCACAAAAAAGCAAAAATTAAACTAAACTTAATGTTTTTATTAACCTACCTAAAATGCTACAACTTAACAAACATGCGCACTATGCCCAAACCACACAATATGCACAACACAATGACTGAGTGTATAAACAAAAAGATGTCAACAAGTTAAGGAGCCCATACACTTTCAATATTACACTAAATAATATTGTCAATGCATGAAATTGACAATTTTACTAATGGAGGTGGTTAGTATTGAAGATTGATGTAATGTATTGAACGCAGTCAGAAACCGCTGATATTTATTGAGAGTTTGTCAATAATATGGCCAAGGGTCATTATATATCTATAATATGGTGCAAATTTTAATTTTTGGGATAAAAAAAAAGCATTGACTTTGGCTATAAACTGATGCATTGAAGTACTTTTCTTTGCATTTAATGTGTTAACAGTCGGCAGACGTTGTTTTAAATATCGCTGATTCACGAGAACGTTTTTAAAGGTACTTGGATTTTACATACAATTTTTAAACATATTGAAAGGACTTTTAGCATTTCCTTATATCAACTGTCAATTCTCCACCCAGTATTTCTATTTTCTTGTTAATACCTTCATTGCCAAGCACAGAAAAATAACAATACAACAGGATCCATCCTTGCCAGACCAACAAATGTAACAAAATACTGAGTAAAATCCATAAAATTCACCATAAAATTGAGTGTATGGGCCCCTTTAGGTTATGCGTCTTACTTAATAAAAATAATTAACTAAAATGACAACGACTCAAAATGCATGCATCCATCTATCCGTGCATGCATGCATGCATCCATCCATAAATCCATGTAATACCATACATTCAAATGTTAGCCCTTTGTAAAGGTTTTATTAATCCAAAATGTACTTGACAGTATTAAAAGAATAGCCAAACAGTAAAGCCCTTACATACATGTACCTGTATATGTATTGCATACATGTATATGAAAATATTGGCCCTTTATGATGGTTTAAATTAAGCAACAGTCACACCAATGCCGAACAGTACACTGACCATCCAGCATTACCCAGGATCATCCTGGACCAAGAAGGGACTTGATCCGGGGTGATCCTGGATGAAATTACACTCCCCTCAATGATCGATTCACCCGGACTGCCCAGGACCATGCAGGACACAACACAGTAACATTACCTATAGGAATAAACACGGTGCCACCAAGGAACCACAAAGGATCATCCGGGTAATGCCCAGGACCGTCACGGTTGGCCCAGGATGACCCCGGACCCACTACTGTGTTAATACGGTGCCATCACGGACCATCATAGAATGTCCAGGACTAACACGGAGCACCCAGGATCAACAAGAACCAACATGGTGGAGCTACGGAACCCAAGCGGACCAACCTGGACCGGACCAGCCTGGCGTTGTTTATAAATATAGCTGCATTTTTATATCGTCACCATTGCTGCTTATGCCACCACTCTATGAACACATCTGTAAACACCTACCTGAAGGAAGGAAACCAATTGACGAGATGATCGTTGACATCAAGTCTGCTGCTGACACCATGCTGTGAACACCTCCAATAGACGAGATGCCTACTCTCAAGAAGATGATCGATAGGGATGTCCCTGTGCCAGAAGACTCCCCAAAATCGCCATCACCTTATAATTCAGATGTTGGGGGTGAAAAGAACGCAGTCATGTCTGCAGCAGACCCCCACCCCCCAGATGGTGATGGTGACATCCCTATCATAGGCAATCTGTACCGTAACCGTATTAATGCGTATCGTCACTGTCTTTATCCGTGATGTTACAGGACAATCTGTGCTCATCCGTGTTGGTTCCATGGAGGACCCTGAGCATCTGTAATCAAACCTAGTTGCTCCGGCATGAAACATGCGGTGTCCTGGAAGGTCCGTTATGGCACCGTCTTGTGTCCGGAGTGATCCTGGGCTGTTCGTGTTCACAACTTGTTGGACATTGTGTGCAGGGTAACATTGCAGACCTGCACGTCACCAACAGGGCTGCTACACGCACCAACATGGATTGATCGACCTTCCCCGACCATAGTAGTTTTAAGCAGTGCCTGGACAAAACAGCGCCACACCAGATCATCAAGGACCCAATACGGTCAACCACGGAACCAACACAGATCAGAACCCGAATCCAGTCTGAGATAGTCCGCCATAGTCCGGGACATTGGTGTGACTGTAGCTTTACCAAATTTTAAAGTAAGAAAAAGATAACTTAATGCAAAGCCCTTACATAAATTACTGGCCCTTTGTAAGCAGGCTCATTAATCCATTTAAAAATCATGCTTTTTAATGAAATAAAAAATCTTTTGAAATAAAAAATGTCTTGCAATATACCATAAAATGAAGTAATATATAAAGGAACACAACTATGCGCAAAAATTTGTAAACAGGGACTTCACCACACATGACAGTTTCAAATGACCTCATATAATTGGTTGTAATGGCAGACTGTAAACATAATTACATGGTGAACTAATTAATACATTATTTGCAGAAATTGCTTTGTAATACAGTGATATGCAAATTTATATGGTTATTACACTGGGAAAACAAAATGTCACCATGCTTGTTTTCAAGAAAACATATATAGTTGATACGTGCGCATTTTTTTTCTGTAAAAATCTGGGTAATATGACAATCAAAATATATTACAATATAAAGGGGCAACAAAGCATTATGAATACATATCATTATATTAGCAAAGGCACTTGGAAACAAGCGCTGTTTGTAAAAAAGTTATGCCACCTCTAAGTTAAAAACAATCTTTTAAGTATCAAGTTAGATGATCAGATAAAAAAATGTTGGACACACGGAGCGGAAACTGCTAAAAAAGCCAATTTTAGATCAATTAAGGGCAAGTTACTCGGGTGTTTTGGTCAAGCATCAAACTTGTCTAAGCTATTATGAACTCAAACATTTCTATCAAGTTTGGTGAAGATCTGATAAAAGCTGTTGGATGTAGAAAGCAGAATCAGCCAAAATGGCCAATTTAAAATAATAAGAGCCACAACTATACCATTCCTTGGGCGATTTTGTTGATTATCGACCTTGACCAAGATATTATGCCCACAAAGATGTTCATGAAGATCAAAAATGGTCTACCAACCGACAGCCAGACCGATCGACCAACATTAGCAACCAATATATCCCACCATCTTCGATGGGGATCATAATAACTGTATACCATAGTAATTACAACATAAAAATATTTCAGCATTCATATGTGCGTCCAGTATTCATAAGGTTTTCGCCTACTTTTATATCAAATGCTTGAATAAACTTCACACAACATGTTGCCACAATACACACAACTTTTATTGCAACAAACATGGAATATAGGTTTGTTAAGTCAGCAGTTGATAGTAACAGTGTACATAATAGTTATTATCTGTCAAGACACTTGTCATTTCTGAAGTGTTAAATCACCTCCACTGATGCGGGAAATTATGCGCTGAAAACAACTACTGAAATCTTTCATACGATTAAAATATTCACATTTTGATCTAACTTTGTCCATCAAATTAATGTAATGTATCAATAAATTTATTTCTGTTCATTGATTTGACCAACCATTATCTCAATAAATGGTTTGAATAAAAATTGTGTATAAATTACTTCAAAACTTGCTACATTTTTGTATTCCAATTAACAATCAACATAATATATTAATTCATTAATTGTATCAATGAACATCAATTCATTAAACAATAGCATAAAACACAGTTTAAAAAAGATACCTTTTTTTCTCTTTTTTTAGAACAAGATTTATTTTAAAAATATATATCAGTTTTATTATGTAATCAAAATATTCTAGCACACAATAAAGACAGCCACACAATCAGGTAATCAATTCAATGAAAAACTAGACAAAACAGTTACACAGATGTTTGCAGCAAATCTATCTCTAGAATTCCACATTTATCAAAATTAAGAGAAATCTAAAATGTGTGACCCTTGTTAATAAACTGTAAATTTGACCTGCAATTGTGAATTGGAGCGCTAGTGCCATTAACCAAACTAGGGCCCGTATTCACCAATCTATTCTTAGACTTAAGATATAAGAATTAAAGACTATTTTTGAAACTATTCTATACTATGATTGCTGTTAATCTGAATCATACTTTAGTTTTCAGCACAAAAAATATGCAACTTTTAGCATTCTTTATTAGGAATGATTTATCAATGAAATAAGTGACATTGAACGCAGAAGTATTTTTCTAGAGTCTATGTCTATATTGTATTCTTAAGTCTAAGAATGGATTGGTGAATACGGGCCCAGCCTGCTAATGTTTGTGTGTGCACATTCAAATGTGTGCTTGTGTATTGACAGACTGGTTGATTGATTGACTGACTGATTGATTAATCACACTAATTTCTCATCCGTTTGTAATTAACTAAATAATTAACTAAATCATTGACCACAGTATTTTTCAGCTGTTGAGAGAATGGTGGCAGGGCCCATTGGAAAGGGAAAACTGATGTCATATGAAACATATGGAGATGTTGATAGTGCCATTGGAAAGGGAAAACTGATGTCATATGAAACATATGGAGATGTTGATAGTGCCATTGAAAAGGGAAAACTGATGTCATATGAAACATAGGGAGATGTTGATAGTGCCATTGGAAAGGGAAAACTGATGTCATATGAAACACATGGAGATGTTGATAGTGCCACTGGAATGGGAAAACTGATGTCATATGAAACATATGGAGATGTTGATAGTGCCATTGGAAAGGGAAACCTGATGTCATATGAAACATATGGAGATGTTGATAGTGCCATTGGAAAGGGAAAACTGATGTCATATGAAACATATGGAGATGTTGATAGTGCCATTGAAAAGGGAAAACTGATGTCATATGAAACATATGGAGATGTTGATAGTGCCATTGGAAAGGGAAAACTGATGTCATATGAAACATAGGGAGATGTTGATAGTGCCATTGAAAAGGGAAAACTGATGTCATATGAAACATATGGAGATGTTGATAGTGCCATTGGAAAGGGAAAACTGATGTCATATGAAACACATGAAACATATGAAATCACAAGTAAATACTTTTGATAGTATACAAGCTATTGGACTTTAAGAAAAACTTGGTTGGACAGACTAACGGGCAGTTCGATTTTAATATGCCCTATTTCGGGGACATAACAAATTGCAAAAGTTGCCTTTTAACAGGTAGAGACCTCATCTCTCATTGAATGTTGATCATTCGTCAATGGTTCTGTTTGTTCTTGTACCCGTTCGCTACTACTTTGGTCAGCACTCTCGTTTCTGCATTTCCCTTTGCATTTCCAAACGATGATAAACAGCACTACGGCAACTACAATCGCAACCAAAATAGAAACAATTAACAGTACACTGCTGGTACCGGTATCATTGGAATCATGCGAACAACCCTCAACTGCCAGTGTGCTATAAATATAGTATGTCTCCCCTGTGGCACTGGCTGAAATATTATAATCCCCACAAGATACATTGTAAAGGGTCACACAGCATTTCAAACCACTTAAGTTAACATTATAAATCTTTTTGTACTCTGGATCCACCGTCCCACTACCAGATTCGCCAAATGTGTTGCATGATCCAACTGTATCATCATCTACATGTACACTGTAATCATTTTCAGCAGAAAGCTGCAAACATACTGTGTGATTGTCTCCCACTGTTGCCACCTGATTCTGCTGCACAGGCGTGACTGAAAGTACAAGACCTGCCCTTGAAACAATTAACAAAATGAACATGAAATCAGTTGAAATGTGCTTCATTACACTGCCCCAGCCTGATCTGGGTTTTGCTCTGCCATCCCCTGCATAAGTTCCTTTCATTTTAGCCATATTGGATTGTTTTCCAACAGGCTTCTTTGATGGTTCCTGACCTGAATCTGGAACTGGTTTTTCTACAGGTTTCACATCTGAAAACACACAAAAAGGTATATCAAGGTGATGAATCAATATCGTGATTCTGACAACAGATGAAATGACACAGAATACGATACATGTAACATGAAATGACAGGGAATGAGATACTAAGCACAACTAAAGCTATCACTAAAGGTGATTAATACCGCCACATACCCCTTTCACACAGAATGAGATGAAGGGATTTGACAGAAGAACAAAATATTCTCTGACCAACTAGATTGACCTTTGACCTTGAAGATTAACACTGATACAGACCTGGTCCTTGCTGTGTCCCATAATGATAAACACTACAGACAAGTTATGAAATCATTCCATGTTGGACAAAAATATGCTTCCTACACACACAAAAATATGCTTCCTACAGAAATTGTATTCTTAAATTTTTCCTTTAAGTGTTAAGTGTTAGGGATTATTTGACTGAACTATATTTTATAATAGCCGTTTGCAAATCATGGACTATATAACCATGTTAATTTGTTTTCCTCATCTTAACTGATTTGGAGAATACCAAAGCAGCAGAATCCCTTTTTGTAGGTGCAAGACAAGAGAGCCATAAGGCCCTGGGTCGCTCTCCTGAGGGACTAACGAACTTAATTGTTCTGAGCAAGTTTCATGAAGATTTGGCTAAGAATGTGGCCTCTAGAGTGTTCGCAAGCTTTTCCTTCAATTTGGCCTGGTGACCTTTAATGTTCACAAGCTTATTCTTCAATTTGGCATGGTGACCTAGTTTTTGACCAGATGTGACCTAGTTTCGAATCATCTGAGGTATCATTGAAACAAATGTTCTGATCTAGTTTCAAGAATATTGAGCAAAACTGTGACTTCTAGAGTGTTAACAAGCTTTTTATTCAATTTGCCCTAGTTACCTAGTTTTTGAGCGCACAAGACCCAGTTTCGAACTTGTCAAAGATATCATTGGACAAATGTTCTGAGCATGTTCTGAGCAAGTTTTATGTTGAAAGGGCGAAAAATGTGACCTCTAGAGTGTTAACAAGCTTTATAAAGTTTTCAGTATAGCCATATGAGGAAAACTGCTCCGCCCACACGTGCACATGGTGTCCATGTGGATTGTCTTTCAAAGGAGGGCAATCATTTTTGAACTCAGCCACAAATATTCTGAGCAAGTTTCATGAAGATTGGGCAACAAATGTGGCCTCTAGAGTGTTAACAAACTTTTTCTTCAATTTACCTAGTGACCTAGTTTTTGACCCCACATGACCCAGTTTCAACTCGGCTGAGATATATTGGGACAAATGTCCTGGGCAAGTTTCATCAAGATTGAACAATAAATGTAGCCTCTAGAGTGTAAACAAGCATACATGCCATAATTTTTTCAGGCCAAAACGGGACATTGCCAAAAAATCGCCGGGACATTTGACTGGGACACATTAATCTTGTTATTTTGTCCGAAAAGAAACGCGTAATAATAATAGTTTATCGTATCTAACCTAGGTCGTATTCCATTCGTGGTCTATATATTTATAGTTCAAACAATAAACACCCAAAATGAATAACACAAACATACACACGCATATATTTTAATCATATTTATTCAATAATATAAATGATAACATGTATTTTTAATTATGACATCAAAGAAATTACACAAAATATGCAAATATAAACACTGATTGTCAAATAAACAAATGCGTTTACAAGGGAGACTACTCCAGCAGACTTATCCTGGGCTACGTTCCACTATACACTGCGTCGTCAACTGCATCAAATTTTGCGATGTGAACAATATACGTTTAAAGAAAGTAACGATTGTTTTTGCATCTCTAATTCTCGAAAAGTTCTCAATTTATCTTCATAATTACCTTCAAACATTACCAAACTAATTATGTGATAACACCTATTCTGTTTAAAATCAAAATAACAACAAACACAGTTCCTTTTTTATTCCGAAACAAAGCAACAATCAGCAGCAATTAGCGACCGCGGATATATGACCCCCATCCCGCGAAAGTGTGACAAACGATCAATAAATCGTTAATGGGGTATCATTACTGCTCCTCTTTGACACGCGGCTAGCGGGTATTGTTGTCATAGGGACCGATAAAGGGATTAACGATCTGAAGTTATTTGTTGGCCCAATGTAAGTTTTATGGTACACTAACATCGATTTTTGTGATTGACCGGGACAAAATGCATCTCATTGGGACGCCGGGACAATCCTCGCGAAACTGGGACAATCCCGGTGAGACCGAGACGTATGGCATGTATGAAACAAGGTAAATGTCGATGAAAAACGACGAACGACAGACAAAAGGCGTTCACAAAAGCTCACCATGAGCATGTTGTGCTCAGGTGAGCTAAAAACATGTCATAAACACAAATATTATTTCTTCTATTTGACCTTTGACCTCTAAATGTGATCTTGACCGTTAAGCTACAGATCTTACAATGGTCATCATTTCTGCCAAATCTTTTGAAAATCCCCCATGCCAGAAAATATAATGCTCCTGACAAATAATTAACCTTTAAACTTTAACTGAGACATTAACGTTTGACAGACAAGCATCAATATAAATATATGCAACACATCATTTGGTCATGGGAAATAATAGCCTGTAATAACATTAAAATCCTTCCAGGCATTTAGAAGTTAACTAGCAGAAACAAAACACAAATATTTGAACTTTGACCTATAATTGTGACCATGACCATTGATGGACAAGCATGGGCTTATATGTGCGACACATCATCTGGTCACAGAGAACTTGAACTATCAGTAAAGGTGATTAATACCCCAACTTACATACTTACTTCTTTGTTTTGTTCAGGTCTATATTTTTGGGAATGACCTGTGAGAACAATACAATCCTCGTGTGCGGGTCCATCTTTTTGCACGTGGTCGGGTCTTTCCACGATATCAGACCCGTCCACGTGCAAAAAGATAGACCCGTGCACGAGGATTGTATTGTTCACAGAAAGACTTGTCCACGAGAAGCATGTGTACATTCATGATGTAGTTCTAAAATACATACATGGGCATGTACAAGTTTATTTTTGGACTTTCTGCACATATGTGTTATTTCAACTGCATGTACAAAATACAAAATAAATATTATATGTCAAGGCAGAAAAAAATTTCGTTATGAATATAATGACTTGTAACAAATTGGTTTTTTAATTGTACGACACAATATATGATTTTCAAAAAAAAATATAATTTTATTATTGTATCCTATAAAAAACATACCCTTAACTATACCACGCATTAAAGCCATTCAGCTTCTTATTTAGTGATACCTTTTTACTAATTTTATGTTTAAAAATGTACCAACTATTTATATACATGTTGTATATACATTCTACATCAAATATAAAAAATCCAAATAAATACAAATAAGTTTCAGCGTTAATTGTTTAATTTATGAAGAAATGTTTTTTTGTTTATGGACAACTGTGTTTTTTTTTATCAATAAACGAATAAAAGACATTATATTCGATTGCGAGTTGCTTTCAGCTAATAAACAACGATTAACTGGTCCGATGCGAAGGAATTTACCACAAGTGCTTTAGCATCAGCACGACAAATCATTTTTATTTACAGATAATGATAATACAAAAAATATACGATTCTATGACCCGAAATCAAATTCTGCCATTACAATGTGAATTATATTTTACAGTCTTGGAACATTTATTTATGTGCGTGTTACGTTATAAATTTCATACCAATGTTAAGGAGATAAACTGAGAAAAAGTACATGCTAACATGGTAGAAAGAACCATCTGATAGACACCTTCTTTATGTGATTCAACTATGCGGCATTTGTGTCGCCTTCCGGTATGTAAGTCAGATATTGACCTGGTAGTCGGGCTTTCTCGTAGGAAAGACCTGTCCACGGCCAGCATGAAAAACCTCGAGCGCTCCCCGCTTTTGGTTTCACATGCTGCCCATGGACAGGTCTTTCCTACGCAGAAAGACCTCCTACTCGGTCAATATCCTATACATACCGCTTTGGCACAGATGTAGAGCTTTCACACAGATGTAGAGCATTGACACAGAACGATGTATTGACCTGCATAAAATAAAAAATGGGCTTGAAATGCAGATTGAAGAGTACAAATGGAAATGATTAACACATATTTGACCTTGAATTGTGACCTTGACCTTTGACTGATAAGCATGAGACATGTGCGTGACTCATTGTCTAGTTATGTGCAGTAACAATTTAAATCAGTAAACCTTTTACTTTAAATTGTGACCTTGATCTACAAGCATGGGTCATGTACGTGACACATCATCTGGTCATGAGGAATAATTATTTGAAGTTATATTAAAATCCTTCCATGCAATGTATTGGACTCTGAAGTTATATTAAAATCCTTCCATGCATTTGCTTTGTTATGGAGCAGAAATGAAATCCAAGTATTTTACCTCTATCCGACCTTTGACCTTGAATTGTAACCTTTTGAAGGACAAGCATGGGTCATGTACGCGACACATTGTCTGGTAATGGGGAATAATTATCTAAGTTTTATTAAAATCCTTCCAGGCATTAAGAAGTTATGGTGCGGAAACGAAATACAAGTATTTGACCTTTGACCTTGAACTGTGCTCTTGAACTTTAACGGACACGCATGGGTCATGTATGCGACACATCATCTGGTTACAGGCCTTTTTCTACTGCTCTCACGGGTCCGATAGTCGGACCCTCTCCCAATGCCAAATATGCATAATTTTTCCCAATTCTAACCCCAAAATTACCAATTGTAAAAAATCTGTATTTTTTTTTCGAATATTAAAGTGAAAATACCATTTTTCAATACTTAACAGCCGATTTTTTTACATTGGACTTTACATTTGGATATCCTCTAATTTTATCGATGACATTGTTTACAAGGGGAGAACACTCTAATAGCCTTGTAATAAAATGGGCAACACTATAAAAAAAAAATTGTCCACTTTCATGATGAAATATAACAAGAATTATGGGCAAATATTTTGTAATTTACACAAGTGGATGTTTCAGTTAAAAGAAGGATTTAAATAAAAGGAGGCAAAGATTTCATTTCAAGTTATCACACATTTTCGCAACCTATTTAGTGTAGGTACTCCACTATGTTTATTAACACATCATTAAAACTAAATCATGTAGACTGTAGATCCCACAATTTTATTCTGTTGGAGTTGGTCAGATTTGGTGATGAATTTTTAGAAATATACACAAACTTAAAAAAAAAAAAGACATGCATAGGATTACAAACTCAGGTTGCATAGCTTGGTTAGGTATTTATCACAATTTAGAGTTGAATTAAAATATTTAGTGCCGGTAATCTCTTATTTATTTGTTTAAAACTGTAAATTTCATCATTATACTTACGATTTAGCAATAATTTTGTTCCCAATTTTGAAAATTGTACGTCGTGAATTTCCAAATTTTACCGAGGTACTTTTCCCCAAAAGGTCAGAAAAAGGCCTGCGGTTATGGGGAATAATAATCTGAAATTATATTAAAATCCTTCCAGGCGTTAAGAAGTTATGGATCGGAAAAAAGACATGGGACGTACTGACGTTCCAATGTACAGAAGTATTGACCAACACGCGTGATTCCTATAAAGCCCCCACTTTTTCAAAAAGTGGGGGTATAATTATAATATGAAGTCATATTAAATTCCTACAAGACATTAAAAAGTTATGGAGCAGAAACGACATGGACGAACGTACAGAAGACATGCAAGATTCCTATATAGCCCAACTTTTTTCAAAATGTGTTGGCAATTCATAAACTCTATTAGAATATAAAAGACTAACACCTAATGTTTAAAGATTTAGCATTATATTAAATGAGATATTTTGACTACTCCCATTTCCACAGATAACTGAAGATACCCTTCTTGCATCATATAAGCAGTTTTGTTAATTCATTTTAAAATTCATATCATTGTTATTATCAGACACTCCGTACAAATGAGTTTTGTAATGTAAAACCGTATCTTTTAAGAACATAGCATACATGCGCTGCCCTCATGTTGCTTGATGAGGGTCTCCAGCTGGTGCTCCATCTCCACTTCGATTCTCTGAATGTACTCTTTGAGCTGGGTCCAGCTGACCTCCAGACTGCTCTTAATTGTCTGGAAACTTTCTATGCTCGCATAGATCTCTGCTGCCAACTTCTCCAGGGCCTTCATCTCCTGCTCCAGTCTCCGACACAAGAAGGTATACAGCTACAACATGCAGAATTTATAATAGGAGTGTGTTCATGTACATTATGTGTGGCACCTGACAGCAAGGTTCAAATAAAGTGTTATTATCATCTTCAACATTTAAACTTCATTCTTATTTAAAATGCAAAAGAACAAAATACAAACATGCCCAAAATGTTATCACACGTCAGATGAAACCTAAAGAGGAATAGCTAATCTGTTTAGTTGGATTTACTAATAATGCTGTTATGTTTTCAGTCTGCAAAACACAATAGTTTTGTAAAAGAATAAAATAAGAACTGAGTGAAATGCTAGTAATAATTGGAAGCCAACTGATTGGATAAGACCGTCTTTTAAGTTTTACAGATACGAATTGATTGGTTAACATCATTTGGTTTCAATAGTAGGTTGGGACAATGAGAAATCAATTACGTAAATCAATTGACATGGCTTATTGATAGAGAACCAACTCACATCAAGAGAGCTGTATCAAATTAACACCTTGTTTGTTTAGCAAACCTTTCAGAGTCAGTGTAGTGTAAAAGCATCACCTGTTGTTTTATGATAATCGTACACCAAATCAGGGGTAAGTTTATGTCAGGAGTCCTCCTGTACAGTCTAAAGTTGCCTATAGCTGTGTTGTGTTAATCCATATACATACAACAAGGGCGATTGCCTATTAGGACATTGAGAAAAAATATAATTTATTTTATTTTTTGTACCAATATTCGGATACTAATATTGTATTTGGATACTAACATTGTATCCGGATATTCGGATATCCGATTATCCGTTGACATCCCTATTAACAAGCATTGTATGTTATTTGAACTAATGGCATAGTGTTGTCCTCAAATGACCATCACCACGACCCTTACAAGGCCTATTAAATGTCCTCAAATGACCATCACCACGACCCTTACAAGGCCTATTAAATGTCCTCAAATGACCATCACCACGACCCTTACAAGGCCTATTAAATGTCCTCAAATGACCATCACCACGACCCTTACAAGGCCTATTAAATGTCCTCAAATGACCATCACCACGACCCTTACAAGGCCTATTAAATGTCCTCAAATGACCATCACCACGACCCTTACAAGGCCTATTAAATTCAGCTCCTAGAGTGTCAACAAGTGTTGTTTAACCTTGCGAGCAAGCTTAGAGGGAGCAGTTTGTGCTACTTAAACGCAGAAGTTACCACCTTGTTTTAATACCATCATGGCATCTACACTGACCTCTTTGAATTCCTTTAAGACATGTTTGCTCATATGAAGATCCAGTTGTGCAGTGTTGAGCTGGGTCATGAGCTTCCCATGCAGGTCCTCAAGACGCTGCGATTCCTGGGCGTGAATCTCCGCTGAAGACACTGAGATCATCGCATCCTTCTTGGTCTTGCCTGTCTTGTTCCAGTTCTGGTCTACATAGGGATGGGCATATCAGTTGAAAATGGCCAATTGATTAATCAACACACTCTACTGCTCAAAAGATGTGATAAAAAGTTCTATTCGGATAGGTGTGTGCCATATCTTTTATTTTATTTACAATCGAATATTTGAAGTTATATATCGAAATAAACTGCATATTATTTATGTTACTCCTAAAAATAATATACTGATAACTATATCTGAATACAGAAATAAAAATAAACTGGATTTATACTGCTTAATTTTTTTTCATTTAAAACAGCTTTATTTTCTATTAAAATTTCCAATTTATAATTAAATGGCAATAACTCCCCAAAAAATCATAAGACCGGAACAAACTGACAATATGCGCATGTCCACCCGGAAGGCATGCTGCATATAATGTTTCACTGCAAAAGTGGGAGAAATTTCCCAGGAACATCCGAAGAACATAATATTTATTTAAGACTAGGTAAGAGTATAATAACTCAGTAATAACAAATGAAATTTGTAGAAATAGGAGACTCATTAAAAAAATATTTAGCTCTTTTCTTTCTTGGTACGAGGCCCTGAGCTTTTTGCAAACAAGAAGGCCATAAGGCACTAGCTCGCTCACCTGAGGGGCTAAGGAACTAAACTGTTCTGAGCAAGTTTCATGAAGAATCAACTAAAAATGTGGCCTCTAGAGTGGCCACAAGCTATGTACAATTTGGCCTGGTGACCTAGTTTTTGACCCCATTTAACCTGGTTTCAAACTTCTCCCATATATCATTTGGTCAAGTTTCTAAGCAAGTCTCATGATGATTGGGCTATAAATGTGGCCTCAAGAGTGTTCGCAAGGTTTTTCTTCAAGTTGGCCTGGTGATCTAGTTTTTGACCCCACGTGACCCAGTTTCGAACGCGTACGAGATATCACTGGGACAAATATTCAAAGCGAGTTTAACTTTCAAGAAGATTGGGTAAAAAATATGACTTCTCGAGTGTTCACAAGCTTATTATTCAATTAGACCTAGTTTTGGACCTCACATGACCCAGTTTCGAACTCATCTGAGATATCATTATAACAAATGTTCTGGGAAAGTTTCAAGAAGATTGGGCAATAAATGTGGCCTCTAGAGTGTTCACAAGCTTATTAAGTGTTCAATACTGCCATATAAGGAAAACTGCCCTGCCCCCTAGCGGCCATGTTTTTCAACGGAGGTGAACCATTTGCACACTCGACTGAGAACAAATGTTCTGAGCAAGTTTCATGTTGATTGGGCAAAAATGTGACTTCTAGATTGTTCACAAGCTTTTTCTTTAATTTGACCTTGTGACCTAGTTTTTGACCCCACATGACCCAGTTTCGAACTCATCCGAGATAACTTTGGGACAAATGTTCTGAGCAAGTTTCATGAAGATTTGGCAATAAATGTGGCCTCTAGAGTGTTCACAAGGTAAATATTGACGACACATGATTTACTACGCACGAAGGACAAAGGCGATCACAAAAGCTCACAATGAACACATTGTTCTCAGGTGAGCTACAAGAGGGCCATGATGGCCCAAAGCGCTCACCTGAGAACTGGTACAGATGAAGATCATACTGTTGTGACAGGTTTGAAAATTAACGTATCTGAACAATACACGTTTCCGCAAAGGGGATAGGATCGGTTTGATTTAAAACATCAGTTAGTGCAATGGGCTAACTAAAGTACGAGTCGGTAGTGAATGTGCGTTTTTTTGCTAATGGTTCTTAAATCATTTTTCTCTATATTCTTTCATGGACAATTCTTGAAAATGCAGAAACAATAGATTTTGATGTCTTTTTTCACAAACAGTTTTGAGAACTAGTTGCAATGTGATAATTGCGATGGCTGTGCTATACGGTTAAGTTTTGCTTTTATTTTGATAATTTTCTGTCCAATGATGATAAATGATGTTAATGCAGGCTCTGAAGACATCAATGTTGCATGTACAAATAACTGCATGCAAGTCTTGCAACTGTTGGAAATCAAATTTTATCAATCTTTATGGTCATGCGCAAACTGTGTAAGTTTGGTCAACATTGAATCAAAAATCGTGTGCGCAAGCCAATCATTGATCACTTGTTGGTGTTTTTTACCAAACACAATGGGGCAACAACTCTGGTTTTTCTAGCCCGATCATGCTTATATTCGACTTCACCTGTAGTCTTACGTTCATAGACAAACTGTACGATTGGTGAAGATTGGATGAACAAGAGCTGTCAGAGGACAGCGCGCTCAACTATTCTAAGTATTTCAGTTGGTACATATTTCGGATAGTAGAAGGGGCATAAATTTGTTAAAGTGAAACTTTTAAGTGAAGCCTTGTATAGTTTATACATTTTTAGAACAAAAACTCTTAACAACAAAGTCTATGTAAAAAGTGGGTAACTCTGTCAAAATACAAAACAGAGTTATGGGTAATGTTGCCCCTGATACTAGAATTGATGACAAAGGTTAGTTCAAAGTTTCAAGTGAATAACTTATCTAGTTTTGAAGTTACCAAACTTTTTAATATAAACTTTATCCAGAAAATCTATGTGAAAAACGGGCATAACTCTGTCAAAATACAAAACAGAGTTATGGTTAATGTTGACCCTGATATAGTTGATGACAAAGATTAGTTCCAAGTTTCAAGTGAATAACTTATGTAGTAATGAAGTAACCAAACTTTTGAATATAAACTTTGAACAGAAAATCTAAGTGAACAGGGGGCATAACTCTGTCAAAATACAAAATAGAGTTATGTGTACTGTTGCCCCTGATACTAGAGTTGATCACAGAGGTTAGTTCAAAGTTTCAAGTGAATAACTTATGTAGAATTGAAGTTACAAAACTTTTGAAAATAAACTTTAACCAGAAAATCTATGTGAAAAAGGGGCATAACTCTGTCAAAATATAAAATAGAGTTATGGGGAATGTTCACCCTGATACTGGAGTTGATGACAAAGGTATATTCCAAGTTTCGAGTGAATAGCTTTTGTAGTATTGAAGTTACAAAACTTTTAAATATAAACTTTAACCAGAAAATCGTTATGAAAAAGGGGCATAACTCTGTCAAAATACAAAACAGTGTTATAGCGAATGTTGCCCTAGATACTGGAGTTGATGACAAAGGTTAGTTCCAAGTTTCAAGTGAATAACTTACGTAGTATTGAAGTTACACAACTTTTGAATATAAACTTTAACCAGAAAATCTAAGTGAAAAAGGGGCATAACTCTGTCAAAATACAAAACAGAGTTATGGGGAATGTTGCCCCTGACACTGGAGTTGATGACAAAGGTATAATCCAAGTTTCAATTGAATAACTTATGTAGTTTTGAAGTTACAACACTTTTGAATAAAAACTTTAACCAAATTTAGACGCGGACGCCGACGGTAGTAGGATAGCTCACCTATTCTTCGAATAGTCGAGCTAAAAATGAAGTCTCTATCCTGAATAATGTCCATTTTTGCATATTTTTTCATAAACAAAAGGGCAATAACTCTGGTGTTTCTGGTTAGATCTTGCTTTTATTCTACTTCACTTTTAATCTTATGTTCATAGACAAACTGTGCAAGATTGGTGAAGATTTGATGAAAAAATGAAGTATCTACCCTGAATAATGTCCATTTTTGCGTATTTATTGCACAAAGAAAGGGCAATAACTCTGGTGTTTCAGGTCCGATCTTGCTTATATTTGACTTCAATTGTAATCTCATGATAATAGACCAACTGTGCAAGATTGTTGAAGATTTAATAAACAAAGGGCAATAACTCTGGTGTTTGAAACACGACCTGGCCCATTTTTGGTGTCTGCTGAGATCTGATGATCATACACAAACTGTGAACGTTAGGTTAAGATTGGATGGAAAATAAAGTCTATATGTTGGAAAAGGGCATTTTTGCACTTTTATGGCTTGAAAAAGGATCAATAACTCTGGTGTTACTGGTGTGATCTGATCCAATAACAATCCCATCCGAGATTTTATGGTCATACACAAACTGTGCAAGTTAGGTCAAGATTGAATAAAATTGAGGGCCATGATGACCCAAAGCGCTCACCTGAGTCTGAGAACAATGGCGACCTTTATGGATGCAACAGGTACCCGTAAACACTCGGCTTCTTAGTACTATTAAAACCCATTTCGCATGGCATAAACATATAGGGGCCATACAAAAAACATTCTATAAAATACATTAAGAGCTTATGATTGGATACTACCATCTTTTTTTCACATGCCTGTATATGTTTGAATTAAAATGATAAATTATTTATTATCACCAGTACGCATACCGATTTGATGTCAGTTCAATTCTGCGTATCAGTGATTGACATACTGTTCTATATTGTTGTTTTCAAAAATGTTAGGTTTTTGCAACAAGGTCCATACGCAATGATAAACCTTTACGGGTTCGAAACTGGTACATGCAGTGACACTCTATAGTTACTATACTCTAAGAAAACTTCCTAAATATCATCATAATGGCACCATATAAATGTATCAAACCTAGTCGATTATTCTGGCTTTGCGGGCCCGTCTAGCTCAGTTGGTAGAGCACTAAACTCTCAATCAAGGGTTCTTGAGTTGCCCGAGCCCGGCCACATAACTTGTGTGGGGATTGGTCGTGAAATATTTTCTACGCCCATTCTCCCCCTACCTCTGATTCAAGTAGGGCAGTTGTCATTTACCGGCATAAGTATGTGCACTTGGTACTGGTAAACCACTTACATCGGCTTATTTTGCCCAGAAAAAGTGTGAGTAGGTTAAATGACTGCCATTATATCACTGAATGACTGGTAAATAAGGTTAACAATCCAAACAAACAAACTTTCCAAATGTACTATTAGGAGAAAATTTCTAGGTTACATAGGAATACTTATTCCTAACATTAACAACCATACAACTATCAATATTGTCAGATTAAATTATAAACAAGAGATGTTTGTAAAACATGTATGCAACCCGACTTGCAGCCAAGTTGTGAATATGTGCAATTGTTAAGATTTTTTTAAAATATTGTTTGTGCACATTAACACATGGGGAGGAAATTAAAGTTGATGCTTTAGAAAGTAAATATAAAGCTGAAAGAAAGATACGGTGACATTGACCCCACCCACCCAATATGCAATCCCAAGTCAGGTCTGGATATAAGTACGAAGTTTCATTAAAATATCTCGATGCGTTCTCAAGTTATTGAGCGGAAACCGCTTTTTCTATTTTTAGTAACGGTGACCTTGACCCCACCCACCCCATATGCAATCCCAAGCGAGGTCTCAATATAAGGTATATATGTATTTAGTTTCATGAAAATATCTCGATGCGTTCTCAAGTTATTGCGCGGAGACAGTTTTTCTATTTTTAGTAACGGTGACCTTGACCCCACCCACCCCATATACAATCCCAAGCCAGGTCCCAACATAAGGTATCTATGTATGAAGTTTCATTAAAATATCTTGATGCGTACTCAAGTTATTGAGCGGAAAACGTTTTTCTATTTTTAGTAACGGAGACCTTGACCTTGACCCCACCCACCCAATATGCAATCCCAAGCGAGGTCTCGATATAAGGTATCAATGTATGAAGTTTCATTAAAATATCTCGATGCGTTCTCAAATTAATGAGCAGAAACCGTTTTTCTATTTTTAGCAACTGTGACCTTGACCTTTGACCTCAAAATATATAGGCGTCTTCCTTTCCTCCAAAGTAACCAGCATCCTACCTTTAATGATCGTAGGTCAAAGTGTTCTCTAGATATCGTGCGGAAACAAAATGGTCTACGGACAGACCAACCATCCGACCGACAGGTGCAAAGCAATATACCCCCAATTCTTGGAAGGGGGCATAATAACTATAAAACCTTATAGTTGTTTTGCATAAAAACTTACTAATAATTTTGAGTCAATGCCACCCACAGGGACAAACTTTCCAAATGTACTCTTTGGAAAAGGAAAATTTGTATGTTATATAGGAATACTCATTGTTAACATTAAGAACCATAAACCTATCAACATTGTCAGATTAAATTATAAATAACAATACAAACTTTTAGTTGATTTGTGCAAAAACTTACTTATAATCACACCAATTTTGAGTCAAACCTGTGTAGAAGTTTTTTTCAGTTAAGGAGAAATAATAAATCGGCTTCAAAATTCATGTAAGATACTTACTTGAGTTTCCAAAATCCCAATTCAAATGGATAAGTCAGTCCAAAAGTTACATGATCAAATGATACTCAACAAGTTACTAACTAAACAGTCAGAAAATAAAAGAAAATAATAAACCCTTTCAGGCACTAGATCACATGATATTAATCCTATATTCTGATTGCTTGTTTACAACATGAATTTTAGCTATTTATTATTGTTGTTAGCTGTTTACATCTTTTTTCCTGACTGGATGCCAAGACAGACAGTGGAAAAATTTACTGCTCCACACATAGCCAAAATATAGGTCAAAAGCAGGCTATACATGTATTACTACGTATAATGATGCTGATCCAAAATAGAAGTATCATGTTGACTCAGAATGATGTATTGATTTTACTGATAAGCAGACTCCATTTTCTGGGTTATATCTGTGACTAAAGGGAAATAACACATTTATGGCACTTATCTTCCTGATACTGCATTTACCTCCCTTTATCAGGTGAGTTATTCAGGAAGAGATGTATTTGGGACAATAACTCTGGTGTACCTGCTTCGATAGGGTCCTTTATTGAACTCATCCATATGATTTTACGGTCATACACAAAATATGCAAGTATGGGTAAGATTGAATAAAAAATGTAGTCTTTATAGCGATAATGGTCCAAATTGTTGATGCCCGAGTGGTCCCCTATGCCAATAGCTCACCGAGCACTTCATGCTCAGGTGAGCTAAAAAATGTAGTATTATAAATCCCTATAACAAACACTTCAATTTGATGTAACATTACCTTCATTTACAAATTCTACAACCCTTGTTGTTCCAGTGCTGACACCACTAATAGGCGGAACAGAGAAGACCGCCATTGATCCTACAAATATATGAAGGAAAAGCCATTATATAAATTTCAAAGCAACTATAATGTTGTTTTCATTGCAATAAGTCAAAAACATGTCTCAATGGATTAATTGCCAGAAATGCACCAGTATATTATTATGCACATACATGGTTTCTAAAAGAAATGCGCCATATGCACTTAATTGGTGCCAAGAAATATGAATCAGTAGTTCCAAAATGTATGTCATTTTGAAATATTTTCACAGAAAATGTGAAAATGTAACAAACAAATGCTTCTGGTAGTGCTATCATAGGATGGAGGAACGAGAGGAAACTCATGAACTAGGGAAAGATCTAGGAACTCAAAAGGTACAGGGTGCTGCTAAAAAGGAGCAGGGGGGAAAGCCGGTCCAGTCTGTGACAATTTTCTAATAATTTCTAAATCCAGGGTTTTTATTAGTCTAATGCTTTTAATTGTGGTTTTTAAACATAGTTATGTTCATTTGTCATTGACTCTTTGCACAAATGTATTAAATATTAAGAGATATTCAACATTTATGTGTTGACCAGGCAGCAGGGGGGAACCAAAAAGAAGCAGGGTGCAGCACCCTGCTATTTCGCTCTCTATCTTTCCATACATGAACTTAATTTTATATCAACAAGAAGTGGAATATAAACATCAATTTGCATTTTACCATTTCTGCTGTGTAATAAATTGGAAAGAAACAAAGGACTAGTCCTCATCCCAGCACTGGCATCAATCTGCTCAACTTCTACAGGAATTTCAGCCATATTATGTAAACCAATAAATTCTTATCCATCGTTGTGTGCATGTTATGATATTTTCACATCATGTCATATAACTACATTAAAATGTTGATAGAACCATATTTGCATTGCTAAAAACAAAACTAAGCTTGCAAAGTTGTCAGTGTTTCTTTCCTTAAAGTGGAATGGTGACTAAGCACTTGAAGTGAGGAAAATTGCGTTGTTTTTGATGAAAAAGGAAAAGTGTGCATTATCAAAATTTTAATGTCAGATTCAATAACTGACTATTCTACTTTTTGCTGAGTTATCACTTTTTGCTGAGTTATCCAAGTTGCAACCCGACTTTATGAAATTAAAAGAAATAAAAATAAAGTACAAAACTTGAGGCTTGAACAGTTGTATTAATAGTTTTGGTAACAATGCGCAATAATCCAGAGCAACAGATACGCATCGTATTTTTGTTAAAATGAACTGATTTTTCTAGAAAAACGATTTAATTTTTAAAATTTATAGTTAAAAAACTAATTAGTATTTCAAAATTCGAATTGCAACCACATTTTTATCGTTTTTGTTGACAATGATTATTTGCCTGAGTTAATAATTACTATAGCACCACATCAAAATAGAGACCGTTTTGACTTTGTCTTTTTCCCTACTTTTGCCTCATTATCGACCAGATATTCAGGGTAGAGTGTAAGTTATAAGAATTGGGAACCAGACGTGTAACGGTTTTGACTTGGAACCTGTATTGAAAAAAAACATGGCTGAATTGAAAATCAAAAACAAACTTCTGTCCATCAACGTTGATTTTGTAATTTAAATATTGTTCAAAGGCTGAATACTCCATTTATTGTTCATTTATTACAGTAATTTGCAACCATTAATGAAATAGTGAACTAAATTTGACAGCTTTTCAACAAGCAAAAGTGTAATGGACGAAAAAAGCTGATTTTTAAATAGTAAACTATAGACTGAAAACTATTTAAAAAATTGATAAGGACTAATTAGTCTTGAAGTTGGTCAGTAAAAAAACGAGTTGATTACAAAAATAGGAAGTGAAAAAATGTTTGCCTGAAAAATTATCTGTAGCACTGATAATCAGGTTTTTTTTCTCCTACTTCAAGTGGAAAATTGTATTGCAAAAATAGGGGAAAAATATATTATTTTTCAGGAGGGGAATGGGGAATAATATCGGTCCTAAAAAAACTGGTTGTCATGACCATCATTTTTCTTTGGAACCCAGCAACAACTTAGGAAGACTGGCTGAAAACTGTGAAAAATAATTTAACTGTTACCGAGTATATGATTGTTTTTATGTTCTCCCCCCAAAAAAAGGCCTCACATTGATAAATCAAATGTTACTTATCAAACATGACATCTACTATAGGGATAATATAACTTTTTGATGTCGTTAAATGGCCGCAGGGGCCAGAAAAATGGGTTAAAGCCACAGTGTGATGGAGGTTTGATTATAAATTCAGTAAATCTGCAGTTAGAAGAAAAACATATTACAAATAAATCTGTATGTATGTGTATGTATTTTGAAGTTTATTAAGTCTTTCCATGCCCAAGCTGCGTTATGTGATGACCCGGGGTGTGTCCCAGCACCCCTGCCTATAGTCGCATATAATTTATAAGACGTTCAACGAATTTAGTTTTACTTTCTATATAGGGCTAAATTCATGGAAACATCTTATAGCCAAAGGACCATTAATGTGGTGGAAACCTAAGTTTTAATTTCATCAATTCCTATTATTTGCAACAATAAGGTTATCTATCAATGTTGTTTATGTAGAAAACACCTAAACTGCTTAACATATGCTGAAATTTACCTAGAAATTTACCTATGAAATGCATACATTCCAATTTAAATCTGAGTATTCATCTACTACATTTATGCACAGACCGCCATTATTTTGCCTTGTTTACACCTTCAACTTTATTAAAAGAATCAACTGACCAACAGAAATGACGCAATGCCCACGAGTCAGCAGATTTATTGATAAATTTAAACACACTGATACACAGTGGCAGTTATTGAGTTTTATTTTAAAATGCAAAAATATTTATGGAATGGTTTATCTGCCCAGATATGTAACTTTTACAGCAATCTGTTCACAATAAATAACTATTTTGGACGTGAAAGTTCCGATCAAAATATTGTCGGAACAATATAGACAAAGAAGGAACGCTTCACCACAGAAATGATCCTTCCCCGGTTATGCGCTCCAGAATATTGCTCAATATAAAAAGTAGCTCAATATTAGCCGAGCGTTAACAAGTTATGCTACCAGAGGCCTTGTTTTCAGTGCAGTTACTGAAGACCCTTTTTTGTTTGGTTACACGTTATATAAAATGCGTTTTAAAGCATAAATAATAAATAATGGGTGCAAAGTTTTAAGTTGCCATACCGAATGTCCGACACTTTTTGAACTTTCGGAAATCCGGAAGGCGGAACTCTGCTTGGAGTATGGCTGCAAGCATTTCAAGACTAATCTGTTTTAATACCACAATTGTTAGCTCGTTTTTATTTGCAATAAATATTAATATGTTCCAAATCAATAAGTCCCAGATAACAGAGATGACTTACGCATAACAGAAATGTGCGATTTCGCTGAAAATTATAATCTGCCAAGATGGTGGGCCCAGACTCCGAGTTCTGTGGTTCAGTGACGTCACGTCCGGCCGGCTAAAATACAGGGCAGCGCCTCTTTTCCGGGAAACGCTCTAAAGTAATACTATGTACTACTCGAAGTCTTTAATACTTTCTAAAACACTGGTTTATTCAGGTTAAAATACAGCTAAAATTCAGAGCTGTGTTCTCGATCGGCCGGTCGTCTCCTGAATGTCAAATTGTGTGTAGCGCCGAATACCTCCGGTCTTTGCCTAAACCCCGTACATCGTCCGGTTTGGCTAAATCCCGACTCACAACACTCGTCCCAACTTCATTTTTGAAGGCCTTCGGCTATGGTCGGGAGAGGCTGGAGAATGGAACATGTCATTTGACTGTAACATAAAGCACAACAAGCATTTGGCAATGGGACTGTAAGCCCCAATATAGTTTGTCAAATTTGGTCGCTAAAACATACACATTTGACAACGGGACTGTAAGCCCCAATATAGTTTGTCAAATCTGGTCATGTATAACTGGGACGGTACGCTCCAAATTATCGGTCATTATTGGATAGAGAAGCCCCAAAACGTAAGACAAACTTGATTCTTTAAAGTTAACTTTATAGGACAGAAAAGCCCCAGTACATTAAGTTAACCTTAACTGGACATGCTACCAACATTATTTAAGCGAAATTCGGTGGGACAGAGAAGCCCCAATATCTATCGTTTTCATGCAGCGCATCGGTACTTGTCAATGGAATACCAGGATACCACTCGTCACAGAAGTCACTACTTTCGATAGGGTATACCAGTAGAACTTCACTTTAA